>BLKR01000260.1:272500-642692 GCA_011170035.1 Teleogryllus occipitalis | reverse complement strand
TATCAAAAATAGTATAAAATGTAATAAACTCTATTCGCATCATCAATGCACTCCAATATTATTTACGGCGATTATAATTTTGAAATTACAATATTACCCGTTCACGTCCCGTATTAAGGTAACATACGCACAAGGTTATTAGATGTTGGGAATATTTGAAGGAGAGTATAACATTATCAGCAATTACAATACATTGTTAAGTTCAATGCAAGATACGTAAGAACATATTTGAACAAAGCTACGCATGAAAGGAATGGAGAATGAAATAAATTTTCAACATACTTTTAAACTTTACTTTTAAAAGTTTACGCGTCGCCCTCGGCGACGCCACATTCAATTAGTCACTGTGTATTGGAAATCAGCACCAAAAACTGCTTGAATGGCTGTAATAATAGGTAACTGTGACATTAGGAACAATTCTAGTGACAATAGATTGAATTCTTATTGTTCTAGAGTGTATCTGTGTAAAAGAAGTGACCGAAGAGCTGCCGAACCCATCTCGATCAGGTTTTTCGTCCAGTTTCCCTGATCCATTGAGCAAATGCTAGGATGGCCCCTTGTTTTGCTTCTGGACATAAATGTAACTTCATTTTCTGTGCACGTCTTCTAGAATTCAGTGGGAAATACAATTATTCAAATTATCGTTTACATGTTGTCGCGGCAGGAAGTAATAAGAGCCAAAATTTATTGCTTATTTATCCTTGAAAATAGATTTTATTACATGGGAGTTTTTTTGTTTTTTTCTCCCTTTCAAAACTCAAAATTTAAGTAGTATATGACTTAGTGTAGGGATCACAGAATTTTGAAAATGTGCACACAATTCACTTTTCCCCATAGCACGTCATACGCAGTTTTTAACTGTTTTTTTGACGTAAATAAAAATAAAGTAACATCACAGATGAATTTTTCAAATTATTTACCTATTTTCCGGCGTATAACGTGCATCCCATTTTTAATAAAGGAAGAAAAAACTAGAAAAAAATGATAATGGTCTTTGAAAGCTAAAATAGACGAACAGAAGCAAAACAAAAAACTTTTTAAAACAATTACAGAAGTGTAATAGATACTCCTTTGTTTGAAGTCTTGAAACCGTAACTATAATAATGAGAAGGCACTTTACCATACTTGCGAGCTCTAATCGTGTCAAAACCTTACATTATTTTATATATTCAGAATCAGAACTACTTATTCACAACAAGATATATCATCAACTGAAGGGGTCACCAGCAAAAGGTGCTAACTGACACTTGCCGAAAGTTACATTTCAACGTAGAACGGTTGTATGCGAGGAAATTATGTCGTTGGTGCAATATCGTGAGCGTACACTTACTACAAAGCATTATTTTCGATACTCGAAATTTGACATTAGATGCACGTTGTCTGCGTAGAAATGGCGGACAAGGTGCTCACGCCACCCGTAACGGACCTCGTAAAACTCCTGAATAAAGGTAAAAAGAAAGTAGGTAAATGATAATTGGTAGAGGGTGAAGAATACAAAGCTCATAGATGCTGGTAAATAGTATAAAACCTACAAGGGGGACGCAGTTCAGGCGAAAACACCTCCAATTATGGTAAGATGCAAAAGGTGCTATGTGCCGGGGGTACTGCACACCAGTGGCGGATTCCAGGGGGAAGCGGGGCAGGGGGGCCCTGTCAATGCCCAGAGTTTTCATTCGTTACCTTCCTTTATTTGACAAAATTCATTTAAATATTTTTTTATGGAACCTGGAATAGAATTTATTATATAATTATTTAAACAATCATATTGTGTAGTACCATATACACGCTACAAAAAATATAAAATATAATAACATATGTTTATTATTTAACAAAAATCTATAATGAACTTCTCCAAAATAATCGGCTGGATCCGCCTCTGCTGCACACCAAGAGCATTAAACAAAACTGGTGAACATGTTACAAGAAAATCCCTTGTACTAAAGTTACTTTGAACTGGCTTCCATTAAATTGATTTGACAAGTAAGTGCCAATTGCTTGATTGATAGGTAGTGTATGACAATAACGTATTTAAACATTCAATTTCTTCCGAATTCAAGGAATATTCCAATACAGAATTAATTTTATTTACTGTGTCTGTCACACGTCAAAAGGTGCTAGCTGCTGCCAATATTTATGTATTACTGTTACCAATAGATATGTTGCCTACAGCAACTTCTGCCATTAGATTGTTCCTAAAATGACCAATATGCTGTAATAGCCCTCTTCAAACGTAGCAATGCTGATTCTGTACACACAATGAAGCAAATAGAAACCATTTAGACGCAAAACCAGTGCAGAATTATCAATATTTTCATAATTAAACAATTTTTATGGTTCCTGTAAAATTAGGTTTTTGTCAGTTAGCACCTTTTGCTGGTGACACCTTCAATTGGCAACCCAGAAATTGTGTATTCTCATCTAAGACGCACCGGAGTAAAAAAGCGAACTCCTTTAAAGAATAATTTGGGAGGAAGAAATATCGTTTACCTCGCTAAACTGATGGTTTACCACAGATACGTTGGCCTATGTGCGTATGAAGAATGTAAAGACAGTGAAGGTGGCGACTCTAACTAGGAGAGCGCGCAGCCAGAAGCGCAGTTCCCTCTTCTGAGAGCTGCTCCAGCGACCGCCGCGGAAGTGGACGAGGCCGACCAGCAGCGAGCGCCCGTCCGCAATGCCCAAATTCCCGGCCCTGCATTATGCACTGGGCTCATTGCGTGGGAGGGAGGGTGAGGAGGTGATCGGCGCACACCACTCGCCTTAAAGGGCTTCAGAGGGATGAGAGGGTGCGGATTCCAGACGGGAGGAAAGAACTACAGATATGAGCCGAGGGAAAATGATCAGAAAATGTTTAAGGTGTTTGTACATTGGAAGTGCAATTCCAATATATAATTTATTTCGGCAGAATGAGAAAGAATCATATATCTCTTTAATTTCAACTTCTAGGAGAAATGAACAAAATTGGAATTCGTACACACTCGTATATATCTCTTTATTAAATAAATGTATACATGTATGAGAACATTTAATATAAAATACAAAGTCACAAAATTGAAGCTGATTGATCAATACGAAACTAAAAGAGTTTCAAAAATGAGCACGTTTACAGTACGTAATTTTGTAAAAAGATGTTTGTGAATTTTAAATTATTTTTCTTTCTGTATTTTTTTAAGATTTACGGTACGTGAAATAATTTATCTTAATTTTATAAGTAGGCTTAAAAATTTAAGATGCGAATTTCTTCCAAAAAGAGAAAATTATGACTTCAAATTATTCAAAGTAAGAATATAAGGGGAAATGATAACAAAGGTAAATTGAAAACATGTTTAGACCAGAAATTAATGAGGGACGAATGTTTATTGTGATTATCCAATAATTTGAATTGTCCCACGTATAATTACCTATTTGCTAATGTAAGTATATTTATTGAGTTTCATATTAAATTACTAAAGTTCTCTTACATAATACATACGTTCCAATCTACGTGACATTATGTTACCTTGAAAATGAGCGGTAGAACGCAGTGATAAAACATGTAAAATGCAAATAAATAGCACAACGATATTGATTTTCTTATACCATCATCTTCATCAGCTGACATCTTCATCAGCAGAACCGCGGACGCGTCTTGGTTCGAAGAGTCGCTGGTTCAAATTCCGTCTGGAACATGGAAGTTTGCTTGTGTGTTGTGGCGTGGTGAGGTTTCCTTAACCACTATGAATGAGCTTTCAACCTTCTTCCTTCCATTCGTGGTTAGCTTGAGTGACGCAGGAACTTGGGTATTTGCACAGAAATACGCGTTACATTACGAATCCAACATAAAGCATGGAAGTTATATGTTGTGAGAGGATGTGCATTCCTAGCACGCCATGCATCAGCCCTGAACCGAAATCATCCCCTGAATTCCTTTCTATTTTTCTGTAAGTTGTGAGACAGTGGATAAGACCAGGTACGCGTCGTGCCGGTATACTGATCACAGCGTTAACGCCGTGTATAATCTGTCTCCCTTCCTTTAATATAGCGTTTGATGTGCTCACGAACTACGCGTGACCAATTTAGCTTGTACAATGAGAGAGAAGAGTTCAAGAGCAACATAGGCGCGATGAATGGGGAGAGTGGTAGGTGCACCACTCTCTCCATGGGCGCTGCACCTGGAACGTGTCCGCTACACCTGAAATGTCTAAGCCGGGAGTGGGGACGTCCATATGCACCAAAAGGTGCAAAGAAAAACAGATACATACACATCATCATCCAGTCCAATCAGTGAAAGCCATGACCTTTATAGTCACGATTCCTGATAAGTTCTTAACAGCGCTTTCCACGATAGGCGATCTTGATCGGCGATCTCCCACTTATCCCAGCAGCTCTCCGAAAGCCTCTTTCTCGTCAATGGTTTTCCTCGTGGTCCTCGTCGATCTGTCAGGCTTGTGGACTTGATTTTTACATTCTCCGTTTGTGCTTGATATATTTCAATGTGATAATTGTTTATTCAGAAGACAAATATTAATTTGAATCAAAGTTGATAATGAAAGAAATTGTAATTCTTGTGAAAGTATCTTTAGGTTTATGAATAAAGACGATTTCCCGCTAATTATTTATTCATTATTTTGAAAAGGTTATAATTATGTTCGCGGACTATGGTGCCCGGCTTACAAGATGAACTAAATGTTAATATGAACAAAAATAAAAGTTGCCATAACAATTAAATGATACTAAAGTTATAAAATATTAATATTATATAAAAGTAAGTCAAAATACAAGAAAATAAGATACTCTCCTTAAAAAAGTTTCAGTCGCTTTAAATAAAAAGAAAATCATTTTTCAGAGTGTCAAAATTAACTAAAATAAAATGACACCAACGATGGTGGGGCATTGTCACAATTCAAAACAGATGAAGTATTCTAAGTGTATACTTGTCAAACGCTAACAGCAAAATGAATATGAAAGAGTCGCACTCATAGGTGATGACGTGATGACATTGTTGGAGAAACAGGAGAGTGGGGATGAGATGGTATAGAGAGGAAAGAGGACTAATAAATCTAAAATAAATTTGAAGATATGTCCTGAATTTTGTACTTCTCGGTAGAAGAGATTTGTAAGAATTAATGTGACCACGAAAATTGATTTAGAAGCTCTCATACTTGAATTTGACCTCTCCGAATAGAGAGTAGACCGCTGATCTCTATCTACCAATCATGAGATCGATCCTGATTAAACCAATGTGTTTTCAAGTAGTGTGAAACTATGGTGTTCAAATTACAGTGGCATAATACAAAAGATTCCAGGCATAGACCAGAAAAAATTAAATTCAGCGGTGATTCTCATCGTAATGGAATCTCATATTCGTTATCTGAAAAAATCTCACTCAATCGGAAATAGTGGTCTGGACCGATAGCAATGCAAGGATTAGCAACGAATGTGGCATTCAAAATACAACTCAATCGCGGAGATCCCGACCACCACGAACATGAACTCATGAATTCATGTTGAAGGTTTTGCATTCCATTACACTTTTCAATACCAATGTTGTTTAAACACTACCTAAAAACGTGTCCCGTAATTATTCGAAAAATTGGGCAGAATCAAATGAGCATACTTTCCACAATTTAATCAAAAAACTTTGTGTCTTTTATTGCGGCGTAGTTGAACAATGAATTCAGTCCCTGCGTGGTGTCCCTCAATGCCGTTACAAAAATGAAACAAAATTTTTAATTTTAAAAATCAAGAATCTCAATATTTACTGAAGTCATTTTACTAAATTCCATAAATCTATTAATTGGGTTTGAATGTACGGACAGTTTCTTTGAAAACGAAAAAAAATGTTTATTTCTTAAAAAGTCGTAACTTTTTGAAATTACATTTTTACCTATATTAGATGTAATTTGGATTTAAACCATACTATGTTCCTGCCATTACATCTAGGATAGCTTGCACGTAAAAAATCGCGCTAATCTTATGACTACATGTTTTACCATTTTATACATTTTTCGGAAATGAGTGAAACTCAATCGTATACGCAAATTATATACAAAACAGTAAAAGTGCGTTCATAATCGTTCCATTTTCGTTCGTAATCGTTCATAATATATTGTTTTTTTCTGTGATGATTTTTAATTTACACATTGTTTTGTTTCTGCTACACCTATTTTTTAAATTAATTATGAATGAAAGGTATAATCGTTTGAATTTGGCCTATTGACTTCTTGAATTTTGGGTGTTTTAGGTATTGTTAACCAATGATGTAATGCACATATTTACTAAGAACTATTAGATTATTAAAGACAAACTATTTTGAACTTTAACGTTTACTATTCACACATTTATGCACAGCATTATCGATATTCAGTGCTTTAATTATTGTCTTAGAGGCATGACAAACAACAAGAGACTATTGAATTTTTTGTTTGTTTCGAGTCGTGGAGTAACCAAGAGTGCTTCAAGACCCAGGGGCATGCGTTGATCATTTAGATTATCACGTCAGCCACTCAATACTATCAACGCGTTCATTGTTGGTCGCGAGAAGTTACTTATCCAAAAGGTGACGTCCTTGATACGATGCACGTTCCCAAAAATGTGTCTATCGGCTGCGAAGAATTGTCTAATCTCCTCTCTCCATCCCGACCTTATTAACGTACACCCCTTTCCAACATTTTGGTACTCCAAATTCAAACGATCAATAGGAGGCTCTCCTTTTCTCCTTCGCTATCATTAGGACGGTAAATATTTTTCTTATATCATGTGTGTGTATCGTTTTTAATTCATTTTACTTTTCAGTTCCTTTTACCTTAACTTCTGTCTCTGGGATCGTTACCGAATTCATTAACCTTCAGGTGTGCACGTGTCACCGGCGATAAGTGCCGTAGCCCGCTCTCTCCCTCTCCTAAGCATTCTCGCCCGTCCGACACCCCCTCCTCCTCCTCCTCTCGCTTCCGCGGCGTCCGGCCACGCTCCGATCGCGCTCTCATGTCTGATCAGAATTTCGGAGATCCTCTCTTTCATATCCGTCCGACGTGCGCCCCATCACATCCCCCCTCTCCCGCGCGTCAAGCCGTACGATATCGACTGCGGCAAACGCGCTGTCTCCCCCGCCCACACTACCCGCCCCGCCCCTTCCCCTGCCCCCACTCTCTCCGTCGCGCCACCTTCCACTCGGCCCCGCGTGCATTTTACGTTTCTTCGCACGCTTCCATTCCTGTACAACTCGCCTGTTGAGGAGTTTCTATCTCAGCACCTCGTTCCTTCGTTCTTTAGACGGTGCACTGTTTTGTTCCTCTGGCTTTACTTCTGTACTTATTTACGTCTTATTCTATCTAATCCTCGTTCCGGTCTTTCTTCGTTATCGTCCAAGAAGTGCACCATTCCTGCTCGATTAACAGAGTCCCTTTCTCCAGTTTAGCTTAGACATTGCCCAGATTCCGGCGAGTCGCTTCTCAGTTTTGAGTCAGACACCCACTCAATCCTTCCGTACACCTCTCACCCAGTCGCCCATATTTCCATGGAGGCCTTGACTCAACCCCTCCTTCTCACGTCTGCATACACGTTCCTATTAATTAGTTTCCATACAATTTTATATCGTCGTCAACTCTTTGGCCTATCATGAACCCATTTCATATTGCTATCTTCCCAAACGTTATGTGTACCGTGCCATCATGACACATCCAAATAATCTATATTAAGTATAACACTCCCTCCTCAACACTCCACGTGGTAGAGACGAGATCGTCCAAGAAATCTATTTGACTGCGTCAAAAGTGTCTGCACCTGCTAATTATAAGTGCACGATACGTTGCCTTTCAGTCCGAGGCAAATCTCACATGTATAACTTGGTGACAGGAGATTTACCTCCATATTCATTGCCAAAACAGTGATCGTCTTCGGTTCGGTACAGACTCAAGAAATTTGTAATATTTATTCTAACGCACCGTGCTAAAAACAGCGTAAATTTGTGTTCAATTGTTTTTCACACTATATTCTTTTTTCTCACATCTAGTCTTTCATTTTATTTTTAAAATATTTTTAGGTAAGAATATAGAAGAAAACTTCTCACTCGTTGCAGTAATGCAGTGGGAATTTTGCAAGACTTCCCGACAGTTTCCTAGATATCATTTCCAAAATTTAATTGTTATAATAATAATGTTTTTATTTCTGATTTATAAATTACTGGATTTAGGTTTTCTTTCATGTTGGTAGAAATTTCATTATTATATTCGTATAATAAAAACAATGAAAATATTAGGAGGCAATGTAGGTTGGCTTTCCAATAATTTGCGATGTTTCTCTATTCCGAACTTCATAAAGGGAATTTTGTGTTCCTGCATCAACCAGAAATTTCAACACTAAAACGAAAATTAGAGTGCGCTGTGGAGAACAAACTGTTACGTCGTCAGAATACCAGTTTCATTTTAAACAAGTTTATTTACTTTAAATCCCCAAACAGTTAAAATTACTTCCTGTGAATATACTGAATATCATAAAACTAGTAATAAACTCTAACTGAATATTTTGAAATTAACAACAAACATTACGGGAATAAAAAAAATAAAGGGACATTAAACTGGTTGTTGAATTTGCATTACAAAAAACAAAATTTTCAGTTTTGGAAACAACAGTTCTTACAGGATTCTGGGAGCGGAACGTTTCGTTGCTAGTCTCATGTTTCCACTTGTGCACGCATCTCCATCCACTTCATTGCGTCCCCGTGTCCAGCGCGCCCTGCTCCCTCGCGCCCCGCCCTCGCTCGCGCGCTTTAAATTCATTATACGCGAGCGCTCCCTCCGGCGGCGGCGCGCAGGGCGACGACGCGCCCGGGGCAAAACACGGCGGTCACTTGACAAATGACTCTTCAAGCGGATGATGGACGATTCCTTCTGGCTTTTAAACGACCGCCCAGATAACGTCCTTTGTACGAATGACCTAAGTAGAAATCGATTGTGAACCTTGCCCTCGAGGTTCCCGAGGGCGTCGGACACTGTCTCATCCTTTAAATACCTTTCAAATGTTTGTCAATCGCGGACGCGCAAATCCGAAGGCTGAGCTGACGACGACGCTGTTGACTTTCTTGTCTCGTTGGGTGGAATGCGGTCGCAATCGATATCTTTTGTAGACTGCCGTTAAATATTTGTATAAATGGACATTTATCAAGTTTTCTTAAGAGTATAAAGAGGGAAGTAAGCGGAAACATCTCTGCGCTTAAGAATACTGTTTTTCACCTTTGAAAGGGATTTGAAGCCTTTGAGGTATATGCAGTGTAGGTCACTCGAAGAAAGTGAGCTAAAAATACATTCTCGTGTTTGAAAAATGTGCTATGTTAATGTGTACATCGATCATTCTATTCATAATTGTACACCACTCCGTAAACGAAGTAATGCTCCATACATACATATGTATTACACGCATTTCTTCATAATTTTATTTCTGTGAAAAAAAATATAATATTTCCTAACCAAAGATTCCTTTTCGAATTGAAAATGTTCATTTTCCAAAAAACAATGCAATTTGCTTACATATCGCATATTATGCCTGATTTTTGTTGTTGTTGTTCATGAAAACAGTGCCTAGCACAGCGAAACAATGAAGTAGTTTTTTTTTATGTTTATCCAAGAGTATCACTCGTTATCGATTACTTAAAAAGTAGATAATTCCAAAACACCAGCATCTACTTCTATTTATATTGTTTTCTTCAATATCGTAAAAAATCAGTCTTAAAGCTTGTATTACCAACGCATTGTACTGACTGTAGGAAGTGTGCTAGTTATATTGGTCAGTTCATGCGCGAGGATTAATTACAGGAAACACAAGAAGCGAACGATAGGATACATGCGAAACTCGTCGTGGAACGCTCTTCGCGCTAGCTATTTTTGTCGAGTTATTACATCACAGGTACATGCGAACCTAGTGGAGTATCGGCGGAAGAAACAATAGATTCTTTGGTACTGTATTCATGACAAAAATATCCCTACTTCATACAATCCAAAAGCTCAGATCTGTTTCCTGTTAAATCATTTCATATTTTATTTCTGTACATTTCTATTTTAGTCATTGTTTTTTTTAGTTTCCACAAAACATTTCAAAACGTAACTGTTATAATCAATGAATTCAGTATTGAAGTGAATATCCTCTAACAGAGGTGTGTTTCTTTTGTTCCAGGTAAGCTAAGAAAAAGTACAGTTCTACTTCTCCATTACGTAAGTACAAAAGGGCCTTATTTGGAAAATACATTACTTTAATTTTTTATATATTAACATTGTATAACATACTGCAGTGCTGGACGTACGAATTGTTGATTATAACAATCTTGAGATAGGTCGGCCCCGTTATAATCAAAACTGAATTAGGAAGTATCTACTCACTATTGAAATATTTTATTGATTTTAATGTACTTTATGTGAAAATTAAATATCAACCATGACCACCACGCAGTTCGCGAACTTTACTAACAATTTTGTGTGGATCTCACAATTCTCAGCCTAAGCTTAAAATTATGTCATTGTGTTATAATATGTATAATTATGTAATACAGTACTGTAATTGTGTTAATATTATAATTGACATAGGGATTTGTAATTTTGAGACAAATATTCGAGTCATTACTTTCAACAATGGAGTTCATTAAATCGTGCACTTCTAACCGATGAACTTAACTCATACAAACTTCAAGTTTATACACACACACACACACACACACACAAATATATATATATATATATATATATATATATATATATATATATATATATATATATATATATATACACCCGTGCGATTACATCGCACAGAAAGAGAGCTGTAGAGAAATTACCTCAGAGAATGGTACATTTCCATGAATGTAGTACGTTTTACGTTTCCATGAGTTTTATATTTACCAAGATCTTTAAACGTGTAAATGGAAACATGGATATTGTTTCGGTCAATAACAGCTAAACCTTGCCTTATCGTTATAACTGAATAGTTAAATGTCATCCCTGGAATTTTAATGTAAAGCGACATACATTTTTATGTTTTTTCAGATTACGAATAATTGAACTACGAAAAGTTTGGCAATTTTTGTTCATTTTGAACTGACAGGTAAAATTTATTGATAGACATGTTGATTAATTATATTGATTTGATGATAATAATAATATTGATGAAAAAGAGATCAGGTGTATGTTATTTTATTTTGTTGTAAACTGAATTATTTTTAAGTGAGATAATTGTTCTGTAAGTTGTTAGCTGCTTGTACTTAAATGGTAAGTACTACGGATTGTCTACAGAACATTATGTAACAGGTCCATATAATCATCTCTGTAATTATCACACGCGGTGCATTTCCTTGTACACTTTAAATAATTATTTAAAATATTTACAATATGGGAGGGAGTTGTTCAAATTGCTGATATAGATTTAGATTTATTACTAATTCTGCAAATGAGTTTGAGAACTTGGTGGCAGAATGCACTAAACATTACATAACTTAACAATTATAAAAAAATTTACAAAATTTACAAACTTTACAAATTAATATGAACATTTCACCGAGTAAGCTTTCATAGCACCCCACCTCACCACACTTCACTTCACTTTACTTCGCCACACTGCTGATCACTGAGTATTAATGTGTTTCTTACACACTCGTATCCCTCAACTTCACAACACTGCACTACACGCCACTGCACATAATTAATAATAATAATAATAATAATAATAATAATAATAATAATAATAATAATAATAATAATAATAATAATAATAATAGTGATAATACAGCATACTTTATATGAGACTAGCTATTTAATAATATTAAAGATATAATATGTTTATCAACATCTAGGAATCTAATTTATTTTTCAATTTGCTCACGCTTTGAGGAAAGGGATCAAAGATTGTCACGGACAAACCGTTCCTGTATCTAATAGTCCGATTCGCAAATGAATATTTCCCGACGTCCGTTTTCTGAATTCTTGTCTCAACTTTGTGCATGTGATACGCTCTGCCGAAATATGTTCCCTAATCGACTTTTAATTTCTTTCCACGCTCGAAAGCCAATGCACGCTTTATACATAGCATAGAGACGCGACTTCATTCTATTTTCGAGTGACTCCCATACTTCTTTATTCTTGGTACCCCTGAAAGTAAATGTTGATGCTCTACGCTGGACCTTTTCTAGATTTCTTTGCCTCAAAATTCTTTAACGGCCCCAACATATCGCGCCATATTCTAATATGGGTCGCACTAATGATACATATGCTAGTTGTTTGGCTCTCATTGTACTCTTTTTCAGAATCCGCATAACAAAATGCAAAGATATCCAGGCCTTCCATACAACGAAATTTAATTTTTCCAGCTCAATTTACTATCTAGCTGTATTCCTAAAAATTTGCAACACGTGACTCGACGTATAACATTATTCAATTTATATGCGATTTTTTTCGACCCCTACCAAACGTGATGGACTTGCTCTTTGAACTGTTTATTTCCATGCCGTTCGTTTCCGCCCAGATGTGTAATTTGTGGAATTAAAGTATACATAAATAAAACATGTAAAAATTTATATTTAAGACTTGAAGCTTGTCCCAGCAAAAGAACTTTCAACCTTGACCGTACAGGTTACGCACCATCCAGGATAATGTCACGCTTTCCAAAAGATCGCTTAAAGACATAATGAATTGCCGGTGATATGAACACTATATATGATTGTAAAAACTGTATATATGTATTACTCACAAGTGTGAAATTTTCTCAATGTTATATTCTGGTATTAAATGTAAATAGAAACTTGTAAATAGATCAAAAATATATGCTCAAGTAAGTGTGCCCTGATGTACTGAAGGAAACTTATGTTCTTCATGTAATGCAGATTTTTGCAAATACTAACCCCCGAAAGGCCTGGAGGACCGAACGGGTAGGAAATAAATGAAAAAAAAAGTGTCATTTGTCTAAGTCTCACTGCAAAATATCCTCGTCCTTTTCCGAGTTAATTATTCTATAAATTACGCAATCATCTGCAAAGAGTCGTGCATTAGAAGCTAAATTTGTCGACAAGTCATTCACGATTGCAAGAAACGTGAGTGGTCCGATGACACTCCCGTGTAGAATTCCTGACGTGACGTTTCTCGAGGTTGATAAATAACTTCCGATTCGGACTTTCTGTGTCCTGTCATGAAGTAATTCGTTTTATCGACGCTACCACTCTAGTGTCTAAAACAAAATCTATTAATTTCTTTATAAGACGATCGTATGGAACAATATCAAAAGCTTTGGCAAAATCAATTACTATCGCGTCGACTCTATCACCTTCATGAACTACGTCGTCTAGGTCCTGTAAAAGTGAGATTAGCTGAATTTCACACGAGAAAACTTTCCTGAAACCGTGCTGTTCCTGATAAAGACACTTCTTTCCTGATGTAGCTAGAAATTAGATGTTCCATAAGCTTGCACTGATGTAAGGCTTACCGGTCAATAGTTACTAAGTATTGTCTTGTCGCCACTCTTAAAAATAGGTACGACGAGAACCAGCTTCCAATATTCCGGTACGCAAACGTTGTTTATAGATACATGAAATAACCTAATTAAATATGGTATAATAGCCTCTCCTCCTAATTTAATGATGTCCGTGGAAATAGAATCTGGGCCTCGTGATTTCCCTCTCTTCATTAATTTTATTCTTTTCCGCAAATTTTATTCTTCATTAATTTTATTCTTTTCCGCAAAGTATTTGCATCAACATGAAAAAGACTTCTATCTGACAGCGTTGGTATATGAATACAGTTAGATTTCTGCTTGAAAACCGAGCTAAAATACGCGTTAAAAGCTTTTGCTTTTTCTCTGTCGCCCGTTATCGGCAAATTATTAACACGAATACCTGGAATTTCATCTTCATTTCCCTTCCTTCTACGAACGTATTTAAAAATACCGACCAGTTATTACTGCTCTCCGCGTCAAGAATATGATTTAAATGACGTTCCTCTGTCATTTTCTCTTCTTTTCTTACAGCTTTTGAATAATTTCGAAATAATGTCATACGGTGTCTGTTGCTAATGCTTCTCTGGTTTTTCTTTTCAATCGTCTAATCTTCGCATTATAATATTCCGGATCGCAGTTTGTTTTTAACAGTGTACTTGGTAAAAATGCCAGTTCAGCATTTGCTAGAATATTTTTAAACGCTTCCCATATTTCTTCCATTCTTCCTCCTACACTAACAAACTCGCCATACCTTTCTCTTAAGTAATTTTGAAACCCATGTATATTCGCTTTCTTGTATTCTCTCACTAGAATACCGGTGTCAATACTTTCCCTTGAAATACTTAACTGTAAATCAACTAAAGCGGCTTTAATATCACTTTTACCTTTTAAAACGTCGCACGACAAAAATAAGTCTTTCAGTCTAATGTTACTGTAATGTTTAAATACTTCTTCCTCTTTCTCTTTTCACTCTTCTTACTGCTCTTAAATATGCGCACTTAAAAAGATTACCACAGAAATGATTACATATGCATACTTATTTCCTATGAAACGGAAAATGTTGGCAGTGAGACAGTACTTCCAAAAGATGACTCATTTTAACTGGCGCGGCGTGTTCTAAAATTACCTGTAAATACTGCGAATGTGACATTATATACCTATGTTGTACAACGACGCTATGACTTTTAGAACACATCCTATATTAGAGGCCTAAAAACTAGCATTATTCACTTCTCAAAATTAATTTGAACGAATTAACAAATTATTAATGCAGTATCATGTCTATATAAAATATTCAAAAAAATAAACTCACAGTCAACGTCGTTGTGGTTGTCTTTTGAAAATTTCTTCATAATTTGAAAACCTGCCCAAACCGCAGATGTTTTGATACATTTCCGCCCATTGGGCGATATTCCGCGAAGTCAATTTTTGCCCCCCACCCCTGCGCGAGAAAGAGACAGAGAGAGAAACGTGTTCCAGCCCCAAAATCGGAATTCTGCCCAATCAATCTGAGAACCCCAATCTGAAAATGCGGTACCTCTGGCAGCACTGTTCCGGTACCTCGGAAACAAAATAGGAAAAACGCAAAGAGACAACGGAGGACAAACACTCGGCAACATCAATTTTTAGTTCGACCAACTTTCGTAAACTCAAAATTAAATAATTTTCCACTCAACTGTATCATTTTTACGCGTGTAATAAAATTATAATTAAAAACAATAAAATATCATCATAAGCCCTATTTTTTTTATTTCCGTTTATAATCATTTCATTCACATGGAGCCAGTGCTACCACTGTTAATAGGTATGAGGATTATTATACTATGATACAAGTATTATAACTATTTCTATTAATTAATAATTATTTTTGAGACGCGTTCCGACATCGAGAATTCTAAATCAAGCACTGATAGTACTTACCTTTCAAGTACTATCAGCTAACAACATACAGAATAATAATCACCATTACAAATAATTCATCTTACAACAAAATAAAATAACATATACCTAATCTCTCATACATCAATATTATTATTACCAAATCAATATCATTAACCAACATATCTATCAATAAATTTTACCTGTCAGTTCAAAATTACAAAAATTTACAAAAGTTTTATACTCCTATTATGATCAGTAATCTGAAAAAACAAACAAAATGTATGTCCTTTTACAAAAACATTTCAGTGATGACATTAAACAACTCATTCATTGCGATAAAAAAAGGCATTGCTATTATAGGCCAAAACAATATCCAGGTGCGTGTAAACATCTCGGTAAATATAAAACGTGAATGTTCATGGAAATGCAGTACTTTCTGTGATCACTTTTCTACAGCTCTTCTTCTGTACGATGTAATCGCACGGGTTCAGATAGTATACAAGAAAGTTCATTAAATACTTACAATTGTTAATAATCGTAATTTCGTGGGTAGTAACAATTACAATCGTTTTCAAAACGCAACACGTCCTCAAAGGAAGAACTCGCTGGGACATATTACTTTTCCATATTCCGTCAATTTGCGAAGATTCGCATGGTGTCTTCTTCCCGTTTCCATTCTAGCCGCTTATTTCAAACAACCCAAATTTCGTATCTTTTTATTAATAAAGGAAAGTTGCCAATCTATTTAAAGTATAATTTCCTCAACTCCTAATTTTTTAAACTTCTTTTTGGTAACTAATTTGCTTAAAACTGTTCTCTGGGAGCTGATTAGGAGAGACAAATCGGCCTCTTCACAGCATTAATTTATACATATTGTGATGGACCTTCATTTTCGATCCGATCCAACAGTGATTTTAAGATAAGATGGGGTACAGGTAATCTTTTTCGTGAATGGGCTCTGAATATTCGTGCATATACATTGCAAATACAAATTATAATACAAGGAACATAAAATATTTTATTTCAAACTCTTCATTACAATATGCGTCTCTTTTCACTTTTCCAAACTTAAATGCTAATGAATCACTGCTACCCTTATTACCATTTCCCTAAAAAGACTGCTCAACTCATGAAATCCTGACTTTTGGATCGGCGACGCTGCTAGTCACAGGCGCCTCGGCCGGGGGGGGGGATGACTCTCCGGCGGGGTTCGGCGTCGCTCGGCTGTTCTCGGTGCTTGCTTTGTTCTGCTCGGTTCACCACATGCCTTCGGCCGTTATCCACTCGGCACTAGTTCCATCCGGGCACTATTGATGTTCTACTCGCATCCACACCGTCCGCACCGTCGATTTCGTGGACGCGTTACTCACAATAACAACTCTCTATAGTCCTCGCCGGATTTTTCGCTGCAATTGCACCACCACATGGTGTAACTCGTCTCCCGGCTGATCTCTGGCACTCTCCCAGTCCTTAGCGTTACAATTCCTGATTAGATTTTGCAGATTGTTCACAATGCTCACCTCCGCATCGATTCTCACTTTAGTCACTTTCCATCGGCACGCATCACATCTCCCCAGTTCCTTAACTCCTTCACAAACCACACAAGTGACGCACTCGTTTCGTCTTCTCTCGAGATCTTTCTCTCACTTCCCGTTTTCTCTCGTGCGGTTCGCACCTCTTCTCGCTCGCCGCGTTACCCTGGCTCGTTCAGAACGGGTTAGTTGGCAACGGCCATAGCTACCGCGTAATTTAATTGGGTCGACCGCTGCACCTCTATTTAGAAACGCGAATATTACTTAGAATATATATATATATATATATATATATATATATATATATATATATATATATATATATATATATTTATATATTTATATATATTTATATATATATATATAATGAGATCTGTGACAATGTTTCAGGTTCTAAGTAAATATATATTTTGTTTTTTCTTTCTGCGTCTTATAAATATAACTTAAATATTAATGTTTCTTTCAAAAAAATAATGCGGCTTTTTCACACCATTCCTTGAAGATCATGGCATCCAATGCTCTAGTAGCGGGCCAACCCTTCGATATAACATTTAAAAACATGCCGAATTGCAGTAATGTACTTGTAATACTTTGAATTGAATGATATCTGTTTTGATTTCCGTCATCTCGTAGATATACAGGCGCAATCACAAAAATTTCTCATACCTGTCGAACACCAATGTCCGATGGGTTGCTTGCCTATCAGGGGCAATTGACACGTGTAACTTCCTTATTCTCTGAATTTTTCCATTACGTAGTCGTTGGCAAAAGTTTCATCTTGGATCCCCACCCACTGCATGCTCTGCAATTTTATAACATTTATTCTGAAACCACTTTATTCGTAGCAAGGGTGCTGTGCATTATGAAAAGAATAACAGTATTTCATGAATGCTTTACTGATTCTCATGAATGAAAATATGAATGTTGTCGTGAATGCCAGAGGCAAAATATTATGTGTACACTTAGTTTGTATAACTTTCAGTAGCGTTTAATTTTGAAACTTGATATTTGTTGATAAAGAAGACGTAAACGGGAAGACTTTCATCATATTTTTATCTCCATTACTTTTCTAAATAACTAATTTCCTAAACCGGAATTTCCTAAAGAATAATTTGCCAGTCCGATGAAAACGTGTTAATAATATTAAAATAGTTATACTTATTAAAATAAGTATTATTGTATTTGCAATTCTCTTCGTGGAAATAGGTTTCGAACTGTTCTTGAGAATTCATACATGATATATTTTGTAATAAAGAATACAAATAACATTTTATGAAGCAATATGTTGTGAAGAAATGGAATTGGTTTACAGCTAAATTTTTCCCTTATCGCATGTACCCCAATTTTAGGACAGGTTTGTAACATGACAATTACGTGAAATGCAAAACGGAACTAAAGTTGTATCTGACGTTTATGAGGGGATGTATGCTACAATGTATTTCGCAAGAGCTAAATATTATTACTCAAGTTCGCGTTACCAATTCTCATTCCACGTGATTATTAACTAACGTTCTTCACTTTCTCTTCCAACATTTTGCAATTTGCATATCATTCGACTTGATTCACTAAACTTTTGTTAAATATATTAAATAACTATTATAATGAAAAATGTCGATTTGAATTTCGTTTGTGAAGCCAGAAGAAAATTTGCCATCAATGGTTGCCTGCTGACATTTTTGGATCATACCCCGACGGCATCCCCCGGTCAACTTTTCTTAAACCTTTTAACTACTTCCTCATAGCGCAATTGCACCAGGTTTGGTTTTGCACGCGATTTTAGGAAAATGTCGCTCAGATGCCCTCAAATGCCAGTGCTTTGGAGATGCACTTTCGCTTTCGTGTTTGAAGAACAGAAAAGAAGAAAACAAATGTGTTTGCAACCAAATTAAAAATTAATATTCTTTATTTTGTCTTACTCTTCTTCTATAAAGGGCAGATAAAAAGAGAAAGGAAAGCTTGTTGAATTGTACTGAATATTCTTAATTTATTAAAATTGATTTCTGAGTACATTGTGACCTGCTTCCAAGAATAGGGGCAAGAGGCCTTTCGCCATCTCTTAAAACATGCAGAATTAATTTCTTTGGTTTGATAAAATACAATTTCCGAATATTCCGGCACTTTCACCTGTGTTCGAGGTTTTCTCTGTGTGTGAAAGAACATCTATTTGCGTTACCCATTAATGGAAACTTTACAGAATTATTTCCTCCTCCCGGTATGCAAACGGAGGATACCGTATTATGTAGTCAAAATGGTATTTAGGGAAAGAGGGCCTGCTGGGAAGCCGATGGGAGGAAAACCCGACCACGGGATGCAATAGGGAGACCTTTTTAGACTTCCTAACAATATTGTGATTAGGTTGTGATAGAGTTTAGAATCACTCGATCAGAGATTTAAGCGATGATAAGTTCCATTTTTGAAATAATAGTATCACCATTTGTAATGGAAGGTAGCATAACACAAATATTCTAGTATAGAAATGAACTGTACGTAAAATTCTGCTGGTTTTATTATTTTCACACTTTACAACAGAAATGAGTAAAATGTAACATGCAATTGGTTACATGATGATAATTTAAATGGTCGAATGAAAAATAGCTTCAGAGAGGATTTTGTAACTACTTGAAAACCTCAACTGATTCATGAACAACCTTATATTCATGTAAATAGAAATTATTCTAAGCTTTTAGCCGACGCGACAAATGCATTTGTGACTGCGCAGCTTCGTCGAAATGGCACGTTTCGCGGATCTCGACATACGAGCACTTCCAGAGGTGGCGCTGCAAACTGTACTCTGCCGTTAACGTGTTTACACAGCTGCAACGCGGGTTTCTCTCGACGTCTGTCGGCGCCCCCGCAGGTAGACGAGAGACGAGCCCTCCCGCGCGCGCCGCGGCGGCGCCAGGCGGGGCGTCGCGACGCGAGGCGACGCCAGGCGACGCGACGCGGCAGAGCGCGGTGTGACGCGGAGCGCCGGGAGGGGGCGGGGCGCCGAGGGGCGTTGCGACGCTGCTCCGCGGCCGGCTCTGCGTTATTTATGGAGGCTCGGTGCCGGAAGTGGCGTCCGGAGTGAAGAGCACCTCATTTCCGGCTGGCCATCCGGACGTCTCTTGCGTCGGGACGTGCGCCCTCGCTGCGTGGGTGTCGGAGGCGGGGGTGGAGGGGTGGCGGCGGGGGCGGGGCCGTCCCCTGAGCGCCGCTGCGACGCTGTCCTCTTCCGACGCCGTCCACTTCCGGCGCCGCCCCTCGCCGCAGAAGTCCTCCCGCACTCGCCCGTCCTCGCCCGTCCGCGCCCGTCCGCGCCCGTCCGCGCTCTGTCGCGCTCGTCCTCGTTCGTCCTCGCTCGTCCTCGCTCGTCCTCGCATATCCTGGCTCGTCCTCGCCCTTCCTCACCCGTCCTCTCGCGGCAGTTCTACATTTGCATGGGAGAGTCATCGTACGACCAGACCTCGTGATGAGTTGCGGCTCTGAAAGGACCTTTGCATTTAGTGGTGCCACTTACGGTCTCTTCATTCTTTCCACGTAGTTTACCTGTTATTTCCAATTGGAGTGTCTGAAACTCTTTTTTTCCTTAAATTATGATTTCATTTCCCTTCAATTAAAATTACGCACATAATTTCGTCCATTTATGTTCATATTTATTCGCGATGGAAATGTGCACCATCGTTCGACAGCAAGAGTGTAAATTTACATCCATTTGTGATTTTCATCATAGTTCTTATTCTCATCAAAGTAAAGTTTCAATCAATTTAGTTTTGTAAATCATTATTTTGAAAAAAAAAAGGTAAAATGTTAAAAAATGATGAAGGGCTGGTTTCGTAAGGGAATGGTTTCATAAACCATACATAAAATTAGTGTCCCTTAACGAAGATGGACAATACTGCGAAGAATGTTTAAAGCTGTCAGTATTTAACATCTGTTTGTACAAAACCTTAACAAAATGAAAATCACACATTGGCAAGATTTTCCTCAATATAATTGATAAAATGTTCAAAACTATAACTCATGCTTTCCTCTTAGATGATTCATTTTTGTCCTATGATAGAAAATTTGGAGCTATATATCATCATGAACGACGAAATATACGCTTTGGAAGAATACTTCCAGCTCATGAAAAAGAGTAGTACCTTGTCGTTTCGCTATCCAAACCTAAGTACTGCTGATAAACTTGCATTTAAAGAATTGTGGCCAGGAAAGAACAAAATGAGGTCTCTTCCTCTTCTTGTTGATGAGACATCAGAGAGAGGAATTCCAGAGGACAAGAAAATATATTTCCTACTGTCTAAGCTGAGGGTCTTGGAATACAAATCAAATTTGAAGGGAAACGTTAATGCTTTTGTGTATATTGAGGGACAAGTTAAATACATATTTTCTCTTAAGCAATGCGTTGAAACTCCAAGACCAAAAGAAAGCATACCTCACTGGTTTCACTTCCAACGCATTCACAAAAGGGGAGGATCTTCGGAAACTTCGACAACACATACCAGTAGGATAGATTGAGAAATAGGACAAACTTCTCAAATGACCTACAATCTATTTGAGACAAGAACGATTTTGAATAAGATTAAAAATCTGTAAATCATTGCGGACATTTAGAATTTAATTACCGTTTATTAAATTTGGGTTGAGGAAATTTAATAAACATGTTGTGTTAAGCATAATAGATAATGCTTAAGCCGTTTTTACAATTTCTTTATATTGAAGGAATTAAATTGTTAATAATAAACATGTGGTATTAGCTTGTTGTTTTATTATTACATCTCTGCGACTTGAGTGCAGATATAATGTAACATTTTTTTAAAAATAGTGCGTGTACAATAAAAAAAACAAATTCCGTATATTGTTCACAAGCATTTTTTGAAATTTTTTATTGAAATTAAAAGAAAGGAATATAAACTATTCACGCTTCAATAATGTGTAGGAAAGTATACAGAAACATTTTTTATTATCGCTGAAAAATTTACTCTTTTCAGTTATACCCTTTCTGAATCTCCTGGTACAGTTATCAACCGTCCCACAACCGCTTAACCCTTTTCCGGAAGAAACACCTCTTCCAGTAACGATGCGGGAAGAATATTTGATAACTCACTCATAAAATGAGTGGAAACGTCAACGCGCAAATTATTCTCCATTGCGGGGAAAATGTATTTTCCAAGAACGCATGTGACACAATTTTCAACTTTTCTTTTACTGGACACAGTCGTGATTTGCGACATTAACTTCGTGGCGAGAATTTTATTTTACTCTCGCGGGAACGAGTTTGGATTCAGTCGTATATATTTAGGAAGCAGAATTAAAATTACTGCCGCACAAGGTACAACCCCTTCCAGGTTTCTTTTGTGCTGGGGCCATCGCGGCCCATTAAGAAAATATATTGTAGCGCTAACGTTGGAATACTCGTTAAGTTTTACCGGTCATTAGCACCACTTTGTAGGCCTGTATTCGTTCGTGCTCCCTTGTCATTAGACTTCTCATTTACATGAAAATGTCCTTCGTAATTCTTTAAATCTGCTAAGCACACTCCGCAACAGACTGCGGCGGTTGGTACCTCATTTGCTGTGGGTTTGGGGGCGTCAGGCTAATATTCATATGAATTTTCAATGTTGACATCGTCCAATCTAGTGAACGCGATTTTGCGTTCGACCAAAGCACTCTCTCAGGTTTCTGGGATATTACGATTTTCAGATTTTTCAGTGCAAGGATAGCCAATTGTTAATTTAGAACTTTCTCGATTTGTTCCTCACTAAGTACTAATTGATCTAATATTATTAATTTCCAATACGCTCAGAAAATGAAACAAACCTAAACAGCCTCCGGTCAGGATAGAGGTGTCGAAGGTTTCGTTAGATACCATGGACATTAGAAAAACATCAAAACAATAAAACAATTTCATATTTACTGAAAAACTCCAAATATATAACTGTGTACTTCATTCATACTGCGCTTACAACTGAATTATCTTACTCAGTGCGTCACTATTACGACACAGCTGACGTCATGCGACAGCAAAACTCAAATGAAGACACCTCCCACTATTAAATATTTTCTATTTACGTGTGCTTTATGGAACGGAAATATTTTTGATATTCTTTGTTGTGAAGAACAGTTGCACTATGTATCCCAGTGTACTGTATTATATTATTGGAGTATTCATAAGTACAGTTTTTGTTAAAAAATTAATTTATTCTAGTGTTACGAGAGAGTATTTTATTTGTTGTTCTTGAACAATGTGTGTATTACCTTTTGCGTACATTTGTCCAGCAGCATTTTTGCTGCTTGAGGCCACTTAATCATTTTACTTTTTCGACTTACTTCTTCAAAAGAAAGTATTGTACTTGTTCGCCGGGAATCGCCGGTTTTTTTTACAGAAAATCTCTTCTTGCTGGTCCCTGGTAATGAAAAGCTGGTTAAATATTGTTCCTATAGGTGGTAAATTACGATGTCTAAAACGTTGTGTTGTCAGAATCCATGTTAGGTGGGTCGTTAATATCACAAAATCGGTTCATACAATTCCCTCCTAAATTTATATTCCTCATCGATCTGAACGAGCCCATACCCGAATAGGGGGTACTTGACATGACACCCCAAATAGATGTTCAAAATGTTCTCAAAAATGTTTCCAAGTCTTTTAAACTTTGTCCTTGGTAGCGTAGAAAGCGCTTAAAGTACTAGTTTGTTACATTTTTTTAATCCTTCATTTTTGGAAAATTGCCAAAGTTTTAATATTTTCCAGCGTCTTCCTACAACTAAAAAATTGAAAATAAATTTTTTTTTTAAATAAAATCTGTTGTTCAAACACACGTCTTAAATTATAATCATGAATAAATTTTCAAAAATGTTAGTGGTTTTTGCGTAGGTTCGCGTGGTATTGGAAATAAATTAAAACAGACTTTCTCAAAATGGTTTCCAAACTTTTCATGTCCTTTTCTCCTTGTGTGCATCAAAGAACTGTAAAAAATTGGTGCTGGACACATTTTCGGCAAAATCTCTGTAGTTTCGAAAAGTGCCAAAAATTGCCATAGCAAAATTGTAATACGTGAGACATTTTTGTCTTAAATAAAATCTGCTTTAAAAATCATATATTGATTGAAACGATCTTTAATCATAATCTGATTAAGAATGTCATGTACAAGTTGTTAAAAACATGGGTAGTTTTCACTTAATTCTTCTTTAAGTTAATGTTATTCCTAGAGCAAACATATTCTTAAAAATGGCTCCAAATTGTATCTTAAAATATTTTTCACGGATCCGTGAGCATCTTTAAAGAATGCTTAAAAATGACGCAGGTCTCATTTTTGCTGAACTGTCTAAATTTTTGAAAATTGCGAAAGTTAGAAATAATGTGAAAATGTATGTGCTGAAGTAGCACCTCTAGTTCGAATCGTATTTTCACATAATTGTAGTAGAGATGCAATCATTTTAATTTAGATGATCAAAACGGTTTTGAGGTTACTACCGAAATTCAATCTAACATTAAAAAATTATTTAGAATTTTGTATTTGCATTATGGTTAATTGTTTTTTGTGAGATATCCAGGCATTGTGTGATTTCATGAAGACGTTGTAAAATCGCTAAGAGAAATTTTTAAAATTCTATTTTAACTTGTAGAAAAACGTTGAAAGTGTAAATACTCAGATTCATACCTTACATATTTCAATCGTGGTTTCCATTATTTACCAGGATTATTTTTAGTGGGTACAGAGATGATTTCCGTTTTTTTCTTGTCAGTAAATATAATCATTTTTCTGAAAAGAGACACTCACAGTCTGTTTAGTAATAATAATTAAGTATAGTCTGTAATGTTGCTTTTCAAACATATTCCAGCCCAGAAGAATTTCCATGTTTGCAATACGTTAAGTGAATTCCTGTAAGACACAACTTGAAAAATGTGATGTACAAGACTTGAAAACCTTCCGTTACCAGCTTGAAAAATACGATTCAAATTTTTGGATGAATGCTGTAGTTGATTCTCGATTGCTTTGTGCATGACAGATACATGGAATATAGCTTGCAACATGGAATATAGCTTATACATGGAATATAGCTTATAGAGTCCCTCTTTGAACCCCCTTCACACAAAGGTTATTAACACAGGGAATTCATAAGAGAATGTGTCAAACACAATTCATGATACTTAAGCGTAATCATCTCCAAACACCCATAATGAAGACGCCTCACATCGACAATGCAGCAAACGAGAAATGCAGATCGCCTGCTGATTAACACACGTCGACGCACCCATGAAGACCGAGCGCTCCGCACTGCACGACAGTGACGTCGGAGCAGTGGCTGCAGCTGCGAGGTTCGCTGATTGATTGATTGATTGATTGATTAGTGTTTCCGGGCGCGTCAGTTGCTAGCGTCATTAGTCCCATAAGTGAAGTGTTTTTTATCGCGGGATGTGGCTGGTATCTTTTCCTGCGTGTTGACGACATCCGGCGCCGAGATATACCTCGACTATCGAGGTTTTCATCACTCAGGTATCTCCCACCAGCTGGGCACCGCCCCATGGAGCTCTAAGATCCAGGCCGGTCTCCCGGCATGTGTGGTAGAGTTGTTAATGTCTGTATGTGTAAGTAAGGGGTGAGGATAGGGCAAGGAAGAGGAAGTACAGATCGCGCGGGGTCCGTGGCCCGTTTGTTAGGGTACAGCTCCGGCATTTGCCTAGTATTGATAAGAAAAGCGGAAAACTACCGATCAGAGCAGGCGCCCCCTAGAATTCTCCTCCAGACAGCGACTGAACTCTACCTCGCTCTCTATCTATTGTCGAAAATCCTGCCACCGTTGGGACTCGCACCCGAGGACCTCCCGGTGAGAGACAGTGCACTGACATCAGTTGATGCCCCGAGCTACCTCAGCCAGTCTCCGCTAATTGCAGGTAGCGGTGCGCTAAATAGAATGAGGGAACTCCGATAGCGGTCGCGGGGCAAAGGACACATCGTGGGAGTGACGCGTGACACGCGCGTGAGCAGCAATTACCGTGTTGTCGATCCCCTTGCGCTGCTTCTCTGCGCGAATAAAAGCGACATCCGAGAACAGCGCCTTCACTGACGGGTGGGCCCTAATGAAGGGCCTCCTGGAAAGGTTCCCGATGGGCGGAGCCCGCTGCCAAAGGCTGCGCGATAATCGACGTGGCTCTCGACATCGGACCGATTCGATTCCCAGGTGCTGCGGGAATTCTGGTGACATCGGTGACACGGTTCATTTTTATTTCATGAGTCCCCTTGTCCCCAAATGTGACGCATTTACTGCGGTATAATAAATTACGAGTTGCCATTGCGTTATTCCGTTTCATGTTGTGTATATTGTATGAAGTTATGGAAGAGTGAACATAAAATAATGTACGTAACTACGCGACGACCGCTCCTGCCGTTATTAATAATCATTTGTCACCACCCATTGGACGATTTGGTTCGTTATTAATAAGTAGAGAACAGTTTAAACTAGAACGTGATTCTCTACTGTCTGTAGAACCCTTTCTCTTTTAGAGGTTTACTCTCTCCTCATGATTCGGTCTCTTTTCTGCGTATCTGACGCGATGAAGAGATTATGTGGAATGAATTCTAGGAACCGAGACCGAGAGAACAGAAATTTGCGTTGTGAGGGTTTTTAATGGTTTAACACCTTCTGCTTCCAAGCAACATGCGGCAATGTAAATGTTTAATTTTTAAAATGAAAATTCGAATAATCAAAAGAAATAATATACAAAGTGCATGTGAGAAGTTCGGTGAACGAATGCATAAAATAAATAAAACAAAATGTGGAAAATAAATAGCTTTCTTCATCCTAGAAATTACATCAATTTCCAACAAACACTTTTGGCATCAGTGATAAAGCTGCTAGAATGAGTCAGAGAAAATATCTTCGGAATCGAACAAAGTACAAATGTCACACGACTTTAGATGTTTGGTAAATCTGCAAAACGCAGACCATTCAGGACCGGTTTCAGACGATGGAACAAAAAGTATTCGGCAAGCGCTAGATCAAGCTAGTGCGGTAGATATGCAAGAACAAATACTCTTCATCAGCTGAAAACGTTGCTTTCACGGATCGCGATATGAGGGCGTGAGTTATCATGCAACAGATTTCACTTGCGATACTTGAGCATCTGTAGGTGAACATGTTGGATTTGCAACACTAAGCGTTTCAAAGTCTTCGCAGAATTCGACATGGGCGGTTTTTTTCTTCCGGGACAAATTTCTGGTGGATCATAGCGTGGCTGTTGAGAAATGCAAAAAAGGGTGTCTTTATTCTAAACGTTTGAAGCGGCTCCTTTTGAGACCCAGGGACTCCGGTGAGCACAATTCCATTGATTGCCGCTTCGATACCAGATTGTACTTGTAGCACCAACTCTCAGCGTCTCTGAAAATGGTTTCAAAGAAGGTTGGATTGTGGTCACGCGTGTCAATGAAATTTTCGGCAGAGGGCGTGCGTGTTTCCTTGTGCTCGTCGCTTCGTGAGTTCGGCACGAAACAGGAACATACCTCACCCAACTCTTGGTGAATGATGTTCTGGCTATTTCCCATTTTCCCCGTTACCCTTCATAAACACAAGCCGACGATTCTCCAACAACATCTGTCGCAGCCGCTCGAAGTTGTTGGTCGTTCCACTTGTTGAGGGGAGACACAAATGTGGTTCGCAGCTGATTTTGACTGTCCTGGTGACGCCACGTTAAAGGCTGTGGTGCCGACGTTTCGACCATCTTTTCGTGGTCTTCCTCAGAGCTGTTCTGTGTCGGAGTGGTCAGCGCTCGAGTTTATACATGAGTAGGGGCCGAGAACGATGGTTTACCAGCCGGCCAATCGTATCAGTTCAACCAATCGTTCGCGGCCCCCACCTATATATAAACCCGAGCGTTAACCACTCCGACGTAGACCAGCTCTAAGGAAGACCACGAAAACATGACCGAAACGTCGACGCCACAACTTCAACGCGACGTCACCCGGACAGCCAAGATTATTTACATGACTGGCCGCGGAAGCCTACTATTTCACCCACAAATGTGGTTTGTCATCAACGGTGTCCTTTCTCTCTCAATAACGTTTAAACCAGTTGTAAACTCATTTTCTGCTCATTTCGTCTGTTCCGTACTCCTGCATCAACATTAAATGCGCTTCCGTGGTCGGTTTACCTCCGTTTGATGAGAGTACACGCACACACGTAGGTCGTCTACCCGTAACAGACCAAACTGCGGCGGGTCCGTGCGCTCCGTGGTGCCGTCTCTTCAGTGGTTGGACCCTGCGCAAGTGCATAGCTGCAGGTCGCACACACGTTGCTTGTGAGATATCCATCCTTTAACATTTCTGACCACCTTGTAGTACAAAGCGTTTATGCTACGCTTATTTCTCTGTCGGTACCAGAGAGTAATTATATATTATAAATTTCAGGAGTAAGTCATTGTCGTGTGCATTTACAGTATACAATTATGGGAATAAAAATTACGCGCATTATATTAATCATGAGCAATACGAACTCTTTTATATTATGGACTAATTCGGATTCGTATGTATTATTTTTTTATTTAATACGTTCTTATTACGCAGATCAGTATGGATTAATTGGCTGAGGAGAAGCTTTTAAATCTATCTTAACACCCATAAATCTGCTCCAAAAACGAATAATCAAAATTTGCATGAAAAACCTATTGACTATTATTGAATAATAAGCTCAGTTTATCAATCTACGGAAATATACTGTAGCTGTGGTCCAAATAAATATAATAGATTTTTGTGTTGAAATACTCTATTTTATTTCAGTCAGTGAACCACAACTTAGTTACTCTCAACAACTACAACACTCTTTTGTTTCTCTTTGTATATCACATTAACATGCCTCACGAAACCTATCGCATAAGATAATACATGATCACCAACGACTATCCAACTGATCTCCTATTCACCGACTTCAAAGTACTAAGCGTAAAGGGAAATTACCTCAATATTTTACTAAATTATGTTCATAAAAATAAACAAATTTCCATTATATTTTCATAATTATCACACAAGACACTCCTCATTTTTTAGAACCAAAGATTCTTACAACTGCTGGGTACAACCATAGTGATAATTTGGGCGCAAGATTATGTAACAATATTGTTGAAAAATATCTTCAATTATAAACTGCAAATTACAAAGAATTATCAACAGCAAATTACAAACAATTTAAATACAAAATTAAAAACCTAAAAAAAAGACCTATTATAATTTATATGGTTTCACGTATAAGTTTGCTGATATCCTCTGATACAAGTATTAGTTATTTTGTAATTTTCTTCTTGTTTTTGTAATATTATACTTGTATCTGTGCATTAGACTAAAGTTAAGATTCTTTATGTAATTTAGTGTTAGTAATTTATTTATTAATTTATTTATGAGCACTTGTAAGACCTTTTATATGAAACCCCTAGAACACGAGTTGCGCTCTTTCAAGGGTGTGCTAGAACTCTTTTTATGCAACTAATATGTAATGTTCATTGCTAGAAATAAATTTATTATTATTATTATTATCGTCATCATCATCATCATCATCATCCTCCGTTATCTTTGCGCTCACCCCGCGCTCCCTTCTGGCCGTCGCCCCGGGTAGCCGCCTCGGGCCGCTGCCATCGCCCCCGCCCCCGCCGCCGCGACAGCGCCCGCGGCCCACGCGCGCTCGCCCGCACGCCCACCCCGCCCCGCTACGCCTCACCCCCTCCCGCGCCGCCCCACCCACCCCTCCCGTTTTTCCGACAGGAGACAAATAGCGATCGCTAGCGGAACATGGCTACTTTGATAATAGCTCGTCATGTTGAATAATTAGGGGCGACACGGATTGTAGCGCTGCTCGAGCGCGACAGCGGGCCCCGGTGCGTGGCTGCCGCCACCCGCCCAGCCCCGCCACGCCCCTCTCCACGCCCTCGGATCAACTACCATACTGGCCTCGCTCCCGCTCGCCCGTGTCCCAGCTCCGCCTGAGGCGTTGTCCCAACGCGACCGCCTCCCCAGTAGCATCCCCGGGACGGTCATCCACTATGCGGCGAGCCATTATGCATCGACGGGTGGCCTCTTTTTGTTACGTCTTCGTGCTTTCAATTGGCTGACATGTCTCGAGCCAACAGGTGCTACAACTGTAGCATCTCTTACCCGGAAGCCTTTGTTTCGAGTTCTAAAGGTGGCAGATATTCGACACTTGCTAGATAGCTATAGGTCGAATTCAGCTGCCATCGGAAGGGAAATTGTAGCTCCCAGCTGCTCTGATTGGTAGTTTACTGTGGTTTGTCTGACGAAGACCAGGCAAATAATACCCTAATAAACGGGCCTCGAATTACGGATGATCTTTCCTCCATCTTCATTGTCCTGTATTCTCCCCTTATAAACAAACACACATTTACACGCACTATAGTACCACACACGTTAGAAGACCAATCAGAAGCTTCGAGTTGTCAAGTCAGAAACGGTGCTCCGCGAAGAACATAGCTTCTTCCAGTGATATAATATACCTTATATTTACAGGATTAATAACCGTAGCACTTGACGCGCCGGAAATACAAATTAGCAAATCGATCTTCATTTCAACCAGGAGTTGTTTCCTCTACCATATTCCGATTTGTCGCGCGTTTGTTTCTAACCTTCATTACCATCGGCTGTTGTCTGCTTTATTCACTTCGAAGAAATGTATCCCTTCTTACTTGCTTTCTCCCTCGCTTGTTCAACCACATAGGTATTTGATTCTATTTTCGTCGCTAGACGATTTATTCGCAGTTAAACTTGTCTTATCCGCCGTGAGTCCTTCCTCCCCTCGCTCCGTTATGTCCAAATGTTTGGTTCTCAGATTTCCTGTTATTTATCATATCTTGCCATTTCACTCACATTAGCGCATACTCAATAACCAGCTCTTCTTCCTGTAACTCATTTTTTACTGTCTCGCTTCGGAGTGGAGAGAAAGTTATGTAATTCTGCGCAAAAAACGACGAAATAACGGCAGAAAAGCGCTTATTACAGGGCCCTGGTTACAAAGAAGTGGATAAATCCAGTTGCTAAATTAAAAAACAAAATTCTCTATCACGTGGTGTAGTCACAATCCATGTTTTGTGGGTCCTTGATCCCGAAAAATCAAATGACGGCAAAACGACTGTGTGACTGTCTGTCCTTCCGTTCATCCGTCCCTCCGTCCGTCCTTCCGTCCGTCCTTCCGTCCGTCTGTGAACAACGCTAGCGGCTAATCCGTTCAGGCGATTTTCTCTAAAAATGATATTACCCAATCGACTTGGCTTATGTCGCGACGCCTGGAATTTGAAACCGATATTTTTTGGGGGTGTACTTTATGGCCTTTAGGACATTTTCCAAATTTTCAAATAAATGGCTACATCGTTTTTGATTAGATTTTGTTATTGGATAGTGTGAAAGACGTTTAAGAGAATGGTGCAGGGCTCCTGTTCGTTGAAAAACTCTTCTTTTTCGAAAATTTCAAAAGTCCAAAATATTTTCGGTGTCTTCCTCCAACTAAAATATTAAACATAAAGATTTTATCTCTTAATAAAATCTGTTCCTTAAAAAATAGATTTTGAAATAAGATCATGTACAATTTTTAGGAAATCTGAGTACTTTTCGGGTAATTTTCCGTGAAAGTACGGACGAGAAAGTACGCGCTGTTTTAGGACCACTAGTTTCTTCTACCTCTAAGTCTATCATTTCGAATTTTCTTCATTTCTCTTCCTGCTTCAATACTCTTCATATTGCTTTCACAGTCACCATTCCTTCAGGGACGGCAACTCCTCTGTTACCGTTTATACCATCGTCTGTCCTCCACGTGACGTTATCGCCGGCCGCTTCATCTCCATGTGGGCATTTGCACCGATTGCGCTGCATAATCTGTTGCCTTACCACTCCCCGTCCTGTTCCGGCCCGCGAGCAATCATCTCCGCCTGCTGCTGCCATCACTCAAAGGGCGCTACTCCTATTGCCCTTCTGCAAATACTTCTCCAATTCCACCGGCCGTCACTGTCACTACCGCCAACAATGATCACCGTCCCAACGCTCCTCACCAGCCACCGCCTTCAACACTCTCTGGCCCTGACAGAAACTGTCACAATCAGCCACCGTCCCCACCAGTCAGTGCTCTCTCCCGCCAGCGTCCTACGAAGCATTCCTCTGTCCGGGAACCGCCTCCAAATTCCGGGAATCGCCCTATAAAATCACTACCACCAGCCACTGCTCCCACCGTTCACTGACCCCAAAAGGGCGCCCCACTAGCCATTTCAACCGAATCCACTGTCCCAAAATGTCGTCCCCACCAGCGACTAAACACACCGCTCCGAAACAACCATCTGCCTCAGTCACTGCTCCTACCAATCACTGCATTGAAAAAATTCACCACCATACGCTGCTCCCGCCAGCTACCGCCCTCACCGGTCACTGCTCTCACTGGCCACCGCCCCCCAAAAGCCACCCTCCCCCAACTTTCATTGCCCCACGCCCCCGCTCCCACCGGCCGCCGAGCCGCCCCGCTGCGATGAACGGTTAACGCGCAGCGCACGCGGCGTTTTATCTGCGAGGCTCGTAGTCGGCCTGATTGCTGCCGTTGTGAAATGGATGACCGACTGGATGCGGTTGAAGAGCCTTATCGCGGGGCTGTCCTCTTTAGGGCGCCCGCGGCGCCGGTGCCAGTGCCGGTTTGGGCCCCCGGCCGGCGCGTGGAGCGGGCTGCCGAGCGAAAGCGGTGGGTTGCAGAGGGAGGAACGGGTCAGAGGGGAGGCAGCGGAGAGGTGAAGAACGGCTGATGAAGGATACAGAAGGAAAGGCGTAAAGATGGCGATGAAGTGAGGTGTGTCGGGATCTTAAGTTGAATTAAATATGTAGTGGTAGAACCCAAAAGAGGGAGAGATGGTCCGGGAGGAGCGGTTTTGGGAAGCTACGGGTTATGGTGAGGCGGGAGAAAATAGAGAAGAAAAGAAAAAAATGAGAAACTCGGAAATGAAACTGAACGACGGGGTGGTAGGGTGGAGCCACTACGTGTAAGTTGGGGTAAGCAAACAGGATGAGAAAGTACACAGGATAGTGCGGGGCGCTCAGAGTAGTTTCTTAACAAAAGTGGATTAGTATGCCAAGGCATGAATTTGATACCATGAGGATGCAATGCAATTATGAAAAACTCTACAGCTGTGGCCATGCAGGTTATTAGAAAGAGCTACTGAGTAAATGTAAAACAAAAAATATACTGGCACATGAACATGAGTTCAAATTGTCACTAGTAATTCATTTATTGCTCTTTGTAAATTATTTGTAATACTGATTAATATACTTTCAATAATTTCTTCTTTAAAAGTAGATTTTTTATTCTCGATTCGAATCCAAACCGTGGCCGCAATGTCGCGAAGAGATCTACTGCTAGCGACAAACGAAGAAGTCGTAGTGATTGACGCACGAACAGATGAATATCCATTCCGCGCAGACCCACCCCGGCTGACAGGAGCTCGACGTGAAACCGTCCAGGGACGCGGAGCCATCGAGGGGTTTCATCAACGTGCGCGCGGCGGGGGGGGCGCGTTGTGTTACGCGGCAGCCATGCGTGCGCTGGCCGTGCTTTTTCATACGCGTTTTATTATTTAGCCAGCCAGCTCCAGGGTGGAACGTTGTTAAAGCTTTAAAGATTTTCGCTTCGCTTTGCAATTACCCAAAGTGCATAAACTCTGAACGATGCCTTTACGATTTTATCACGTCACAAAATCATGACGTTCATAAATAGACGGCCGGGATATTTGACAAGAGTAAAATCGATTGGGCAACAACGCATGTTAATTTCTCTCTAGCGCAGGCTTTCATCCCGGTTCAAGCAGAACCACACAATGCAATAGTAAATTGAAATTTTCTTAAATATCGACCCAAGAATGTACACAATTGAACGACCACCTTTACATTTCATTCACAGAATTGTTGATTTACCCGAAGTGGAAAATATACCTACATACGCATTTTACAATTTGGCATGAAATATTTGTAACGGTTACTTTTAAATATGATTTCATTTGTATAAAGGTAATTTACATATTTTTATTTTCAATATAATTTACTACTGATTTTTGCGACATTAAATAATTTTCAAATTTCAAAGGCATCTCCAAAAATACTTGTTTCATGAAAAAATATTACTTTATTTAACAAAATTATAATAATGTGAGACAGTGGTATTCTCAGGTTAAATGAAGACAATCAATACTCATTTAAAAGAGAAATAGTGCGTTTGATTATAATAAAATAAGTGTTTTAAATAAATAACTGTTAATTGTCTTTAAATATCCTGAGGATACCACAGTCCTACAATATATCATATAGACACTCATTGATTGGTTTTAACTAAGAATATTAATTGAGTTACTCGGAGACTTTTAGCAAAATAGCATATTAATATGTGCATAATAATGTTTTGCGTTTTTCGCAGTTATATTGTATATTTATTAGAATGTTTTCAGTTCTGACTATTTAGCACTAGTATTTACAATAGTTACTGGAGTCCGGTTTTAAAAATAATTCTCCAACAATTAATATATTATTGGCGTTGATTTACAGTTTATGATATGGTAGTACATATAGTTATATCAAATATCATTTCATTTCAAATTCACATTGTTTATGCAGGTGATCTACCGAACGTTCATTTTATGTAATAATTGTTGCACTATTCTTATTTTTTGTTTCCTTTGTTTCACATTAATCTAATACATCATAATATGATTTAATATACACCTGATAAGCGTGAAATAAACATCAAAACTTTGGGGTTAACAAATAATTTTCTATTTAGTTATATTCCATCTGAATGAGCTATCCTCAATACGTTGCAACATATTTGTAAGAAAAGGTCTAGAAAATAGAATTCTGTTTTTTTTGTTGTTCTCGCATACCATTACAATTTGTTAGATGCTTCGTCCAAAATCGAACCAATTCCAAAAATGGTATAATGTATTGTTTACTTATGCTTCCGGGCAATTTAATCATTCATTTTACAATTTGTGGCTAAGTAGGTATTCCACTTTCTCAACTCACATTTCCGACATCGTAAAATGCTGTGAGCTGCACGCACTCGCGAAATCTTAATATATTCAATTCACGAACCCTGAGCGCAGCCACAAATATGTTGGCCACTCCTGCCTTGCAGCGCCGAGGCGGGCGCGGTAAGCGTATGACCCTGGCGCGCCCTGAATGAGCCTCAGCGAGCGAGGCGGGCCCGGCCGAGGCTCGAGGACCGGGAGGACGAGAAGGGCGGCTGAGAGGCAAGCGTCCGCCCCGCCCCCACCCCCGTCCCCGCCCCCGCCAACCTCTCGGAGCGGAAGCCGCGGGTATTAGGTAAACGAGTGGGCGAGCCGCCCGCCCATCACCGCCGCCAACCCCGTCTCCGTCGCTCCCGTCCCCACCTTCGCCACCGCCGAGGATTCCACTCCGCCCCGCCTCACCCTTCCCACCGCGGGAGCAGCGGCGGCGGCGGCGGCGGCTTGAGCAACAGCGGCGGCACAGGCAGGGATTGCGCCGTAAAGAACTCAATTTGAATGGGCTGCTGCGTAAGTGGGACGCTCGCTCGCATTAAAATGTAAATATTTTAACGGGGAGGTTAAGGGCCATCCTCCGTCCTCCCATCCTCCCTCTCACCGTCCCTCCTCCGAACCCGCGGCCCTCCTTCCTAGGCGCTCCTCCCCCGCCCGGTCTAGTAAGCACCGGACTCGTCTTGGTGGTCTAGCGCGGTAATAGGCTGCCGACTGCGAGCGCTCCGAAGCCACTGCTTTTCAATTATTAGGCAGATTGCCCGTTAAGAGCGTTGTGCGCTGCTCGTGAACGAGGATCTGACGAGCGGTCCGATAGACGAAGCGCTTCTCTGAAATCACATCGCAGACTTGAAGCCCCGACGTGGATGGCAAGTCCCTCCGGGACTATACGGGCTCCTGTGTCGTTCTGCGAACATTATTTCCAACTTAGAATACTGAACAATATGAAACGCAAAATATCCAGTAATTCATAATAAAAATCGTTTATCATCAGTATTCAGGGATGACCATGCGTATGCAATATTATGTGATTTTCATCAGAACCAAATTAGTGGAGCATACATTTTCCAACGCCTCGACGACGAACGCAATTTAGGCAATAAACCGAACTGATGATGCATGTCTTAACGCAATGGTCTTACGCGTACTTTCTTTGTACTTTCTTCCCCATTTAATAAATAATCCATGTTACTGGACTCAAAAGCCAACATTTTTGTCGGTGTTCGGCATCATTATTTTAGAACACAAAATAACACGTTTAGAGTCGGTGGTGATGTGACGATTTGCTTGCCATGTTTGTTAACGGTGATGGATGAATGCCTGGATTTCCTCTGATTTCCTCCTGTTTTTTGCATGTTCTCAACCCTTTCTCGCGTAAGAGTCACTTATTCTTCTCTATGGTTTCGTTTTCACTGGTCTTCACGCGTTCGTTCACTTGATGTTACAGTAAATTCTTTTGCTAACGTGTATATTTTTTTTCTTTTTTCTAATCATACGTTCCCTTGCGCAATTTCTATTATTCTTTACTGTTTTGTAATATTTTAACATCTTCAATTTTCACTAATATATTTTTCTTTCCTTTACTTTTATATTATTTTTCCTTTTTAATGCAATCGAACACTTCCTTATTTCTCTCATTTCCCCACTGATTTTATTTCCTTTCCTTCTTTCCATGTTCAATGCTAATTGAATCCTGAGTACGTTCGACGAATAAAAATCTCAACTCGGTGTATATTGCAGTATTCTCCGACCCATACCAACAGTCCCATACAGACAAATTTCAAGAATTAAAGAATGTGCTTGAATAATCTTGATGGGCTCTCTCTCCTCTCGCACAATTTCTAATGAAGGAAACTCCCTATTCAATTAATCCTTGCTGCATGCATTACTTTCTTCGGTGACCAGTGTGATTGTCTTTATTCTGCATTACGCTATTTTTCACTGTTGGTAACATTCTACTGTTACCTTCTTCCTTTCTTTCTTTTATAGTTATTTTTCCTGTTACTTCCTTTCAATCTCTCAAGCACAGTAAGTGCAAACTATTTTCCCTTCCTCTCCATCCCACCATAACTGCTGACCTGTTCCCCTCCTCGCACCTAGTTCATAATTCCCCTCCTTTTCGGCTCCGACATCGCATTCACCTACCCGCACGTCCCGCGGGTTCTTTTGCTCGCCCCCATCCGCCCTTCCACCCTTCTGCCCGTCGGCCTATTTTCCACGCCGCCATCTCTCTCCCTCCCGCCCATTAATTTGTCGCCTCCGCGTGCACCCTCCCGCCGGACTCGGTGCGCCGCGCCGCCCAACAGTTCGTCCGGCCGTCGGAGCGCCCGCCCACCCGCTTACCCCTTCACCAGCCACCCACCCACCCATTCGCTCGCTGGCCCGCCCACCCTCCCGTGCGCCTGTGCGCCCAGCCGCGCCAAAAGAGTAGGCCGTAACCGCGCGCGTACACGCCCCGCGGCGCGCTGCCATCGGTTTGGAAGAGAGGCTGCGATTGCCGCGGCCGCGCAAAACCAAAAAGGAATGAGAGGCGCGCGGTAAATGGAAAGTTATTGTTGGCCGCTAACGAATTAAATCTCGAGATACGCCCTCGCGAGCGCCCGACGCAGTTTGTTCTCGGCGCCATAGAGTGAGATGAACGTTATGTACATACCATGTACCTGTACAAGTAATTAACATTAATATTAATTATTCACACAAATCGACTTTGCTCCTGGAACACTGTTGCGCGCGAGTATAATTGCGGTGTTTGTTTGCGTGCTTCCACATGCAAAGAGCCCCGCTGATTGTTATTCATGTTTACTTCTGTGCTTTTGATGCCTTGTTTCGTTATTAAAATAATTATTGCTATTGTGATTACTTATGTGATTCATGAAGTATCTAGAACGTTTCCTTTTTCCTCTATAGTGTGGGAGTTTTGAATGGGGTGGGTGACCTATCCCGTAGGACCACTTACTGAAAAGAATTTCTCTTAGAATATCGAAAGTCAGAGAATATAAAGAAATCAGCAGTCATATATTATCATTCATTAATAATAATGATAAATATAAATTTAAATTACTATTTTCTAAGAGTGCCCTATTGTAATGTATGCGTATAACCATATATTAAAGGGGTCGTAATTTTCACAAATGTTTCGATTTCCTATCATTATATTTAAAATGAGAAAAAATTAGATGTAGTAAAATTAGAAATAGTTTGAAATCTTAAGACCGACTTTTAAATTCTTATTTTTCCATTCGATAGTGTGTTAATAGTGTATATGTGTATTAAAAGAGCTTACTCTAGTCCACAATTGAGATTTTTCGTGGATAAATAATATTTGTAATAACAAAGAATGTAAATAATTAAATTGAACGTCAGAAATATAGAGAAAATAAAATAAAATAGAATTGTAAGTAAATATAATTATTATTCTATTTGTTATTTTAACTAATTTTGTTTGTAATTAATAGGTTAATCAAAATTGTAGTTTTATTTGCTTATCAATTCTCGTTAACAACCTACATGTTTAATAACTAGAAAAAAATGGTACTGATACTCGACGTACGGCTGAAAATTATTTGAAGCTCCAACTTTAACCCAACAATAATCACCCTAGGCATATTCATATTTACGTGGCGTTTCAAAAAAATGTTAACAAACGCACAGGAAAAGTACAATAAATCAATGATTTCTGGGTGTAAAACGCCAGAGCTCGGCGCTAGGCTTTGTCAAAAAACGCGAAAGTCCATTTACGATATAGGTATGTCAACATGGACACGAATCCTACAGCTCAGGTCGCTACTCTTTCAGGATGATAAGCGTAAAGTAGAACTTAACGCCATAATAATTCCAGTAGAAGTCGACGCAGATTGTCATATTTTAGGAGGGCACAAATATACTAAAAATTAATTACGATTTCCGCTTTACACATTATTATTCCAAAGAAGAATTGATTAATTATTAAATGATAATTGAAATAAATAATGAAATTCGGGCATTTATTAACCTCAAAAACCTATTAGATAAAAAATAATTAGTTCTACCTACAATAGTAAATGGATGAAATTTCATTTACATCCTTGCCATCCTCTACGCCGCTCCATTCCACTCCACTCCAATCTACCCCGCCCCCCTTCTAGATGCATTGCGGATTACATTAAACCAAATCTTGTAAAAAATGTAGGGTAACATTTTGAATCGTGAGAATCCAGGTTTTTGTTCTCGTCCGATCAAAATAATTCGTGCAAAATTTGAATTTGCTGCTGGCATTTCAGAGTTATGCAGGAATAGATAAACACGTACACACGCATTAATAAATTTTTATATTTTAAAATTTATTTCGAACAAATTAAAAAAGCAAAGCCACTACGCCAAAATCACAACCAAGTAATATAATATAGAACTCAAAATCAGGTATAGGTTAAATAATTAACATCGGTGTAGTAACAGTAAAATATATCTATTGATTAAACTCGTTGGGTTGAGTTTCATTTCCAAAAATAATTAGGAAGTAATTAAGAATCCATGGAGAGTTTTCTCCTTGCTCACAGCTATACAAACAACCTACAACTGTAAAAATAACTCAGGTCATGAGCGACCACTGCAATATTATTTTTCTGTTTTTAATGTCATTTTGAATTATTAAACGGAAATAAAACATTATTCTCCCGTTGAACTTCCTAAATTAAATCATGACACATATTAGATTACAAAGATGATTTTTTACTCTCTCGCCTAACAAAGTTCTTCGTAAGAATGTAATGTTTTTCGACAGAAAAACTCGTATTAAAGGGACCTGGTAACGAAAAAGAGGATAAATCTTGTTGCTAAATTTAGAAAAAATCCTCTAACACGTGGTGTAGTTAGAAACAAGGTTTTGTTGATTCTTAATACCGAAAAATCGATTGATGGCAAAACGTCCATCTGTGCTCAACACTAGCACCTAACCCTTTCAACCGATTTCCTTCAAAATTGATATTCCCCGCTCGTTTTCAATAGGGGAACTAGGCGACATTACTCTTCGACTCTCCGATGTTAAATTAGTTGCAATACTAATTTGCCGCCACACTAACGCGTCAGCCGACCATGTTTGTCCTCATGTCGAGAAACAGTTTTGCACATTTGTACAGATGTTTCAGAACAGCAACTGCAAACCTCTAGAGGAAGCAGAGGGGTCAATGATAATCCATTTTTTTCCAATCCAGACACTCGTAATATCTAACTGTCGTAAATTCCATGTTACACGTATCGTTCTCTATGTTGTCGCGGCAGGAAGTATTATTCTTTCACGAAGGACATTATGAAGGATAAGAGCCCAAATTTATTGCTGAAACCCTTGAAATTATATTTTTTTCATCGGAGCGAATATTTTGTTAACAATCCTTGCAAAAACCGCACGTTTTTTTCTGTATTGAAAATTCAAGTAGTAAATGACTTAGGGTATGGATCACAGAATTATGATAACGTGCAAAGAATTCACTTCTCCCCGTAGTCTTTGACGTAAAATAAATCAAATAAAATAAAAATAAAATGAAGTTACAAACGATATTTCAATATCGTTGGTTTATTTTAACCGTATGTCTGTTTATGATCTGTAAACAAATGTCTTTTGCAAAATCCAAATCTGCTTCGCATAGATCTTATTCTTCAATCCCTGCGGTATCAGATTTCACTGTAGGTATATTCGATGACCACTTTCTAGCGAGTGTAGCAATGGAAAGTAATGCAAGCGGCGTCGCAGGAATCGCGGTATACAGAGCGGCGTGCTCAGAGAGAGTAATGAGACAGCTGAATCAAGGTTGTTGTGACCCAGATCGGAATTCAGACTTGCGCGCCGTGCCGCCATCTAGCGACAACGCTTTGCGTGATCAAAAGAGACCGGAGTCTAAATCAATGGCCGGAAAGGTCCGGTAGAAATACTGTCAGGTTGAGAAGACATTATTATTACTTCCGTATAAACGCTGGGCACAAAGGTGATACAGACAGAATGCAAGTCTGTAAGAATGGAAAAAGACCCTATCCCTATTGCAAAATATTTTAGTTGATTTGCTGCATGGTGTTTAGAAAGTTCTAGGACACCATTTTATATTTATGTTACTGAGAATGTGAGTTATAGAACTATTATCGTTAGGGCACTTGCAGAGAAGACAAAGTGTTTCGATGGAGTGTCAGCAACAATGTACAGCAATGTTCGATAGCAGATATCGTATTGAGTACCTTTGTGTTTCATAGACTGGTGAATTATTTCAGTTTCTTTACTCATAAAAGTAACGCGATTGTCATAGATTATATTATTATTGTCATATATAATATTATTATATCTAATACGATTTAACTACGTGTTACATATTTTTCTAAGTAGATTTGGTCAATATCCTTACTTGATATTTAAATTGAAGATAATTTTTAATTATTAAATATAATTATTTAATAATACGTGTTCATACAATTTTACGGGTATATACATACACCTCTAATCTCATATATTTAAATTACATCAAACTGAAGATCATTGAACAATTCCACTGGCTTAGGGCATAAGTTGATGTCACTGCAATGCCTCTGGCTGGGCACCGTCGAGTCCCGACGGTGGCAGGATTTTCGGCAGTAGTTACATAGCTAAATCGAATTCAATCACTGTGTGGAGTAGTTCCCTGACGAACAGTCCATGAACCGCGCGAGTTCTTTCCACCCTCTTCCTTGTCCTTTTCTCACCCCTTACTTACATACACTTAGGGCACTACACATATTGGGAGACCAGTCAAGAGCTTAGAGCTTGTCTCAGCTTCGGCAGTGCTTCGCTGGTGGAGATACTTGGATGGAGAAACCCACAATCCGCCGCAAAGTTCAGCACCGGATCTCGCCATCCAGCGGGGGAAGATTACCGCCACCTCCGTAAAACGTACACTACACTTCCGGGATCAGTGATATTAGTGCCCGGAAACACTAATCAATCAATAATAAAAATTCCACCAGAAAAATATGTAGCCCATAGTCCATATGTCTCGAAATAAATGTTACAAACCTCTAGAGCATGTAGAGGGGTTGAAAATGATAACATTATGCCAATTAACATATATCAGGATATGGCATATAAAGCAGTTATATGCATTTATATATGTGATATTTGTCCCCAATTTTTTCACAACACGACAAATGCACAGATATTCGGTAGACCAAGTTCTGTCGCAGTCAAGGATATATCATGCACCTGCTGAACGTACGCAATTGTTCGCATGTACGAAATTATATGTATTATTTGTTTACGGGAAAAAAATTTCGTTTTACATTTTGAAGTTTTTAACACAGGAATGATTTCTTCATTAACACAAAGTTACTACAGTGTTTCTTTTAAAATACAAATTTAGCTAGTACTAAATACATACATTATTTGATTATTATAATCAATTCTCTGTATTCATAATTAATGTAATTAAAATATAACTAAATTGATATTGGGCACGCTCATGAAACACAAACGGGGAATTTACATACATATATTTCACTCCAACATACTAACTCGACGTTCGTCCGTTTTTGAGAGTTTATCGGGGCATTGTTTCTTTTTTTCACAATTTATACGTACGTAGTTCATTACAATTGACATACTGACGCTTCAAATTGAATATAAAACTGTGAGCAGGGATTCTGAGAAGCGAAAATCACATAAATACGTTTTGTATTGGAGCAAATTGTTAGTCAAATACCAGATAATTAGCGTAGGTATTGAACGGAATCTTCACTTATTGTTTCAGCAGACATCGCCTCTGGCAAGCAGCATTCTCTAATCATTGTAAAAACCTATCGATGCAAAAATAACAGCCATTTCGTTTCGTTGCGAACGAAAACCAACACTGGAATCAATGTTAACACGTCTAGCACGCCTGGCACCACCCACGCAGCCCCTCCGGCAAACGGATAATTCCGTGGAACTATCGCGTCCCGGAAACGCGGTCGATGGCGGCGCGGAGCACAACGGGCCCGCGGCGGCGGAGGCGGTGGCGTGATGACGCCTGGATGATAATCAGCTGTCGGGCAGGGGAGAACTAATGACGTTTGCATTGATTGTCGCGACGTTTGGCCGGCAGTGTTTGCCCGCGCGCGGGGAAAAAACGTCGGGCGCGGCCGAGGACGGGGACGTTGGTCGCGGAGGCGGCCGTGTGGACGGGCGGACGGATTGTGCTATGGCAAGAGCGACGGTGGAACAGAACAAGCTACGAAGAGGTGGAGAAGGTAGAGGGGGCGAGGTGGCGGAGAAACCGTCATAGGAAGCGTGGGAGCGTTAATGAAGGAGACGGTGGGAATGACATCAAAAATCGAAGAGTAGAGATGACGGAAATGGGAGCGGATGTGACAAATACTACGCAGGGAAGAGGCGAGGAATGGAATAAATTGATAGGAGGGGAGAAAGATGCAAGTGTAATAACGGAAACGATGTAGCACACCACTCGTCATAGATCGAGAAAGTCTAGAGGTGATCTATGACACGTGGGTGCGTAGGCAAAGGAAGAGACGAGAAAACAACAGAAGAAAAAACGCTAAGCTGAAAGTGGATCATGGAATCTACGTGCATTATCGAAGGACACGATCAGGACACGGTAAATGTGGTGAAGAGGGACTCATAGAGTAAGAATAAATAGAGCAGAAGAATGACAGAAATGTGATTGTAAAGATGAGTGGTAACAGCGAGGGAGTTGGTACAGAGAAACATCACTTCGTTATCGAATGTGACGGAGGCGTCGAGGAATACAATACAGGCAGGGCGACGGATGCGGAGAGGTAGTGATAGCAGCAGCAACGGGACGATGGTGGCAACAGCCAACGGCGGGGGTCGCCGAACAAGAGTAGTGCGAGGACGGAGGGGACGGCGAGGAGGACAATGGAGGCAGGGCGTAGGTGGATGAGGTAGCGACAGTGAGAAGAGCAAGAAGGGCAACGGGGACGGCGGAGGCGACAGTCAACGGCGGGGGCACCGAGGGCAGCAAGGGCAGCGAGAGCGCGGGAAGGGGCGCCTGTGTCAGCACGACGCTGCCTGTTGACTCGCCTGGCGAGCAACGTCAGCTCTGTCCGCGCCCTCCCTCTCCCCTCGCGCCGCCCCCGCCACCGCCCTGCCACCTCCTTGCCCTCGAGTCACTAGTCCCGCGCCCACGCCGCAATTAATGAGCGAGGAGGGTGGGGACGAGGAATGAGGGGCAACACCTTGTACGGAACAGCGATAACCTCCGACCGAGTTACCGGTAGCGTTCTCCCCGTCGCCAACGACGTCTTCGAAGGCGCCGAGGCGAAGTGGTCATTAGCTGCTTAATGCGGAGGTCGACGACGCCCAACGTTTACGTGGTATTATGGAGAAGTTTCCCAAACTTTTTGAGACCGCCGAATCCCTGGAGCTAATTTTTTCACGAACTTTGAAAAATTCGCCAAGAAAAATGGCTATAAAGTGAACTTGGTACTCAAGAAGAAATAAAAATTGCTTCTTCAAATAGATGTGTAAAAATATAAGATAAAGAAATACTTCGTCTGGGAACTTGAGAGAAAGTCTTACGAACTGAGTTAATATTTCATTTATAACATCGACCTTCTCTCAGCAGAAACGAGCCAAGAAGCGATGAATAATATATGCCTGCGGTAAAAAAGGAAAAGAATTCTTTCGAAACTACATCTAGTGCAAGAATTCTCGATCATGGTAATTACGCTCTACGGAGCCATTAAATACCTTTTATACATGTGGATTAGAATATTAAATTGCGATATTGAAAAATTCAAGGCACGACTTCTTTAACAGATGATGCGTAAACACTTGTTTCAAACTATTAATTTATCACATTTGCACGAAATATTCGCGTTCGAATAATGCACGACGGTCGTTTTCATTATCTTTTTCTTCTTTGTATCAATTCTATATCCCTTTTCGGCAATTGGATATGGTACTAGGAGGAAATGGAGATTTAGATCAGAAACCTAAGGCCTGGTCAGAAACCTTAGAACAGATATATATATATATATATATATATATATATATATATATATATATATATATATATATATATATATATATATATATATAAGTGTGTGTGTGCGTGTGAGAGAGAGAGAGAGAGAGATTATGAATTTATGGTATGGATTGGGTATATAAGGCTGCTGCAATAATAACAAACGTACCTTGTACGCTTACGTGGAATTAAAATATGCACTCTTAATCCTGCTTATCACTTAGAGATGTATGTTGCTGTTTAACTTGAAAATGAATAAAGTGAATTGCAGGTATATAAGAAGTATTTAATACTTTGCTTATTGTTTTTAGATTAGATTAGATTTATTACTAATTCTGCAAATAAGTTCCAGAACTTGGTGGCAGAATACACTAACTAAACATTACAAAACTTAACAACTATACAAAATTTTACAAATTTTACACACTTTACAAATTAACATAAACATTTCACCGTGCAAGCTTCCATAGCACTCCACTTCACTTCACTTCACTTCACATCACTTCATTTCACTTCACTTCACCTCGCCTCGTCTCACCTCACCATACTGCCAATCACATTTTAATGTGATTCTGACACACTCTTTTCCCTCAACTTCACATCACTGCACTACACGCCACTGCACATAATAATAATAATAATAATAATAATAATAATAATAATAATAATAATAATAATAATAGTAATAGTAATAGTAATAGCAATAGTAATAATAATAATAGTAATAATAATAATAATAATGTTATAATAATAATAGTTATAATATAACATACTTTACATAGGAGGTAATAAGACACATATAAACATCTAGGAATTTAATTTATTTTTAAATTTGCTGACATCATGAGGGAAGGGATCAAAGATTGTCACAGGCAAGTCGTTCCAGTCTCTAATAGTTCGATTCGTGAATGAATACTTCCCAACGTCCGTTTTCTGAATTCTTGTCTGAATTTTGTGCATGTGATCCGCTCTGCCGAAATATGTAGGTTTCCCTAATCGACTTTGAATTTCTTTCCACGGTCGAAAGCCTGTGTACGCTTTATACATAGCATAGAGACGCGATTTCATTCTCCTTGTTTCGAGTGACTCCCATACTTTATTCCTGGTACCCCTGAAAGCAAATTTTGAAGCTCTACGCTGAACCTTTTCTAGATTTCTTTGCTGCAAAAGTCTGTATGGGTCCCAACATATCGCGCCATATTCTAATATGGGTCGCACTAATGACATATATGCCAGTTCTTTGGCACTCACTGAACTCTTTTTGAGAATCCGCATAATAAAATGCAAAGATCTCCATGCTTTCCCTACAACGAAATTTACTTGATTTTCCCATGTCAATTTACTGTCTAGCTGAACTCCTAAATATTTGCAAGACGTGACTCGAGGTATAACATTATTATTCAATTTATATGCGGTTTCATTGTAACTTCGACCCCTACCAAACGTGATGGATTTGCTCTTTGAACTATTTATTTCCATGCCGTTTGTATCCGCCCAGATATGTAATTTGTCCAAGTCTCGCTGCAAAATATTCTCGTCCTCCTCCGAGTTAACAATTCTATAAATTACGCAGTCATCTGCAAAGAGTCGTACATTAGATACTAAACTTGTCGGTAAATCATTAACGAAGGCAAGAAACATGAGTGGGCCGATGACACTCCCTTGTGGAATTCCTGACGTGACGTTTCGCGAAGTTGATAAGTAATTTCCGATTCGGACCTTTTGTGTCCTGTCACGAAGTAGTTCGTTTATCCACGCTACCACTCTAGTGTCTAAACCCGAATCTATTAATTTCTTTACAAGACGATCGTGTGGAACAACATCAAAAGCTTTGGCAAAATCAATTACAATCGCGTCGACCCTACCACCTTCATCAACTACGTCGGCTAGGTCCTGTAAAAGTGAGACTAGCTGACTTTCGCACGAAAAACCATTCCTGAAACCGTGTTGACCCTGATAAAGCCATTGCTTGTCCTCCCATTCTTTCCTGATATAGCTAGAAATTAGATGTTCCATAAGCTTGCATACGACTGATGTAAGACTTACCGGTCTATAGTTACTAAGTAATGTCTTGTCGCCACTTTTAAAAATAGGTACGACGAGAGCCAGCTTCCAATCTTCCGGTACGCAAGCGTTGTTTATCGATACATGAAATAACCTAATTAAATATGGTATAATAGCCTCTCCACCTAATTTAATGACGTCCGTGGAAATAGAATCCGGGCATCGTGATTTCCCTCTCTTCATTAATTTTATTCTTTTCCGCAAAGTATTTACATTAATATGAAAAAGACTTCTATCTGACAGTGATGGTATCTGAATACAATCTGACTTTTGCTTGAAAACGGAGCTAAAATACGCGTTAAAAGCATTAGCTTTTTCACAATCTTCCGATATTGGCGAATTATTAACCCGAACAACTGGAATCTCATCTTTATTTCCCTTCCTTCTACGAACGTATTTAAAAAATGCCGACCAATTTTTACTGCCCTCCGCATCAAGAATATGAGTTAAATGATGTTCCTCTGCGATTTTCTTTTCCTTCCTCAAAGCTTTTGAATAATTTCGAAATAATGTCATATGGTTTTCACTATAGTGTCTGTTGCTAAACGCTTCTCTGGTTTTTCTTTTCAACCGTCTGATTTTCGCATTATAATATTCCGGATCGCATTTTGCTTTTAACAATTTACTTGGTACAAATGCCTGCTCGGCATTTACTAGAATATTTTTAAACGCTTCCCATATTTCTTCCATTCCTCCTCCTATACTAAGGAATTCGCCATACCGTTCTCTTAAGTAATTTTGAAACTCTGCTACATTCGCTTTCTTGTATTCCCTCACTAGAATACCTGTCGCAATATTTTTCCTTGAAATACTTAACTGTAAATCAACTAAAACGGCTTTATGATCACTTATGCCTTCTAAAACGTCACACGACAAAAATAAGTCCTTCGGTCTAATTAGGCAAATGTCCAGAATCGCGTCCTGTCGGGTGGGCCGGTCTACTACCTGTGCTAATCCGCTGTCCCAGACAAGTCTGTTGACTAGTTGTTGTACTTTCCCTCCGCAAACAATCCCTTTCCAATTTGCGTCTGGGAGATTTAGGTCTCCAGCAATGACTACATGACGGCTATTTATATTTTTTGTTCTTTCGTAGAGCGCGCCTAAGATTTCATAACTATTGCCCGGCGGACGATAGCAAGCAATTATTTCTAAGATACTTCCCGAACAAAAAATTTCTACACCCATATATATATATATATATATATATATATATATATATATATATATATATATATAAGTGTGTGTGTGCGTGTGAGAGAGAGAGAGAGAGAGATTATGAATTTATGGTATGGATTGGGTATATAAGGCTGCTGCAATAATAACAAACGTACCTTGTACGCTTACGTCTGAATTAAAAATGCACTCTTAATCTACCGCGTCCGAAAGAGAAGTATCAGTTCCTTTAACTTAAAATGATCAAAGTGAATTGCAGGTATATAAGAAGTATTTAAATACTTTGCTTATTGTTTCTTCTATTATATGTAATAACAAAAACAAGTTTTATATTCATTATTTTGCGTTTCTTTATATATCGTTGATCCTTTTCAAAAATTATTATTATGTTTACTTGATATTAATTATTCTTAAAATAGTTTAACACTCTGAACGCCAACGTTTCTTGGGCTGTTCCCCCTCCGGGGCCACGGCTAATATTGTGGCATGCATAATGTTGATACAAGTGGCTACAGCGATGTTTCTCTCTCTGCACCGGCCATTCTGTTTACGAATACAAATGATACACACGATACACATTGTGTATAAATGGTATGCAAGTATTAGGTATGGATCCAAGCTAATGTTTAAACACTAAAACTCGAAGCATACTTTTTTATCCTGTAACATTCTATTCACCTACTTCCAAATTAACCTTCGCACACTAGAGCTTTACTGCCTGTAAATCAATTTTGCAACATGAAATAAAATCCAACTTTTCATACAGTTTCAGTTTGTGTTTTCAATAGATCATAACTGACATGTGGTTCACGTGTGAAACGTAATACATGGAATGATTAATTTCAAAACTATTATAAAATTCGAAAGCGTATACATTTGAAAGTATCATATTTATACATGGCCTTCTAAGAAGAATATGGTGAGTATCAAAATGGTTCCCTTGTCGCTCAAGTGTAAAACGTGTCATTAATTATGTAATTGCTCCTGAGTAGAGAATCCTCTAAGTGAAACGTGTTTTTCGCCCCGTGTCTTAACAATTCTTAGATCGAATGCAGAGGTTTACCTTTGTTTACTTCCCGACAGCAATTGTAGATTTCCTCTACTACAAATACACATGGAGGGTAAATTGTTTTGTTTTTTTTGTCGAAATAAACTACAAACTAATTGTATCCCTATATTTAATTGAAATAAAATGTAAATTATCCTCAGCCTGACCATTCTTTGTTTAATATTCAAAAATGTAAATTAAATTAGAAATAATTATGTAAAGTTATTTGCATTTGTCAAGCATTTATTCTGAGTTAATTATTTAATTTAACATTGTACCACGCTACGAAACCCAGGCAAGTACAAGAAAGTAGGGCAATATGTTCTTGTAATTTTTAAAAGCTCTTGGTTTCTTCTCTTATTTAAAATAAGTTGACACACACCTTTCTCTCTGCCCTCTCACTCTTTCATTAAAAACATATTGTTAATGAAAATGTGTCATGTATAATTGAAAATAATAAAATTCAAAGAGTTGATCTGATTACACGTAATTGCAGACTTCACGCAGTGTGGTTTCTGGCAATATGAATTAATCGTAAAGGAATTAATTGTTACCCGTGTGCATATAAATAAGTATTTGTGAGTTCATGTAGTTTTATCGCGATTTTTTCAGGTTGATTATAATGCGTTAAAATTCAATGAAGTAGTTTAAAATAAAATTGGAATAAATTTTAAAGCGTGTCAGAAATAATGTTCTTCCTAGATTGACTTTTCCGATTTAACGTATAACAAATAAGAGAATATACGCCTAAATTGGAAAATGAGTCTTTTGTTGGAGAAAGTGGGGTTGTAAGGAATGGAAAATAGCATTTGTATTTAATTATTTATATGTGTACAAATCAGAGCGGGAATCACAATGTACAAAGAATCCTTGTACGGAATCCATAAAACTACATTAGCATAATTCTTTATTTTCACAAAAATATATATTTGAAGATTAGTCAACCACTTGTGGTCTGCAGCAACAAAAATGGTTTTCCAAAACTTACCCCGCACACTGCTCAAGAATGACAAATAAAAGACGCTCGTATATAAATTAAGTATTTTTACAAAAACAGTATGTCAACAGTCTGTATCACAAATACTGTAATAACATAGAATAGTATTTACAGACACACAGAATTACAATTATATACATAACCAAGTATATCGAAAAAGTTTCTATTCCATAACGCAACACATGAAAAGCAAATATTTAATGTCAGATGACCTCTTCTTTGCTGTCGCATGACATCCGCTGTATCGTAATAGTGACGCACTGAGTAAGAGATTTCAACCGGTACACGCCGTATGAGAATAGGCGCAAAAGCGCAATCAAATATTTGCTTTTCTCAGTCAAAATCGAAAGTGTTTCATTATTTTTGTTTTTTTTCCCTACGTTCCATGGTATCTAAAGAAATTATAGAAACTTCTTATATGACCGGTGGCTGTCATTTTATGTTTATTTTTTGTCGGAAAGTAAAATGCCTTTGAAGTGAAATTTTAAAACTGAATTAGTCACAATCCTTGAATCAAGAAAATATATTCCTCCTTTATTCCCATTTAAAAACATAGTAAACATATTAGTAAACAATTTTATTGTTTCGAAATATTATTCTCGGATGTTTGAAAGTCGAAAAGGAAGAAGATAAGATAAATAAAACGAGAAATAAAAAAAATTCCAATCTCTAAAAAAGTTCTCCAATAGGATAGCCGTACAACCGTTAACAAAAATGTGAAAATTTAAAAAAATAAATAAATTGAAATAGACTTAAATTGTGATAAAGATGATTGTATTGTATATGCTTTTTGCTTTGAGAAAGAAAAGTAGTGATAGAACTGTACTCTATTAGGATATTCTTTCTCTAATTTATTCATTTATTCTTTAGGTTATTATGTTTCACTTTCGTTTAAATGTAATTATGTCATAACACTTTATTGTAATGTATTAACCAATTTGTTTACAAGTAATAATATTGTGTTTAAAACTTTCGACGTCACCCTTTATCATTTTGTTTTTACTATACAGTAAAAAAATAATAATAAATGAAAATGTGGAAAAAAAACTGAGGGAAACGTTTTGATCTCTCGGATGTTTCCCGTCACGCCTATAAAATTGTAACTGATAGTAATTCAGAACTCGAGATCTTTTTTAACTTATTTCTTACTATTCACAAAGAGGTATTTGAATACTGTTGCCTGGATATATAATAATGAAACAATTTTCCTCGTTTTAATTAAATCGAATAAAAATGTACCCATAAAAACTTCTATACAAGCTTCATACATTCTTTGCTCCATAAAGAATTAGAGTTTTCAGTTGAAAAAACTGCTACATAAATATTGTACTATCTCATCACCCCATCCTTTAATTATTATCTCAATCTTCCCTATGGCAACATTTTTCAAACATTGCTAGTTAGCACTACGTTCAAATAAATCAACTGACGATGAACTCGGGAATACGGTTAACAACACGCGAAGTTTCTGCAATTGCCGGAAGCGTTATTTACAAGTTATGTTTTACAGCCAATTTTCTTCGCCAGGGCACACCCAATTTACAATCCTCTGGAACGGGACGTTGATTCTGGGGAGTTCAATTTAGCAGTTTGCTCTCTGGAACACGTCATCTGTGTGGTTTCCTAGTTAATCTCTATTGACACATACATATAATTTAATTTTACTACAATATAATCGACTAATTGTTTTCAATTACTATATATTGAGATTAATTAAATTATTTACGAATGAATGCCCATATGCTTGGTGTTTTAAATTATTATGATTAAGAGTTTCTAATAGATTTGAGGCTGAGATAATGATAAAATAGAAAAAAGTTATTTTCCATGTAATGTGACTTCTACAGTTTGCATTTTTATTTTAGATATCAACTTTAAAGCTTGATTTCTGGGTTCCGCACCGTAAGATATCGTGAAATTCAGTAAAAATATTCCTATGTATTTTTGTTCCTAAGATTGTGGGGTGGTTTGGGTTTATCTGACTTTTAACTCTGAGAAAACGACATATGTTTGAACTTCCATTTCTTTATTTCTCCAGAAGCAGATAAAAAACATTTACACAAATATAATTATTCACTTTTTGGACTTTTATATTTTTATATATGCAAAAGCAAACACCTTTTTAATACTTACTGTCATGTTACCGCAGAAGGTAGTATGAAAAATGAGAATAGAGCATTCAAATTAATAATAAGGGACCCCTATTACATGCTACTATCTCTTAATGTCACTCGTGGGAGAGAAACCGTAATTGCATTTGCATCCCGTAGGGTTTTGTCAGTGTAAATTCATTCGTGTTGTTAGGTAAGGAGAGAAAAATGAACTGGTGTGTTCAGCTGCAGCTAGTTCATAGTAGTATCGTTCAAAAGCTTAAAAATATTTATTTCTTGTTAATGTTTCATGTATTTTCTATTTGCTGTTAGGCAAAAAGAAATCTAACGAAACTCGACACAAGTTATAATGACTATTAGAGGACGTAACTAACGCGTTTTATCACGAAGGATGGAATAGTTATGCCATCCTAGATTTATGTGAAAATGTTCGTCATTAAGTAATCACATCATGTGTAAAATATTTGTTTACAATAATTATTTGCTTCCGTAATGTATACAATGCGTATTAAGTGCTTGATGTGATTTGTGTTATTCACTGACACCTCTTCAGTCTCCCCTCTCCCCTTGACAGTCTCGGCACCGTCATAGCCACCTTGCCCAAAGACCACAGTCGCAGTGGCAACTAAAGGGAATATTGTCCGTTTAATTTAAAATCACATGTCAAAAAGTAAAATTTTTACTCAAATTATAACCAAAACTTAACAAATGATACATCATCCTATACCTTCTTTTATGATCCATTGCAAATCAGAAAAATATATAGTTTTGTTTAAAAATTAAAGATTAAATTTCTCGAAATCTAAAGATATTTAAAAAAATATCTCTTTGTCATTTTACATGCCTCATGATGCCGTATTGTTCAGCGAAAACTGCATTTCGATATTATTTAGAAGTTATGGGGGTGGCCCATAGTTGGTAGGATAACCGGTGTATGGAATAGAGATGATCATTATTTCACAAGTACCTTAAAACGCGTACACTACAATACTTTTCTATTGCAGTATTTCAATAAGATTTAATGTTTTATCATCAAATTTCGGAAGTGTTGAAACATGTAACACGTACGTGTGTAATATACAAAAGAAAAAGTATTGAATTCTTTATATTTCCACTATATTTCATTTCAGGTTGATAATATTCAAGGAACACTTTCTCAAGTACTTAAGGACTCATTTTTGCTACAATTTTCTACTAATACTTATGCTTAGTATAAAAAATTAAAGGTCAATAACTTTTGCATAAAATGCGTTAGAATGTATGCTTTGCACAGTATTGTTTTATTTAATTGCGAAGGCCGTAGTTTTCAAGTCAGGAATGCGTTGTAAAGTGTCAAACGAGGTGTAGTGGGGTTGCAATTGGAGTCTTGTAAAATAGAAATATACCAAGGACAGTGGACTACACATCTCCTCTCTCTGGTCCTAGAAAGTTTCCAATACTATTCGGATGGCTGCTTATCACACATTCCTCGTACTGTAATGTACTCACCTACCGTACCCACCTCGTGTTTTCTAATGCCAACTTCATCCTGCTAAAGCTACAAATGTGCTTCAAAGTTTTTTCTACGTCGTACTTTATCCACACATTTTGGACAATGTGAAATTAAACCGTCTAATTTGGATATTAGTCGTATTTGCAATTTTTCCCTAACATATACACTTCCAGTTGTTTCCAGTTCTATGAATATGTTTGTGCAACACTTAGATCAGTTTTGTTCCTTGGATAACTCTTGATATTTATTTTCAATGTGTAAAGTGTGTCTCATCATTACTTCTCGAGCCCCTTCAATTAGAAGAGGTCAGGGGAAGACATGTGCATGTCGTGTATTTATTGTGGTCTGACAGTCTTCTTTAATGTTATTTCCCCATTAGATATTTTACCTACTTGTGCTACGAGCTGTGGTTATCAATAAGTGTCTTGACAAAAAATGTTATCAATTTCACTTTTTTTAAATTCATCAAATGAAAGATGTTTCAAAAACATGAGAACTCTAGCTTTCATAATTATGAACTACCGCCTAAGCATACTTTTCAGAAGTTTATGTTTTTTTGTATCTTTAACTAATCTATAACATCAAGTAGCAAGAATTGATCCGAAGTTATTTTCGTGGCACTAAATTAATTTTCTGAGTAATTGTAAAAATAAAACACTTTAATCGACGTGGACAGTGAAAGTTACGCTTTAATAACAACTGTACGAAACAGACATCGTGGCGAATACTTTTAAAAACTGTACACGAGTATGCCACTACGCTACAGAAAATGTCCCAAGTGTAGCCTATTCGTGATTTCTCTTCCAGAGTTAAATGATGTCAGGCTCGATTTCGAAATCGCTTCCGAGTTCTACTTTTATTTGCTTCTAAAGTTTGCAGAGAAGCCTTGAAACAACAAGGCATCGCTTTCAAAGCCCTCGCGAACGAATAGAAAGTTAAAAACGGGAGTACACTGCATCAGAGCGGATTATTCGTTTAATCATATCCTCTCGCGGCGCGGAAAGGAAGAGCGTTCCGGGCGGCGCCAGCTTGGGGGAAAAGGAGGGGAGGGCAGGGCCGAAAGCCGTCGCCGCGAGGGGAAGCGCCGGGAGGGGGGCGAGCGGGGAAGGGGAGGCGTGAATGGGAGGTGAACCTCGTCGCCGACGTGTGCGCCAAGCAAAACCCACCTCGCCTGGCCGCGACAATTTTCGCCGCGCCCTGGTTTTGCGCAGCTGCGGCGCGTCCAATGGAAGGTCGAGGGGGAGGTTGATGGGCAGAAGGTGGTGGTGAGGGCGGTGGAGACGAGGGACGTCATGATGGATTTTTGTTTGGAAGAGGTGATGTGGACGGCGGAGAGAGCGCGGACGAGATGTGAAGAAGTGTTGTGGTCTGGAGTTCGGTTCAGAGGGTACTAATATTTGCGTATTTGTAGAAGAGGAGATGGCAGAAACAGAAGTGCGAGTCAATGAGAGTGGCAAGAACACGGGGAGATGAAACAATAATTTCAAATAAGTACTGTGAATGAGGCAGATCTTGGACATGGGTGGCGTTAAGAATGGGGAGAGGAGGATGTGGACATGGTGGTGACGGTGGCAGATGAAATCGGAACTTACAGAAGCAGGATTTGCTTCCAGGTGACTACAGGAACGACAGCGGGATCGGCACCCATAAGCTTGGAGGTCAGGGCGAAAACCGTACCTAAAAACCGACGAGGCCTAAGAGAGGAGAGTCGACACACACGGGAACGGAGGCAGTGAAAATACACGAAACGACGTGGGCATGAAAGGCCGGGTGAGAACGGGGAACCGCGCTGGCGAGAAACCGAATGGGGAGCTCGAGTGTGGTCGGGCCAATCCAAGAGAGGCAATGGGAACGGCGATGGCGGTAGCCGCGGCATCACCACGGAGCGTGGGGGTGGGGTGGGAAGAAGGGCGGCGTTGGGTCGACGGCGAGACTCGCTCGCCAGCTAATGGAACGCCTCCCGCGCAGGGGCCACGCCAGATAATGACCTAGAAAGGACAAAAACCGCGCGCGAGGGGTAGTTATCGTGGAATTGGCTTCGCGTTATCGCGAAGAAACCCACAGCATATATTTACAGCCGCTGTATTAAGATAAATTTGCCCCGAGTTTCGCTCTTCGAAGACTCCGCGAGTACTTTGTATTACATTTTTTGTGCAAATTGCTACAGTGTGTGGTTGGGTGTAAAAATGGCGTTATAAAAATATTTATGGGATAAGGAAAATAATACGAAGTTGTCACTTTCTTTTAAAAGAAATACTACGAAATTCTGGCGCGCCATCCCGTTTAGCGAGTTCTGCGTACACTAATTTTCGAGACTAATATTTAAATAATCCACATGGACGGGTTCTTGACTATGTCAAGATGGCGAGGCCGTTGCCAGCGACGCGTGCGCTTTTGGGAAGACAAAAAGAGCGACAAGGTAAAACAGACTGAAGGGTGCTCATTTTCAAAAGACAATCTGCAGTCTGAAAGCAAGCAAAAATATCAAACTGAAAATATTCGATATATAAAGATTGTTCGATTTGACGTGTTTTCGGTGGAAAATTCGTCTCTTTTCTTACAATTAGCATACGTGTAATATATCTATTAGAATTGTAGTTCGTTTTCTTAGATGTCTTTATTAGTTACGACAGCGAAAACAAAAACCGTTTGTCAGAAATATTTCAGCTGATTAATGATACAATTGTTTTTTATTTAGAACGTTAATGGTGGCTTCCTAATGGCTAATTATATGTTCCTACAATACCTCATTGCCTATGGTCGATAAAAAATGTTTAATTTCTGCTTGGTACTCCAGGCGGCTGCGTATTTTGCTTTTTATGACGCTCACGGCGGTGCAAATAAATTATTTAGTCGTATATATATACCTTGACTTTTCTTTATTTTTTATTTCATTAAAATAAACAAAATAAAATATTATACACGACGTTAAAGATAAATTATCCATTTTAATTATTCAAATTAAAACATTACCAAACTAATATTAGTTTCATATGTATGATTAGCACACAAGTATTCTAATATTAACAACGATCCTCCGTTTCGCAATAAGTATTATTAGAATCCTAGCTTTCAAATAATCCATGGCCTACTTTAAACTAATGTCAGCTACACCTGACCCACATTTTGCAGGATGAATAGACAAATTTCATCGAAAATTATAATACATTATAATATTTACAATGTGAAGAAAATGTAGGATCATAGGATCTTATTGTAACACTCAATTGGTTTTCAAACGCAATCTAACGCTATAGTTTGATTCTTCAATCCTGTATTGTAATAAGGTGTCTTCCGGTACTTATTTCGTAAATGATTAAATTTTTGGGAAAAAACTTAGGAACGACGGAGAAGCTCGTGAGGTACCTTCTCAAGTATGTATCGTCTATGTAAGAAATTAGGATTACTTGCCTTCTAAACATTGGAACATAAAATCTTTGTAAACAAAACATTCCTCGCAGCCTATCCGGTGGCCGAGATCGCTAAGGCAGTAGTGTCGTATCTCGGACCGAAGGGTCGCGAGTTCGAGTCCCGCCTCGGCCATGGTTGTATTTGGGTTCGTTCTTTCACCCTTTATCATCTTCATATCGTTTCGTCTTCACAGTTACCATAACGTTACGTAACTCCAATAGTGGTCGCTAATGACCTAGAAGTTGATGTGACCTAAAATAACGAAAGAAAAAAAACCTTCCTCGCGTTACATTAGATTTGCTTATTTAGGGTTAAAATCTAGTTAAAATACCGTGTGAAGTATGTTAAAAATATTATTTATTCCTAAACATTTAGATTAATCTTTTGAAATAGGAATATAGTTGTTGAATTATGATTAGAATTTGATTGTCTTCCCACTTTATTTTTCTTTCGTTGGATATAGTTGTAAAGGATTGTTGGCCATGCATCCTTTCGGTCCTTCATCACACATCTTTGAAATAATTACAAATAAAGATTTTTTAAGACAGTATTATATCTAAAATATTCATAATAAATAATAATGAGCATTAACATAATTGTAATAGAAGTTGAATAATCTAAAAATCAAACCAGTTCTCGATTAATATATGCACAGCAAAGAAACATTGAGGCAGCAACATGAGATGCACTAGAGGCTGAATATAAGAATGAGTCTTTTTACGAGTGCATGTAAACCAAGTTTGTTTTATATTTATCTTGTTTTAATGAAATGCTATAAGGAGATATTCTTAATCGTGAATAAAAAAATTGCTGAAAGTTATTGTTTACATTTGAATAAAAGTACTTCCTCTCAAGTCACGCAACCCTTCTTCATCACCCCATCATGCAGTACGTATATTGATCGCATAGTTATTAATAGAAGCATACATCATCTCAACAGATGATCACTCTTCCTCCCTTTCCTTCTTTCTCCCTCTTCCCAATTATTTTACGTCCAGCCCAAAGGACGGCAGGCATCTGGAGAGAGAGCGGCGGCCGTCTTGCGTGCGGGGAAGGCGTATAAGGAACCCTCAGTCTTTTCAGAAATTGTACGGAAAGGCACTCGGGGGATTTCTGGTCTCCAAGGTCTTGTAGCGTTAACGATCAGCCGATGTGGAGAGCGTGCTCGTATCTTATCCCCCTGGTTAGATCGACAGCGATAAAGTTCAAAGCGTTGCTGCACAGGAATGCTGAACGTGATCGTGAACCGCTTCAGAAAAGGGAGAGCAGGAAGAAGCTGATAAATATTCTTGTTCGTTCACATACTTGTACGTTCGTGCGTATAACAGAGCTCACGCAATGCTACATCTACAAGTTAGATGGCATCACTATCACTCATTTTCTTTACGTTTTATTTGTTTAGTCCTTGCCACCTGCTGATTCGCTGATGGTAGTTAGATTGAGTTTATCATGGGATTTTATTGGGATAAAACCAGAATTCAGTGTTTCAACGTTAACAACATTGCAACGAAAAAGATAAATTAATTTCTTTGTGAAAATTACAAATTGCTTCAATTTCGAGTCAAATTAAACAAAAAAGTATAAATCCTTTGCGTGAAGATATAAAAGTGTCATCGGGTTGGAATTCATAAACCGTGGTTAACCGGTCTCAGTTATTTAAATAACTCAAGAACAAGAAACATTCTCACGGTAACCACTACACCAAAACAAAACACCCCCAAAAGTATTTTGCTGTACTTCTGTGCTTTCTCTGCAGAGCCGCCGTTTGTAGATTTACATCCACAAGCGCGCGAAGAAGTAAATATTAATATTTTAAATTCCAAGCCGAGAGACAGCGAGCAAGGTTGACAATGGACGCGGCGGGAAGGGGCCACTCACTCCTACACGAGAAGAGAGGCATCTCGTTTTAATTAAATGTAACATACGTGTACCGCTCCCCGCCGGAGACTGTCGGCATTAAAACATTATTTTATTAAAGGCGGTGGCGGTGGCGGGGAGAGCGGCACTTGCTCCAGGGAGGAGGGCGCTGCGCGGGCGCACACGCACACGCACACCCGCACGCTCGCACACGCGCGTGCGCGCAGAGCCCCGCCGCGGCGCAGCACGGCACGGCGCCTCACTAATTAGAAACGCGCACACGCTGCGCGCGCGACCGTCAGCGGCAGATCACGGCGTAATTTATAGAGCCGCGTGTGAAAGGCGGCAGGCGGCGGGCGGCGGGCGGCGGGCGGCGGGCGGCGCGCTCGAGCGCGGATTTGGCGGGGCTGCGCGCCGAGGAGGCGCAGGGCGAGCGCAGCGCTAGAGGGGCGGAGGCGGAGGCGGAGCGCAGAAGGAGGTGCCGCGCCGGGCCGAGTTCCCGAGCGCTACTCGCTTACCGAGCGCCCCCCTCCGCGGCGCACACCTACGCGCGCACAGAGCCTCTTCCTGCTGCAGGCTGGCCCGAAAATTCGTCCAGCGCCGAAGCCCCGCCTAATCTTATCGGGCAGATTATAAATTGGCAGAGAGGAATATTATTAATAATATTATAATAATGCTCATAACAATACTTTACTTTTCATCACCTATTCACAATTGGAAGTTTTACGTGTTGTAATTGTTAAGGTTATTGTTTTCACATCATGTTAGTGATAATATAATAATAACAATAATGATAATAATGATAATAATGATAATAATGATAATAATAATAATAATAATAATAATAACAATAATAATAATAATAATAATAATAATAATAATAATAATAATAATAATAATAATAATAAAACTGCAAGAATGCTGGGTAACGAAACCACACTTATTTTGCAAAAGGAATGCGCACACTCCTCAAGAAAAACAAACTCGTTTAACGCAGCAATAAATTAAATATTTAAGAACAGTCTCAACGAACACTGCAATAACACAGTGTATACGGAAATACAGTACAACACTTCTTTACATGCAAAAAATATCAGAAAATTGCTGTTCCATGACGAAATAGGAATAGAAAATAGTAAATGGAGGAGATTAATTCGAGTAGATTTGCTGTAGTATGACGTCAGCTGTGTCGTTATCCGTGACATACCTAGAATGAGAATCAGTCAGAACCCGTCGTATGAGAGTATGTGGAATCATACTGTAAAATATTTGCATTTGCAGTCAAAATCGATCATGTATTGTTTGTTTTTGGATATTTTTCAAGTTCCTGAACATCTAACGAAACCTTATATCCCTATCAAAAGACCAAACGGTGAATTGATTTGTTTCAAATTCCGCGCGCATTCGAAATTAGTAAAATACATGTTTTGTATTGTCCCCCTCATTACTGAGTATCTTACAAAACTATATATACCTCTTACATGGCCGCCGCCTGCATAGTTTTCTTTTCATTTCTGTGAGCATTGGATATCAGTAATATTGATATTCTACCTGTGAAAAAGCTCTGGTCATAAGACCTGCTCTTCTGAGTATACCCCTCCATGAACTATTTCCTAGATATTTCTGTGTGATTGCCTGTTAAAACAGTTGCTACTGTTGTGCGGCGTAGAAACCGAACTTGAGAGCGAGTCTTGTCCCTCTAGAGGAAGAGGAAAAGTTCCTCTCTCTGAGCTCTCCAGGCATAGGATCTCTCCAGATATGTTTTCTTGGGACCTACAACGGTCAACTGATGGGACCTGGCTTGCTCCCTGTGCGTGTGACTAGTGTTCGAAGTGTATCGACCAAAGCAATACCGTAAGCGTGGCGACCCTACGTCACACGACGGAAGGAATGTTGAGGTCGTCATCTGATGGTTGTCATGGGGGAACTGGTGTCAATAAAAATGTTAGCGCATGGTCAATGGAAGCTTTTCTACGCAATTCAGTTATAAAAGCCAACACCCTTCGCCCTTGCTCTCAATCTCGCAAACTGCGTCGATTTTGCCTCAGGATCCAGTTCGAGAACAGCGAAGGTGAAGCAGCTTTTCATTCTGTCAATACCTATATTGTATCATGAGAAGACAGCGCCAAGATTTCCATGTTCCTTCCGATATCTTCCTTTCCCCCAGTGACAATAATCCGAACATCCTTTTTCGCCAACGTTTCCCTTGCTTTTGTGGTGGCGTCGTCGTGTTGACAGTTGCAGCAGTTGTGGCGTATGATTTGACTACTATGTACTACTATAGTATATTGGTTCCGTTCGTAAGGGGTGAATGGACAACAAAACGAAGGTATCCCTTACCGTTCAAGTCGAAATCTTTCTGTTATGATACAATATCAATATCGATCATTCAATTATAAAAGTAGGTTAAAGAAGTTTAAGAACATAATATTCTTATGGAATTACGATAGTTACAGGGAGAGAAACAGGAAGATTAATTATATTTTTGTATTAAATCCTCATGAACTTGCTTGTTCTGCTGTTCAATTGCTTAAATGTTACGAACTTTCAATTTGAAACATAGATATATAGGACAACTATCCGTAAAGACATACTATTCGTATGATGATTAGCGCTACTTCTGTATTCGAAGTTCTTTTTCAAATATTCCTTTCGTGAAACTTGTGTAATCTTTATTTAGAAATTCTATTGTGTTAAAAATATTTATCTACAAGATTCAATAATATATTCTCCAAGAAGGAACATTTTTCTAGCATCAAACTAGGTATTTAAAACCGTGACAGCAAATCTCTCTTATTGTCACGGAGTTCTTGGTTTCCCTGATAACTTTGAATTATTATTTTGAGTATGTATGTATGTATATATATTTACCTCCACATCTCCATTCCGTCACTTACGTATTTCTACCATACCTATTCGATTAATCTAATTTTAAGCGCCAGTATCAGAAAGAAAATGAAGTATCAACACACAAATCCTATTATTTCAGACAAAGCATGGGCATTAGTGTGATGGTGGAAATATTGCTGTTTTCACTAAATATCAGTGATGGAACCCGCAATTTATCATATTATGCTTATAATAAATAAGTTACCGCTTAAAACGTTGCTAAATAAATCGAAAATGTCCGTTATCTTTTTAATTCCGTGTCTGACTCGCGTACCTCGCTTTTCCTCTCTCTTTCAGTGCGCATCTAACTTGTCAACTACATACTATCGGGCTCTCTCGGCATCTACCTCCGTTCCTCCGCTACCCTTTGCCCATCACTACGCTCGACATTGCAGCTCCCTTCGCTGCCACCGCCACCGCCGCCGCAGCCTCCCTCGCAATTGTTTTAAAGTTCGCATATAGTGTTCCGCTACCCCATAGACGTCGCGTTAGCGCGGAGATAACCGCGAGGTTATGACGTCGGCGTCCTAAGTAGGTCGTGCTTTGTGCGCAGGCAGCATATCGCGCGGCGGTGCGCGCCGGCCAAACAACCCGGTCGAACGCGGTACGTGTGTCACAGGTGTGCCGAGCGAGGGTTCTTTCGCTGGCAAACGCGCGCTGGCGACGCGACATCGGGCTGACGGGGGGGGGAGCAGGGTGACGGCGGGAGAACCAGGGCGACGCGGGGCGACGCGGGGCGACGCGGGGCGACGCGGGGCGACGCGGAGCGGAGACAACACGGCAACGGGGCGGGGACTCGTAAACTCCAGACTTCGGGGGCGTGATAAGCGCCCCTCCCCCTCCCCGCACCACCTCACACCGCCCCGCACTCCCCCCGCGCCAACCCCGCAGCGCCCGGGTCGCATCCGCTTTTCTCTTGTTTCACATCAAATGCCGAAAGGCGCGCGTTGTTATACATACGACGTCGGGAGACTGCGTTTTATTTATGTGGCAGTACAGCACAAATTGTGCAGTTCCGGATAAAAGTCCACTGTGAAGGAAGGATTTGTGTAGTTTTAATTTAGATTAAATCCTCGGCGCGTGACGCGTGCCTTGACTAATTAAGTTTATATTTCACGAGAATTACGATAAAAGAGAAAGACGGTTTTTAAATAACTCGTGTATGATTCTTCCTCTACCGTGTTCTTTTAGGGAGTCACCTGTTATCTAAAAATATGATGGACATAACTCTTTGCGGCAGTTGCGCACCGTAATGAAAGATGTTGTTGAGGCTGCATTAATTTGCGAGGTGTCATGGAAAATTGTGTGTTCTTGAAAGTCTATGTTGGAAGTATACCAATTTTTAAATTATTTTCTACATTTGTTTCCTCGTGATAATTAATTTGTATTTACTCTTTTTCACGCAATACGAGTGCAATATATTTACTTCTTTATTTAGTGATGTGAAATAAACGCATACTATCACAATAACATTTAAAGCTCAAAGTGGAACATGGAAATATATAGTTCACCGCGTGGTCAGCAGAATTCAAATTGGACTTTGTCATCTGTGTACTCTTCCCCTTTTGCAAAAATAATGCGTGTCAGCTATCTGTATATTCGGTCTACGTTGTATTTTCGTCCATAAGTGAGCGCGGTCTTTTATGGTTAGATCTCCTTTAAAAGTTTGTATTAACGATGGTATTTAAGAGGTATATAGTGGAATCGTGAAATCGCTCTTTATGAATGTATTAAATCATAAAGAGCAATTTTCTACCATGAATATTCAATACAAATACTGATCATTATAAACAAGTCTTCTAAATTTTGGTCGCTTAGTGTTAATAAGTTAGATTTATAAATTTAGGCTACCGGAAACTTGTGCTAGACGAGAAGATGAACAACAACACTATTCTTACGATAAAAATATAATTTGGGAAAATAATTCGCATATCTGCCAAATACACATATAGTGAACCTTTTCTCTGATAAATATTCACGTGGAAAAGAACTTAACCTCGCATATGGTTATGTAAAAAGAATCCAAATGAACTCAAAGTGATCAAATACTTTTCAATAGACTAAAAATTTTATGAAATACCATGGTTCTTTAATGACGAAGTATTTAAACTAATTTTGCCTTTAATCACTGTTTAGCACCCTCCGAATACTTGAACTTCGTTAGATACCAATTGAAATGTTTGCAGCTACAAAATAAGGAGTGTGAGAAAGCGAGAGTCGGTAATGCAACATAATTGTGGTAATTTGGAAAGATTCGTTTCAAATTCTAGAATCGAATGCCAAGATGTCCAAAACTCTCACGATTAAATAGTAATGCTCCGCAGGCTTGATGAGTTCAATCAAGACATCAATATTTCCGGCAAATATCGGCATTATCGATTTCCTTATAACGCAACAACGATGTTGCTTGTCACCCAACTCCGTTTCGTGGGAATGGAACGCGTTGCTGTTGGAACGTTGTCTAATTACAGAACGAACTGTGTGCGGCACAGCAATGGAAGAAATCTCTTTGTTAGATTGCGTGTTCCCCTGCGCATTTGCGTTCGAATTTCGTTTGTGAAGTAGAGCAGGTAAAAATCTGCCTCTACTGCTTTAACTCGTTTTCCACGCCACGCTGGGTCACATTAGCGTTGTCCACATGTTTAGTTCACAAATGCGTATTTTGGAACAGCGGTTGTCCTAACTCAGGTGTATTGCACGAAGCAAGGACAATAATATTATCTATTACTATATAATTAAATCTCCATGACAATCCAATTCATTATCACTGCCACAACTACTGCAACCGCTACGATCGCCCCCGCCGTCTAGTTGTTACCCAACGCTTTTCGTGTGCTCGTTCATTTTATTCGTGTCAGTTGAATGTTATTCGACAAATATTCTGGAAACGATTGCCAGCGTGTTAAAGTGTTAGTTTTTTCCTCTGGCAACGAGGATTTGTTTGAAGGAAGAAATAAACATATCTTAATTTTAAAATTAATAAATAGAATATTATTCATATTTTTTTAAATATAGGAAAAGGACAATTGCTTAAGAGTTGTCAATTAACTCTCGGGCTTACTTAAGGTAAAATTACGGTACAATAATTCTGAAATACAAATATAAATAGGAGGACTGATTTTATGTAGTACATGTAACATCAGTACATATAACAATCTATTTATATTCCTGTTTTTCTTCCTCCGCGTCACGCATTTAGTGTACGGGAGACACACGTCTTGTATTTGCTTTCCGTATCTCCTACGTATGTCGGAGATTTATTGAATTAAGGAGAAGGCAAATGCGAGGATTTGTCAACGGCCCATATCTCGGCCCTAAAACAAAGAATGAGAAGAGGAAAGAAATGGAAGGGTCGCCCTCGGTCCGTGGTCCATATTCTCGAGTGTTGTACTGGCATCCACTTGGAAGTGTTCGGAGAAATCACGGAAATCATTAATGAGAGTATTCGGCTTACGAATTCGATTCCGGGACGCGCCGCAAACCCACCCATGGTAGTACACTCTTCAAGTAAAGTTTCGGCGCCTCCCCGGGATCGAACCCTTATCCTCCCAATTATTGGCACGGTCGATCCATAGGGTAAAGCCCTATTTGTTTGTTGCTATTAATGTTGATAGAAATAATAAAACATGTATAACAAGTTAAAGGCAAAAGGAAATAACGTTATTTGCTAGAAATAATTGACATCTTTAAAGCTTATTAGGCCATTTATACGTCGACACTGAGCGATACATACGTCGATACGTACAGAAACAAGCGAAGAAATTGACTTCCATAAAGAAATGAACAATTGTCGGATAGCAAATCCTCAATTTTTTTAATTACGCAAATTAACGTATTTATAAGATATTGCAATAAACATATTTCGCATTTACGATTTTCCTCCTATACTAGTGTTAAAACTAAACAATTGGCTCGATTTGTTTAGTTTGAAGCTGACATTCACCACAATTCTCTGTAACAAAAATAATATTGATGTTAGACTAATAGAACATATGGTAATGTTTTCTTTGAAATATTTTCTTTGAGATGAAATTTATTTCGTGTGATCTTGAAGTACGAACTCAAAATGTTTAAAAGAAATTCAAAAGTGGATGTAACGATACTTCTGAATGTTTATCGATCTTATTTCTGTTAGTCGGTCATGCTTGACATAAAAAAGTTAGAGCCCATTGCCCTTGCTCCAGATAATGGCGCCATAATATCGTGCTTCCTTCTTCGTTGCACACACCATTTATAGCCTTTGGAGGTAGACTTCATGAAGCTATTGAGTTGTTATTACAGTGTTCAAGACCGGAAGCAATAATGACTTCATACTTAGAGTAGTCAAGTAGTCACGCAATTTTGAAACTCCTTGTTGTGTGCTGTTTTCGTAACCGATGTAACTGATTTGTTTCATCACTTACGTTACAAATTTCTCTTGCATGTCATGACTTACCTATGGAAGTTTGTTTACGTTGTTTGTTACTTGCTCACTAATTTTGAGGACTAAATTCGCAATAAAAATTTGTTTCTGTCCAGGCCAAAGAAATAAAATGACGGATGAAAGTCGCATTTATTTTGTTTATTAGACAAAACATTTTCACGTTTTAGTAACACTACCATCCGTTCACTGTATAATACCCATTTCTCCAATCATGTGAATAAAATACCCGATTGAATAAGTCTTCAGTGTTATGCAGTTCTATTTGGAAAAATATGAAGGAATATTTCGTAAATATGTTAAACGTGTTAAAATTGATGTAATTGTCTCTCTATACACTCATTGTTGACTGACGTCCTTTGTTTTCAAGGTATGTAATGGAAACATTCTACAGGGTGAATTGATGAAGTAAATACCTCGTGAAATTTTAATCGTCTTCTTGACAGCTAACATGAAAATGGTGCCTATCTGATGTGTACTTTTCATGCTTTTGCGAATTAAACCCGAACGTTAATCTTCTCGGTGTGGATTAGATGATGAATTATTCATAGTACAACATTGAGGATAATTTGTATTGCTATACCTAGCAAGGTGTTACAATATTTAATTTAAATTACTCATCTCAAGATAGAAGTATGCTATACATTTGCACATTAGACCTTCCGAATTATAGCATGCGAAGCTTTGCCAAGGAAATCGTATATCTTGTTACGCTATCAAACACCTGAAAAGGTTTTCTTCACTTTCACTCCATTAGCAGTTTGTCTCACTTAAGAGATTTTAAAATAAAACAGTTCCGGTAAATTCAATATTTACAGCTAAAGTCAAAAATACTTGAAATACGACACAATATAGCTTTGTATTATTTGAATGCGGAATGTCGGTTTAATTGATGGCTCCTATTCTTTGAATCACCTCACATGCTTCCACAGTGTTATTTTTATTATAGTCTGTCGGTAAGAAAATTGCCTTTAAAGGAATGTAACAAGTTACATTTGAATTATGAAGAATGTCTGAATTATATTATTATTAAACTGAAAATGATGCTCTTCATTTTAGTATCTATTCAGGCGCATTTCTGCAGGTATTACCGGATATAATGATTCATTGTAACTCTGTGATAAATTAAAAACAAATATAAAAGCATTCTCTCTGAACACAATATGAATTCCCTGAATGTTTTATATACTCGTAATTCAAATACTGTGAGCCTGGAAATTCAATATTCTTGCTAAAATTCGCCGTTTGAAAATTGAACATATTGCCGCAGGTATGCCACGAATCGATTTTATTTGACAGAAGGAATAATTATTTCCATTCTAATATTTCATTAGGTACTCTTTTAGCAAGAACTGCCCTCAAGTTTAATATTAAATTTATTATTACTTGCTCCATTCTTTGCGAGGGATATGTCTTCATGTAGCTGCAGGGCCGCTCGTTGACGGATGGCGCGGAATATAAATGCGTAATGAGGTAGTGAAATCGAGCGTATGGTAATGCGTGGCCGCGCGGTGGACACCACACCAGAGATACAGCGCCCTCCGAGAGCGTCGTCCAGCACCCGTACTTTCCCCTTCCTCTCCCCGCACCGCCCCGCCACCGCCCCCGCCCCCGCATCGTCGGCGGTCTTCTCTTCTGATAATTCATCGCAGGACCGGGCAGCGCCCGGGGCCAGATTATCCTTGTCGCTCATTATGCCCTATTACCGGGAACTCGGACGGTCCATTTGGCAGGCAGAGGACGGGGCGGACGGGGCAGGACGGGGCGGCCGGCTGGCACGCAGCGGCGGGCGCAGCGGGAGCGGCGGCGGGGGCGGAGGCGGGGGCGGAGGCGGGGGCGGTGACGCTCAGTCCGACTCGGCCTCGCGACAGCCCCCGGGGCTGGTCATCCTCTGGGACCGCCCTGCCCGCAGGACCCCTGCATTATAGAACGCCCCCGTCGAACACATGACAGGTTAGGTTTTCTCGCGTGGAACAACAAATCTCGGCAATGAATACTTTATTGGGTAAAATACGTGCTCTCGCGCCCGACGAGCCCATACACGCGGGAGGAGAGAGACAAGGTAGCGGGAGGGGGGCCCTGCTCACGTAGCATATCTCAGCGGTCAAGAGGAGAGAAGTTGCAAATTCTTCTTCCCTTCGGTAAGCTCGAAATAAACGTTTTCTTGCAAAAGAAAGCAATTTATCATTCCTTTATCTTCATTCATTCAAACCATCATGTTTGGATCTCGTTGTGCAAAAAGGAATCATCCCACAAAATTTCGATATTTGAGTATGTGAGAGCAACGCTTAGGAAAAAGTCGAAATTTCGTTTTGCGAAGTAGAACAAAGGCGAATGTACGTTACTATGGGTCATGCCACTAATGGGCACAATTCTCAACTCATATTTCCTGTAGGGAACATTTTACAAAAGAGATCCATGTGGCATGGTTCATTTTTACGATAGTAAAACGATGCCAGGACACGCGTCATGTGGTTTGGTTTCTTTTCGTAAAAGAGGTTGTTAACCAGCGTGCCCAAAATGATCTCTGTATGCGACGGGAACGCTGCAAGCGCACGTAATCGATGGGAGGCGGCCTGCAATTGTGTACATTGAAGCAAGTTCAGGCAGCGTCTGCAGTGTGATGAGTGTTACGGTTGAAAGCAGTGATAGTTTGCGTGTGTGAACGTTTACGCGAGGGGAGGACGATACGCGACTAGCCTAAGGCGAGGGATCTGTAGAATGTTTGTTGTTTGATGTGAACAAAACGCTACCACTTGTTCCTCATCCCCACAAAGTTTATTTTCTACAAACACCAAATATGAGTCTATAATTGCGACTTACAGTCAGATACAGACAATTAAGGCCATTGCTACACATGGAATGATGCAGACGCTGCAAGAGGAGCGCAGGAGATGCTTCTTTAAGAAACCAAATAATCAATAATTTACCTGTTGGGACAGAAGAGTTAATTTTGTGAAGCGATTCCTGTGGAAGGCAAAACTTGTGTAATGTTGAAAATTGCTACGCAATATCACTCTATCCTTCAAATAATTACGCATAGGTTTCTTATTCCAGCTCATGGGTATCATATTGAGGACTTTAGTTAAAGAGTTTGCTCAAATGAAGCAACAGTACGTGTATTTTCCACAGGATTCTTTTCAATTTATAAAAGAGTATGGCAATAATGACCTCTTAGTAGTGAGAATGTAGTAGGCAGACTTCTCATTAACTCAGGAGTTTGATTAATCAACTCGTTTGCAATATCACTAGAAAATTATGTAATACTCGCATATAAAACTACTTGATATAACATTGCAGATTATAAGTTGTTCATATTTATAATTTTGAACTTATGTCTCAAAGGAAGTTTTCATATTGTGCTGTTAGGTGTACTCTTGGAGCACATATCTGCGAATTTATATCATGGTAAAGTATAGTATGTGAAAGCAGTATGCATAGTATGGATTGTAATTAAAATGAATAAACGATCCTTATTTGTTCAAAACGAATCGTTAATATCAGTTGCACAAGTTAGTTAGCCGCTCATAAAAATAGTTAACTTTTGAAACAATCCAGTACCATATTTTTGGTGTGAAAATACGATAGATTTTGCGTTTGCGACCCGTGTTTGTTTTTGCTTTCTGATCAAAATGAACGAATAATTATGTTAGCTACAGTGGACCGCAAGAATAAAAGAGAAACAAATGAAATGTTCATTATAGTGGCGAATAAAGAGAATAGATGAATCTAACGAAAATACATTTGCATTCCCGTTCTATCAGATCTCATGGATGAAAAAGCGTAAAAGCTGTATAAATTGTTTCTATTTTGCACACGACGAAAAGAGTAATATAATGCGTTACATTGATCTGTCAGCAAATGGAACCGTAATTACGCCAGTAAAAACTCAATCAAAAGTTTATTCAAAGAAAATGAAGTGAACGTGTCAATATTCAAGCCAAAGAAAGTTATACAGCAAGCGCAAACTTTTTACTTCACTTCTATAAAACCGTAGTTAGCATATAACTCTATTACACAAAATTATCTGCAACAATGAAATTATCGCTTTTAAACGATAGTGCGCTGCAACTGTAGCAAACTTTTGCGAGTTAGCCAAAACATGTTTTTCGAATATCATTTGAAAAAATTATTCACATTTCAATAACTCTATGAAATATCCTACTCTACATTGTTTTTCACTTCTAGTCAGTCCAAATTGGCATCACCATTATAGTATAGCGTTCTTTATTATTATTATTATTATTATTATTATTATTATTGATATTCTTCCATAGGAACAATTGTAAAACAATATTAGCTCAAATTTAATTTAGTTGATTCTATAATGTATTCAAATTGAAGGGAAATCGTGAAATCGTTTCTTAGATGGTAAGAAACAACAATCGGATTCTCGAGGGCATTTTAACTGTTTCGTTGGTTGGTTGGTTGTTAGTGATACCGGGCGCGTCAATAGCTTTGGTACCGGTAGCGGTAGCTCAGTGCATCAACTGATGTCACTGTAGCGCCTCTAACCGGGAGGTCCTAGGTTCGAGTCCTGACGGCGGCAGGATTTTCGACACTAGCTTTTCAGCTAGATCAAATTCAGCTGCTGTCGGGAGGAGAATTCTAGCGGCCGGCTGCTCTGATCGGTAGTTTTCCGTGGTTTCTCCGATCAACACCAGGCGAATGCCAGAGCAGTACCCTACCAAACGGGCCACGAACCGCGCGCGATCTGTCCTTCCTCTTCCTTGTCCTATCCTCTCGCCTTACACACACACACTAACATGCACTACACTACCACATATTCCGGGAGACCGGTCGGGAGCTTAGAGTTTGTCCCGACTGGGGCGGTGCCCCGTTGGTGGGAGAGTCCTGGTTAGGGGGAAACCCCACTAGCGGACGGTAGGTCGTCTCGCCATCCAGCGGGGGAAGATCCCTGCCATCTTCCGAGAAAACTAACATGCACTACACTAACGGGACTAATGACCGAAGTAGTTGACGCGCCCGGAAACACGAACAAATCAATCAATAGCTTTGGTCATTAGTCCCGTAAGTGTAGTGCATGTCTTTCCTCGGGAGCTGGCGGTGAAATTCTCTTGCTGGATGGCAAGATCCGGCGCCGACTTAATGTCGACTAGCGACGGGATTTTCTCTCGAGCACACAAATTTATAAATTTCATTGCGTCTTTTAAATTCTACAGTTCCCGCGAAAATGCATTGCAACAACAACAGCAGCGGGCGCTACTTCCCCAGTCGTGGATCGACTGTGCAAAACATCCCATGGATTTGATCCGCTTAGATTCTCACCAAATGGACAGTATAAGAAAATCCATCAAATCTTATTTTACGTGGCGAGGCTCAGGTCATCAGGCCTGCTCTTCCGCAAATTTCGCTATGTTCTTTTGTCACGTATCAGAGTCGCGTCAAAATAGGTGGTTTGAATTTTGCTCAAAGACTTCTTTTAGGCTTGAAGATATTTTGCAGGTAGTAAATCTACAACATGGGACTCCGTGAATGGGCGACAACTCCACATATTTCTTGTCAAACCAGGAGGATTATACTCCGTAGGGTGGGCACCTAGGCTCTTTAGCCTTTATCCTCACACCCGGGCGTATAAGAACACCTTCGTGTTGGCATCCGGATACGCTGAAACGCAGCTTCCAACATGGGACAACCGCCTTGTATTCCCCTCCGAGGGAAGAGGTACGATGGATTTATTCACCCTTAAATATCCCACCCTTAAATATCCACGGCTTTGATCGAGTTTGAACCTGCGAACTCGGCTGGAACAGTTCGATACTCTAACCGTTACACCGCCAAAGCTGCGTCTCCGTCGTACATGACCATCTAACCGCCAGCCTCAGATGCACGCAAAGACGACTGCGGCCTCTTCGAGGCGGGCGAAGCTCAAGTCTTTCAGAGGGGATACCACTAGGGTGGAGGGTGGAACAATGTGCAAGAGAATATTGATTCTTAGATGTGTCAATTACTTACGTCACTTTATTCCCGTAAATACAGTGCATACTATATCGTGGTAGGTGACGGTGTTACTTCTTGGTTAGAACATGATATCCGGAGCCGAACTGCACTCGCCTTACAAAGGGTCATTTCAGGTTTTTCCCCCCAACTTGACATCACCCCAGCCGGAGCAGACTACAAGCTCCCTGCAGGTATCCCTACATGTTAGTGTAGTACACGAATGTGTACGTTTGCATCGGTAAGGAGAAGTAAGCAAGGATGATGGAGGAAGGATCGCGCTCCTTCCAATGCCCGTTTGTTCTAGTACTGCTCGGCTACGTCTACTATTTATCGTACAAATCACGAAAAACTACCCATCGAAACAGCTGGTAGGTACAATTCTTCTGCGAACAGTGGTTGAATTCAAAACATCTGGGTAGCTAATGTCAAAACTCCGCCTCCGAACCCTAGAACATCCCGGCCAATGTTACTGGGCCTGCAACGGTGTTGCCACAGAGCTTTCGCAGCCAGAAAGGATGGGAGCGATGTATTGCAACCATTCATATTCACGAGTGTTTGGGAACTGAGAGTAAAGCTGAGAGCAAAATACAAAAGAAACGAGACTACAAAAGCGAAATTCTTCTGTAGAAAATTCGAAAATGACAACTGTGTAAGGATACCGAAAGAAAGGACGTCTCTGTATCATAATTCGGTAGTGTAGAGGCGTGAAAAGGCCTCCCTCGGTAGCTCGTTGGTTAGCGTTCTCGCTTTCCAAGGCGCACCCCTGGGCAAATTATACCTGTTCGCTTCCCTTACGAATATGTGACGATAAGAAAGCCCATCCTAAGGTTATGAAGAGCAGTATGTACGGTGAAGGGATGTCTTATCACAGGAACACTTTATCCGATTCCATGGCCGACACGCTGGGTCACCGCTGGTCGGTTAAGACCCATAGCCGGCTGTCGAGCCTTAGAATAGGAACAACAAAGGCGTGGAAAGAGATGGCGGGGAAAATTGAATCAGGGAAAAGGTGTAAAAATTAAAAATGCAAGGAAAACCGTGTAAAGTTCCTGTTCAATTGTCTGTGAAAGTGGATATGAGAGTGCAAAACAACTAGTGGTGCTACAAAATGGCACAGGCTTTCTCGTAGTAAAGTTTTCTAATTTCCTTGGTGTGGCATGGCTTTACGATCTTGCCCTATTCTCTTGCCAGCTGCCATCTATCGCCGCCCAAAGTACGTTTTTTGACATTTAAAAAAAATTTCGGTTTCGTAATAGTAGAACCGAAATATTACCTTAAGAATATTAAAGAAGAGTAAAACCTCATCACAAATGGCAATTTTCATTGAAAAATTTGGAGCCGTTATTTAAAAAATGGCGTGTAAGCGTTACTGTAAATGCGAAATTTAAAGCTCTTCTTCACAGAAAATTTTTGAGTTTTCGAAAAACTTCATTTAAAGTAATTTGAGGCACATTAGCTCGCAAATGTAATAATGTTCACAAATTGCTGGAAATGTGCATGTATCCGGCGTGAGAGATATTTAAAAAAATATTTGTGTAATTTTTGAAAAAACAAAAGAATTACCCAAAATGAACTTTGTCATTTTTAGCAGTGCAACAAGCCCTACCCTTGGAAAATTTTGAAAAAAATGAAGTTATTTTTGTGAAAATAGCGTTTGAGAGTTTCTGAAAATTCTCAATTTTGAGCTCATTTTAACAAAAAACTGTTCAATTTTCGAGAAAATTTATGCGACATTATTTAAAACACATCTACCCATAAGTACAATAATCTGAACCAATTGCCACTAATGTAAATATTAACGACGTGGAGACATGTCAAAATCTTACATTTTTATAATTTTTGAAGAAACAAAAGAATACAGCAATATGGTTCATATTATCTTATAGAGTACATTAGCACTATCCCTACCAAACGTTTAAAGAAAAAATTGGAGTCTTTTTGAGAAAATCTTGTTTTTGTATTTTTTAAAATTTGCAAATATTGCATGTAATATTGAGCGAAAGCGACTAAAAATTTTTAAAAAATGGGCATGGCCTTAATGAAAGAACAAATAATGGAAATATGAAGGAAAAATCTTCAATTTTGTAGTTCCAGGAAGACGCCGAAAAAAAATTAGAATTTTGCAATTTTCGAAAATTCAGAATTAACAGTGGAAATCGAACATATGATACCTTTATAAGTGTATTTAACTCTATTTTTATAAGAAATTTAAAGAAAAAGTTTGGAGCCGTTTTTGAGAAAATGTCCGGGGGGCTTCATGTAAAGCACCCTCAAATTTTGAAAAAAGTTTTTCAAAATCACAGCGCCTTCATTCGAGCCAGATCGAGCAGAAAATATCCATTATGGAAAAAATCCTATGGTTTAGGCGCTATACTGCGATTTTCACAGAGCTGCGTTTGAAGTAAATCAGCTGTTACGGTGTCATCCAATCGGAAGGCTGAACGCCAGCATTATGACGTCACTGTAGTGACGCGTAAGGTCCCGATTGGACGACACCGTAACAGCTGATCAAATGTCTGGCGCAGCAAAGTAAAAACCGTAGTATTGTAGGGTTCACGGACGGACGGACGGGCGGACAGAAGGACGGACGTTTTGAAAAACACTTTTTCGGTATCAGAGACCCCAAAACTTGTAATTCCGTTCAAATTTCGAAATCGATTTTCCGCAGCATTACATAATTTTCTCTGTACTACGTATATTACTCCATACATACGTACGTATACGAGAAAGTAACAAAATACTTGCTCCAAAATCGACGATAGTGACGCCGTATATTGAAGATGATGTTGAATAGTGTACAGTAAATAACATGTAACAGAACCGAGAACGGATCCGACGCAAGAAAGGAAATGGAGCGAGGAAAAATTTAAAGACGAAGAGAGAACGAAGACTGACACCCGCTGACACAAAATGAATGCGGTTGAGGTACGCAACGGCGATAAGGCGTATACAGAAGGGGACGGGTAAAAGATGAACTGGATCACGGGAGGTGAGAGAAGCGAAGCAGACTGCTGGCAGAAAGGAGCATGGAAAACATTCGAACAGGCCTCAAAACAAATATGAGGACGATGTATGAATAAAAGCGACGAGAGCAAGAGGAAACCGAAACGAAGCGAGCCGGGACTTACGAAACGAAAAGCGTGCGCGGAGGGCAAGGTGTCGGGGGACACGGGCACTGCGGATCCGGGGGCGGCAAGGCGGTTGCGGGAAGCTGGAAGGAGGGACTCTCCAAGCAGACTGCTCCGTCGGCGCAGCGGTTTGCCTAAATCAACTGCTGCAGATACGGGCCGTTGCGGCGGGGCGGGGCGCTGCGTGGCGTGGCGCGGCGCCGCCACCGCTGCCTTGCGAGCCCCGCCGAAACAATCGCTTAATCCTTCCTGGCGGGGATTGGATCGTTTGCACACGACGCGGCGGGCGGCGAGGAGAGTGGAGCGGGTGACGATGCGGAGGCGGGGCGGGGGCGGAGCGCGCGGCTCGCGATCGTTCTCGCATCCGCCGCTCTACTCCGCACGCCCGCTCGCGCCGTCCGCGCCTCCCGTGGATTAGCGGCTGAGCACTGGCGCCGTAGGCATGGGGGCGGCGCGGGGGCGGGCGAGGGTGGCTGGGAGAGCGAGAACGGCGGTGACGCAGGAGCAGGGGCTGGGCCGGCAGTGGTGAGTGTAGGTGAGGAGTTAGTGGGTTTGGCGAGAAGGTAGAGGGAGAGGACGTTGAGTGGGGGGGGAAGAGTGGTTAAGGTGGACATGGGAAGGAAGCGGGGAAAACGGGTGAGCAAGAGGGTAGTGACGGGGTGGAGGAGCAGAGTCAAAAAAAATGGCGCAGACAGCGGGAACGAGAAGAGCGTGTTCGTATTGTAGAAAGAGGGCTAATGCTGTACAAGTGATTCGGACAAAATGAGAAATGCTAAAAGAACAGTCAAAATTTACTGTTAGTGCTCTTGGTATCCAGACAGCCTCAGAATGAGGCAAATTTAGTATGCAAATTTTTGCAATGTTATGCCAATAGAAAAGATTGATTGATTGATTGAGATTCCGGGCGCGTCAACTACTAGGGTCCCATAAGTGTAGGGCATGATTTTCTCTCTGGAGGGGGCAGTGTTCTTCCCTCGGTGGAAAGCGAGATCCGGCGCCGACCTACCGTCGGCTAGCGGGAATTTTCCCCAACTAGGTATCTCCCACCAGCGGGGCACCGCCCCAGCGGAAACAAGCTCTAAGCTCCCGACCGGTCTCCGGCATGTGTGGTAGTCTAGTGGACGTTAGTGTGTAAGGGGTGAGGATAGGACAAGGAAGAGGAAGGAAAGATCGCGCGCGGTCCGTGGCCCGTTTGTTAGGGTACTGCTCCGGCATTCACCTGATGTCGCTCGCAGAAACCACGGAAAACCACCGATAAGAGCAGCTGGCCGCTAGAATTCTCCTCCAGACAGCGACTGAATTCGACCTAGTTGACAAGCTAGTGTCAAAATCCTGCCACCGTCGGGACTCGAACCTAGGACGTCCCGGTCAGAGGAAGTACAGCGACATCAGTTGATGCCCTGAGCCATCTCTCCCGGTCTAATGGAAAAAAGTATTTCATTATTTATGTTCGTCTTCCAATAAGTGACGCGTTTAGAGACACGATCGAAATTATTAATATTCGCCGTATTTGTTTGCGTTTAGAATGAAACATGGAACAGCGCGAGATCGTGAGCCTCAATTCTTGCAGCCACAGCGCAGCATTATAGACCATAATAGTGGGATAAACTACTATAGAAGAATTGTTTGCTTTTAAAATTAAAATTAATGGACAGTATAAACGCTAGCACCTTCATTTCGCCAACAATAGTTTAATGATATTGTAACCGTACCTCCTTGCTCACCTGACCGTATCGATTACAAAAGTAGATCTGTCATTTGCCTACTTCGCGACGTGTGATTACACCGTCACGCATCCCTGGGAATATCTCAATTTACGGATAAACTTCCCTATTGGTAGTGGGTTCGTCTTTGTTAAACTACTGATCAATTAACAAGCCAACACAATTTTTCAGTTTTAAATGACAAATAACATATATTCTATTGAATGAAAATCACTGTACAAATGAAATTCACAGATCCTCCTATGTTCTCATTTTTCGTAAAATCATGGTAGCTAATTCCCTACCTAAACTGCAGTTTTTCACTAAAGTAATAATAACTCAGATCCCTGTTTACAAGAAAACAAGCAATGGATACATTTTTACACTTCACAAAGAATATCACACATGAGACACACAAATCATAGTACAAATATTCATCCTGTAAAAGAAAAATACATACACACAATACTCGAAATTCACTACTACCTTTTAAATCACTAATTACGTTACACTCAATAGTCACATTTGACCTTCGGCTTCTACATAGCCTTTCAACACAAAATTTTGTTTCATAACGTCTCTTAAATGATTTGAATCATTAAAATATGACTCTAAATAAATAATTCTGTACAAAACAACTTCTATCATAAACATAAGAATTACTTTAATCTGATTCTTGTTACGACTGTCGAAAAGAAATAAAACCACTGGCTAGCAAGACCAATGTTCTAAGAAACTTGCCCGATCAACGTCTGTTTTTGAGGGAAGCTCACATTACGTTTTGGCTAGTATAATGATAATCCTATCTCACAAGTTTTTTCCAGACTGAAATCTAATGAGTGTTCTTTCTGTGACTCACAACCGGCGAATTCCTCAAGTTGGTCCCGCGCTGTGTAGCTGGCCCGTCGCGCGACCCTCGCGCCTCAAGGTCGTCGTTCTTCTGCAAGGTCCCTGCGTTGCCTGTCGCACCGAAGTATTCCGAACACCGTCTTCCCGTCGTTCGGCGAAAATTCACCACAGCTTTCGCAGAGGCGATGGTCGCATCAGAATGCGAGTCCGAAACTCCAAGTTATGACTTCGTAATGGCAAAAGTCAAACTAGTTGTTGGATAATCCGTCTTTCTCATAACTCTCAAAATTCCATCATAGGATTTCCAAAGTGAAATTCCCAAAAATAAGAATAAAGAATATATATAAAGTATGAAATATATGAAAAATATGAAAGCTGTAACAAAGAAGAAACATGTCCTATGTTACAATAGTCCTCTTTTCTAGCAACAAGAATGCAGCAACGTGGTTTTACAGATTCATTTCGATCTATTACCGCCGTCGTTCTTTCATTCATTGCATTCTTGTTTAATATTCATTTACTAATTCCATGTAATCTCACGATATTCACAGTACGTAAATCCATGAAAAGTGCTCAGTCAATTACCTTTTATTAAAGCTTTTGTGTTCCGCAATCTTCGCGTGTCCCTCGTCGACTATGTGGCGTACTCGTAGGCAACCATTCTCCTCGACGTCTCGAACCAGAAAGAGAGCGAGCTCTTTTGACGCAAGTTCACGCCACGTCCGTATTTCCACGAAAATTTCCTGATTGGCTACGGTCTGAGTGCGTTCAGAAATCCTTCTCTGACTTACGCCATCTCTTCGCCACTGTAGAAACTACGTGTAGGGCCTAATGTCGGGTATTATTGCTTCCATTTTCCGTTGGTTATAAATGTGACCGGCGACAAGCGGTTACAATATACTATATAAAAATGATAGAGATTGTGAATATTAACTGTGGCTTGAACAACACAAACATATTGCTATTTAGATGAAAGGCTTCCAATGTTATTTCTGATAGATAAATTGACTTTTGATATTCTGGAACAAATAAGTAAAAAATTAATTACATAATAAATACAATAATTGAAGAAAGGAAGCGTCGATAACTTACTTACACAGCAAGCAATGAATACTGGTCGTCTAATATTGAATAGTAATTGTTCCCAATTATACTCACAATTCAGTTACAAAGAAAGCCGTGATGATGAGAGAACTATTTACTAATATTTACAAAGACGAAAAGTTGTAGCTAATACTCGGAAGCATTCAGCCCCTTATCAACCAAGTTCAAGTCAGAATGTAGCGAGATCATATCACTGTTTAATACATGACTTCTACCACTCACGAAAAGCAGTGCAATTTTTGATAGAAGACTAACATCTCTCCACACAACGTTATGTAACATCGTGTGTGTATCATAAAAATATATCATGTATCATAACAATATTGCAAACCCGCGAGCAAGTGCTCTTTCCAGAATAATGTTTAAGTTGCCCTTTTGTCTCCAAATTCGTGATTCCAAGAACTGATAGTAGATAAAAACTGAAAATGTCTATATTGGAATAACAAATATGTGTAATTAAGTAATGTAATTATTAGAAGTATTGTCTCTCATATATTAATACCATGTGTCGCTCTCTGACGGCTGTTGGTGGCACTTCTTGTAGTTGTAGTTTCACCATGCGTCATGGCCAGCATGACGCAGTAACAACAGGTAGCAGATTGTGGAAACATCAACAAGCTGTGTAAGAAACTATTCTGTGCGTAGCAATTTGACAAACTATGAGTATGATTAAGCCTTCATAAACATTTTATCATGATGTCATACATTTGTGAAATGTATTAAATGTAATGCACGACCACATTACATGTATTTTGTATCAATAATTCAATTCACTGTTTTAAATAGCGTTAATTTAATCGCTAACGTCCTTATTTGTTAAATTTTTCAAATGAGTTCTAAGGTTTTCCGTAGGATTTACGGTAACTTACATTGTCATGTTTCATTCAAATATCTCCATTACTAATTTTCAATGCGCGAGAAATTGAAAGAAACCTTTACAACGTCCAACGTGTGGACAGGAGTCCTTGGTTCGATAAACACACATGAACTGGAGGAAAATAAAAAAGAATGAAACACTTTCGATTTTGACTGAAAATTTAAAATATTTTGTTTATTTTCGTACTGTGCTGGCCGTCTGAATTCCCATTTGCGGCGTCATTTTTCATGACACAGCTGATGTCATGCGATAGGAATGCTCCAAGGAAAAGGTCTCCCGCCATTTAAACTTGCTATTCACGTGCTGCTTTATGAAACCAACTTGTTTTGTATTGTTGTTACGTAAAGAACTGTATTACTGTAACTAAACTACACTATGTTATTCGTAAAGACTGTTTTTGTTAAGATTTTAACGTATTGCAGGGTTATACAAGAGTAATTTATTTGCTGTTCTTGAGTATTTTAGGAAAGCCATTTTGTGTGCTTTTCTTCAGCAGAATTTTTACCACTGCATACCACAGGTTTTTATCGTTTTACAATTGTTCATTATTTGCAATTTTGTCTGTTATGACTATGGTCAGATGGTGTCGAATGCCATCCTCCTCTCTGTTTTTTTCAGGGCAAATGATTACAGTGGTGAATTAACGTTAATTTCCCCTAATTGAAGGATAACAGGGTGTACATGAAGTGAGAATGTCGATTATCGATGAAAGATTTTGGAAGGAAGTATGTCCAAATTACATTCAGATGAAACACTAACAATGTCACAAATACATTGTGGGAACAACCATGCTTTACACGGGACTTGACCCAGCAGCCACCGATTCCGCGACCTTGAACGATGCCCCAAACTCCTGCGCCACCGACAAGGGCCACTATCGCCCATTTCCTCTTCATTACCTAGGCCCAAAATTTACTACACAATTTACTGAATTCTGAAGCAAAACACTTCCTGCGTGTATTTTTGTGGTCCAGCAATATACTCGTACTACGATGACTTCATTGGTTTTAATGTTTGGCGTTGTTTCCTAGTGTTCTTTCGTCGAAAAATACATTATCATAAAATCATCAGAGTTTAGAAGTGATGGTTGATACGATTATAAAACCAACTTCAAATTTCCTCACATATTCAAACATAATTGGATAAGAAAAAGCAAATATATTCGAAAAGCATTCTTTTCATTATGAAATATTTATGGAGATGAATGTCAAGAAAGCGTCTTAGGTGTGAATCGAGAATGTTGGAATTGGACGCGAGTGTGATACGGATAAGTATGAGAGGGATAGCGCCTTCGAGAACAAAGCAACAGTCATGAAGTGTCTGGAAGGAAAGAGTAGGTGTACTCGCGCCAGTGACGGTAACAGGTCATGTAATGTCTGAAAAAGGTAAAGGGGTGACGCTCGAAGTGAAAAAAGTGAAGCAGGCGGGGTCTGTGTGAGTGAAGTGGAAAGTGAGAGGTACGCGAGAAACGCTGCCGCCACCGCCACCGCCACTGCCACCGCTATCGCCACCCGCTATCGCCACCTCCACCACCACCACCACCACCACCGCCGCCACCGCCGCTGCCGCTGCCGCCGCCGCCGCCGCCGCCGCTGCCGCCGCCGCCGCTGCTGCTGTCACCGCCACCGTCACCACCCCCGCCCCAGACCCCACACCCGTCACCACTGCCCCTGCCCCTGCCGCCAACACTTCCACCGCCGCCGCCATTGCCACTGCCACTCCCACTGACAATTCGACTGCCGCCGCCACCATCACCGTAACCACCGCCGCGATCTCCGTAATCACCGCTGCCATCACCGCCACCGCCGCCGACACCCCTGCCAGCACCATCGTCCCAGCCCCCGTCACCGCCATCTCCGACGCCACGCTACCTGCGACTACTCCCCCCGCCGCCGCCGCCGCCCCGACCATCGCCTTCTCCGTCGTCGCTGTCACCATGATGGTCAACTCACCACCGTCAGCGCTGCCGACCCCGCCGCTCTCAGTTTTTCTACGGCCTTCACCACTTCCACCATTAACACCACCGTCGTGAGTGCCACCGCCACCGCCGTCCCAGCCGTGGGGAAAAACATAACGCAGGCAAGCAGTGCGTGCGCGGGGCGCGCGAATGGCAAAAGCGAGCGAGAGCGACGAGAGCAAAGGCGGCGCGGCGGCGCGTGTGAAGTGTGTGGCGGCGGAACGCGGAGCGGGCGACGAGGGTCAGAAGAGGACGGGCGCGAAGTGGGAAGGGATCGGCACGAGGGGGCGGGGAAAACACAAGAGCTCGTTCACCTCCCGCCGCCACTCCAGAGAAGAGCCGTTCACATATCTGAATTCGCACGAAATAAAGGACAGGCAAATCTGATAGAGCCGTCCCAGGTGGCACAGTGTGCTCAGGTGCTAACTACACCGTGTCAAACAAAGGATTGTCGCTCGGAAAGCTGCAAGAAGCATGTTCCCCCCAATAAGGGCTTTCGCAGATTGTCACTCTTTCATCCTTTTATTTTCAACTCTGTTTTTATTTGGTGTTTGTTCAGAAATGCTTTAATGAAGATAGTACCATCCATTATTGGACCGTATCTATGGCCATTCGCACATATATTTCCAACCAAAGGGAATGTACCGGACCTCTTTGAAGCAGTTTTTTGTTCAGCATCCCAAATAACGTACGATTTATATTGAAATGACTATTTGTGCGGATCCTTGAGAAGCTGTTGATTCGTAGAGTAAATCCTGATACTTCTCAAGACCCAAAAATGTTGTTTTGTTTGTGATAACATGTCAATTAAGTGGGGGAAATTCTTTTCGTATAACAAGTGAAATTAATACGTCCGAAAATGAATTAAACTTTAATTTGGCAGTTACATGATGATCATGAATTTTATAGGAAAGTATGACTACAAACACAATGACGTTTTAAACTTGAATTATAATATCTTTAAATCCATAGAAGTTTTGTTACCGACCGGATGCGTTGTAAACTAATTTTCCGTATATAAGAAAAAATGTGGTTCTGTAATGATTGTCAATGAAAATGTTACAAAGACAATCACAAAATAATAGACTTTGGTTACCCGAGAAATTTTTAATAACAATATTGAGAGAAATGAAATCTAGTTTGCGGTTTTATCAGATTTTCTCTGCACTAAATTATAATATTGCCACATTAGTGTAAACACGATTAAAATAGGAAAACAGAACCAGTAAAACACAATAGAATCGCAAATGCTACTACGCAAATAGAATTAAAATCTTGTAATACCGCCCATCAAATACAATAATTTAATAATATAAATGGAATTAAAGTCCGTGGAGAGCCTAGCTCACTGGAACCTTTGAGTACAAATCGACAACACTTCTATCGTATTTTTTTCACACGTATTATATGTTACAGGAACTTCAACACATTGCTCTCAATCCAAAAAAAACAAATCATTTTATTTTTTGTTTAAAAAATAATATTTATGATACGTTTCAAACGTCCTCGTTAACATTTCTATCTGGAATTGAATATTAATTAAATATAGTGGTATGAATCACACATCTCTGCCGCAGTCTCTTCTTCCTTCTTGTAACTGGAACTCGGTTATACGTTTTCTTCAGTAATAATTTTTCCATATATCTGTAGTTGCTTTGATTTGTCTTAAAACATATTTTTTTCTTTTCTCCAATTATGTTACTTCACGTTTTACCCAATTTTCGAAAATTAAAAAAAAAACTTGTCAGGAAATTTTCATTTAAACTCGTCCAAAAATAAGTAAAGAAATAAATAAAACCAAGAAAAAATTGCATACAGCTTCAGTTTAATTAGCCCCAAAAATTAAATTATCCGTTTTAAACTCGCAGAGCTTTGACTTTAGCGAGATAGATCAGGGAATATTGACTAGATAAATTCATCTGAAAGTTTTAGGCCCTAAAGTTGCCCGCACACGGACGGACGGACGCAGGAACTAAGTTTATTCAGTAAACAGAATTTTCAGTATCGAGGGTTCACAAAACATCGATTCTGACTACACATGTTGAAGGAAGTAATTTACAACACGTAGGAAAAAGATTTATCCACTTCTTAAACATCAAGTCCCCACAAAACGAGTTTTTCTAACGAAAAATCACCACTTTCCCCTGCAACATTCCTTGACTTTCTCTTTACTACGATATAAAATATTTCTTGCCTACTACTTAAGGCAAGAAAACTAAAAGGCTATTCATTTCTAACACCTTTTCTTCAACAGCCGTCCCAGCACTTTTCCTTCATAGCAGGGATAGTCACCAAATCTAGAGGCACAGCAGAGGTGCTGGAATGGTTTAATTCCATTATATCAAAAATATTCTTGTAAATGAATTTAATATAATGTTACACAAAAGTTTAATTCAAAAGTAGCATTGAATACTTCAAATATTGTTTTTTGGAAAAAGTGCTACATGACTTGAGTGGTAATTACTTCCAAGAAATCGGTTTTGGATATGGAAGCATATCGGTATCCTTTTAAAGAAAATAATTTTTAACCCTAATTTCGAATGCGCGCAGAAATTGAAGTAAAACTATGTAGCATTCGACATATTGACAGTCATTGACTCGGCTCCGCTACGCTCCGCCTCGATTTTTGGCCTCGGAAGTAATAACATTCATAACATTTCTAGGTATGTTAATAGCTATAATTTAGTTCATTGTTATTCGAGAGTTTTACTTTCTCGCTACGGAGTAGAAAGAAAGTAACGTAATGCTGTGCGAAAAAACGGGCAATTTTCAGCAAAAAACTCCTATTACAGGGTGCTGGTAACGAAAAAGTTTTTGATTATTTTTTTGTTGGATAGTGTGAAGGATGTTTGAGAGAATTGTGCATGTTTCATGTTCGTTAAAAACTCTGAGTTTTCGAAGATTGCAACAGTTCAATTTTTTCGGCGTCTTCCTACAACTAATATTAAATAGGTTTTCCCTTAATGAAATCTGTTCTGTGAAGATAGATTTTGAAATAAGGTCACGTACAATTTTTTGAAAATGTGAATACTTTTTGCATAATTTTGCGTGAAGGTGCGGGCGAGAAAGTACGTGCTGTTTTAGTACCACTAGTTCTTATTTGTTATTCTTGAAAAGTGTATGTGCTACTTTTTGGAAAACCATTTTATGTGTTTTATTCCAGGAGGAATTTTGCTGCTGCAGGCTACTAGTATCATACTTTTTTTCAGAAGTTTCCTTTATATTTATTTAATGTAGACAATGTTTGAATCTAGTTTCATATTTGGTTCTAGTTTTCCCTCAAAACAAAGCGTTTTTTAAAATTTGAGCGTGAATTCACTATTTTAAAATATTTTTATATCGAAGAGAGATACAAATGATTTTTTTATCATTGTTATAGGAGATCCAAATGTTAGCACACTCGGAGAGAGTACTTCGCGATGTTTCCTTGTAAGCGACGTACGCTGACCACAAACAGGAAGGCAGAATTAAAAATGTGCATGTGATGTATGAATTTTAAAATCTATAACTTGGCGTCGAGTATCTGTTGGACATTTACGTATACATTAATATGTAAATATTGTTGAAAATAAAATATTTTTTTTAAATACGTATTTTATATTGACAGATAGAAAATAGTCTTCTCTGAATCTACATATTCATATCCCGCTTATTATTCACATTTTATAATAATTTGATTGACATGTTTTGAATACTAATGTCTCAATAAATTTAAGTTGTAATCCCAAAATAGAATGACATGGATTCTAACAAAGGAATTAATGATATTTGAAACTTCTTCAAAAAATCTTTTTTTTTAATGAGGAAATATACCATAACAATGCACTTATTATTATTATTATTATTATTATTATTATTAATATTATTATTATTATTATTACTCTGTTTCACTGCTGATAATAAACAACATCTGAGACGAATTTCCAGAAAGCTGATATCATCAAGCATCAAACTAGATTAAACAAACTCTGTCTGGTATAAACGTGTAAATATTCTAGCAGAAACCATCACGTACGAGAATACGCTTACAGAAAATTACATGAACACCTAAACTAGAGAGACTCCTATGCTGGAAACGATATACAAATTAGGGCTACATCAAACTCAACAATCATTGAACTTAATGCTAATACTGTAAACGCATGGCGCTAGAGAGTTAATGTTATTGAGCGACGTAACTGTATTATGAACGTTAATAGTATTGGAACAGCAGAATCCGATATTGCACAAACACGCAGTAACCCAAAATCTCGACGATAGAATTTGTTCTTTCATAAAGCACGGGGCAGTGTTTAGTGGAATGTAATGTTGTTTGGACCAACTCTGTTGCTTAATATTTACAAGACTCGTTATATTGACCATCAAACCAGGAATAATAGTATACATAAAATGGATTATATAAAACATTACTTTTCAACATTGTTCATGACATAGTTCTTATTACAAAAACAAAAATACAAAATTGATTTTTTTTTGTATTTGTTGGCTTTAGCTTTTCTAGTGTTGAATTGGGTAGTTGGTTTAAAAAATAATTATATAGTTGCAAATAATGAGGGAAGTAAAAGTCAATTTTGCCTCTATAATTTTTCATACTATGTTCAAGGTGCTCAACATTCAGATGTTCGAAATGTATTTACTTCATTGACGTACATCTACTTTGTGTAGCATGGTAAGTTTTAATAATCATTAAAAGAAAACAAAATGGAAATTTATGTTGGGAAAAGTTTTGAGTGAAAAGTTGACTCATTATTGAAAAAAAAACAATAGGTTTACAATAATAAAACATACGTAAAATGTTTAAAATGTTCTAACCTAGTAATAATATGTAAATGATTAACACCTTTAAAAGAATTTTACTGGTGTTTTTAGTTCTAATATTAGCTAAATTCAAATAATTATTTATATTGAAAATATCTCGAAGTATTTCTCCTGTCATTTTGTCACCTGACGTAGTATCCATCACTATCAATCCAAACCCATTATCCACACGGCTGTCACCTCAGCGTGCCTTCGCATCACCTTTTACTAATGCTTTCGAAACATTCAATTGAATGAATGTCTGAAAGGCAAGTTAAGCTCATGACACGTATTTTGCAGTACACGTCTGACTTTCGAAGAAATTTTCCCCGGGTTGATTAGATAGCTGGTCCCCCGAGGCGCAAAAGGGGGAACTGGCACCTAACACTATTACCGAAACTTCATTAACCTCACAGTGTTAACTGGGAGATTCCTTCCATGCTCTCACGCCGAAATACCTTCTTCCCGTGTAACCCACTTAAACTAGAGGTGAGACAGTTTTAGTTCTTGTTTGATCCCGTCGAAAGAAGATGCGCGTGAAGAGTTTAGTATACTTTGTCAGTGCTGTAGTCTTGATAGTTAAATTTAAGAATGTATCAAATTAACCGATATACACAGCAAGAATTTCAATGTAATGCAAATATATGCGATTAATATATGATATCTGCACATACCCTAAGAAATTTTATTGTTATCTGCAGGGTGCAAATTCTTACCACGGATTTGTTATTATACTGGATGCCGATTAATACCGACACCACAAACTCCCTGTAAGCAAGCGAGGATCATTGCATATAGAATGATACTACTGGCCTGCAACAGCAAAAATGCTTCTGTCGAGAATGGAAAACGGTGTCCTGGAGCACTACAAATTGGCTCTTCTCAAGCGCCACACGTAAAGATTGACGCTTATTTCTTCCTCGTCGCATGACCTCTGCTGCGTCGTAAGCGGTCACGCAATGAGTATGAGAATATTGTCTGAACACGAGGTACGAGAATTTGAGGAATAACGTAGTCAAATATTTGCATTTTTAGCGACATCGAAAGTTATACTGTTTCTGTATTTTTTTACTCTTCCGGGGTATCCGATGAAACCACTGCCCATAAGGCGAGAGACTGCCTAGTTTTCCGTCAATTTATGTGTACATTCGAAATTGGTAATATATATTAATTTTTCATTCATTAATCATAACGTTAAACATTATTCTCTCTTTCTTTAATTCATATCTCATTTCCTGGTTCTGAATAAACTTACATCTTTTTTTCCATTTCATGACAAATGCTAGCACCTCACATGAGCTTGTGCGTAAAATGTTTATCTAAGTCCATGTAGCCCGATTGCCGTAATCCAAACTGATAATGAAAATTAAGAGGTTGAATTTCTTACAGTAAACACAAGTAGTGATTGGAAAACGAAAATATTATCAAAGAAAACTTCACATCTTTACAGTTTTCATCTAAATAACCTAGTTTTTCCGTGAAAAATTCAGTCTGAAACATTACATTCCTAGAAGTAATGGTCGTGAAAATCAGTTTCTAGGAATTCTCGTACTCTTCACCTTTTGCAAAGGGAATTAAGTTGCCAATATATATTAAGTCAATTCGAGCAAATTGTAATGCCTTAAACGCCAACACCTGTACTGTTATCAGGGGCATCTTCTTTAACTTGCCGGACTCTACCTTGTCCGCTTGGCCCGAGCAACTCGCTCCACAGAATTACAAAAGGACAAATGAGCTCCTACAAGTTTAGTTACTTAAAACTCCCGCCAGAGAGTGGAAAGGAAACGTCGTTTCTAATTGTCCTGAGTAGCTTCTCATTTGCCTTGCTGCCGGTTTAAAGCTTTTCCAGGAGAAAGCAACGACGAGTAAAACACTCCACTATTTTGTTTTATGGAAGAAAAACAACAGCTGTGGTCAGAACATCATTTTACAGGAGGAGATTTAATGGTTGTTACTACCCCAGGCAAATTGGCGAATATACGGATTATAAACAAAGGCAACCAATTACACAAGAAAGAAAATTGTGAAAACGCAACTTCCCAGTAAATAACCTTCTCTTCACAGAGTGCTATTATCGATTGGTAGTTTTCTGCATCCCTCTTTGATATTCAATATTAATATGATATAAAATCATGAATCATAAATCCTTTTATTCAATACATATTTCGTAATAATTTATAATAAAATATCAACTGGATAACATATATACGCCGAGACAAAACTAGTCAATCTAGAAACGTAACATTTGGAATGTAGGTTTCTAGTACGATATATATAAATGCTAGGCATGGGTTTTTCAAAACTCACCCCTTGAAAGGTTGAAAATTGGGTTGAAAGGACCAAAATGTGTTGACATTGATAAAATTAATGCATCTGTGCGTTACGAGTTACTGGGCTGCGTGGTGGGTAGGGCGGTGATTGGCAATTGTCGTGGCGGGGAGGAGGCAACGGTGCGGAGCGGGATAGAACTTATCGGGCAGGGCAGGACGGGGAGTTGCAAGGCAGAGGAAGGCGTTCGGAAGTGTGACGGAGAGGTACCTCTTACACTATTGACATAATTAATTCCTTTTCCTTGTTATACATACCCGCGCTTCGACCCGGTTACTTCTGCTAGTAGAGAATATGAAAAGTGCTTCTCAGACATTCGCTAATAAAACTGACAACTTGCTTTGATTGATATTTGATATTTTGAGCATCAAATTTTAAGGAGATAAGAAAGAAATATTTAGTTCTGGGGAAATAAAATTGTGTTGTATTTATATGAATAATTCTCCGAAGAAATTATGACGATTAACCACTTGAACTAACGTGTGTTGGATTGCCAATTTAGAGTGATGTTTATGAAACATTACTGCTGCTACTTACAAACTGATTTATACGGAGTTAGTTGTAAAACATGTAGCTTCACTAAAGCTGCCTCAGGTTTCGTCCGCTCCCCTGTTTCTCCTCCATTGATTCAATATCACTCATCCTATCATTGCATATTCACATCAACTCCATCGACTAGGTGTAATCGAATTACGAGGTATAGGATAGAATTATAATAAATAAAATTCTTTGGTCATTTTATAATAATTTGTACTCAATGTAAGTTTTCCTTCGACGTGGTAAAACCTTCATATTATAGAGTATGGGGTCGTTTGTAGTTTGCGGGAGAAAAACTTTATTCTAATATATCATATGGCGTAAATGAATAACCCCCGCGTGATATTATAAAATATATGTACTCTGACGCACGATGTTATCGAGAAATTTTCTCTGGGATCATTCAATATCCATTCAATAGATACATCTGCGAAAAACATGTAAACGTGAAAATGAAATTAACGACACCGCTGTACTAATTGCGGTAATGAATTTTAACAAGCATAAAGAGTGCATTTGATGGTATCAGTTTAATGGAACTGGATATTCCTTTGATGAAGCCGCTATGGGCAGCACCGTCTTCCCCTGACGAATTTCAATTAGGACACACGAAGACAAGTACGCCATTTCGTGAACCGAGCGCTCCTATTTTTGTCCGGCCTGCCGGCTGCGGAACAATAAATCAAGCTGCAGTCTTGAAAATGAGTGGACTTTGATGCGTACTGGGGGAGTTTAAATGCCTCTAATGTTTCGGTAGGCGCCGAGTAATAGAGAGGGTCCCGAAAGCTGAGCGAGAAAAGTTGGCGGAGAGCTCAGCAGGCGGTAGCCACGCGATAGCACAAGCGGAAGAGGGGGAGGAGGCCTCAGCGACGGAGAAGGAGAGGGGGCAGGCGCGCAAGACCACCAGACTGGAGCACATGGTGGGCGACTGAGGGATGCAAGAGGCGAAGTAAGAAATAAGACGAGAATTGTGCCACGTGATAGCGAGAATGACGGATTTAAGAAAATGGAGAACAAGGAGTGGATGACAGCAGATTTGCAGCGTGAAAATTGGAGACAAAAAGGGAAAGGTGCGGAAAAGACGTGAAAAAGACGTATGTGATATAGAAGGAAATCAATGAAGAAACAGAAGATATGAAAGAAAATAAGTCATGATATTAGAGAAAACGTATCAGGATGGATGGCGAGAGAGAGTGGCGAAGGGCCGGAGAAATGCTCATGTCGGGAGACTGCGGAGGGGTGGCGCGCGGAGTCGCGGGGCGCGGGGGCCGGCGGAGGAGAAGCGCCGGGAGTTCTCTCCGGTCGCCCGGGAGAGCTCGGAGGCGCGCCGGGGCGGGCAGTCGGCGGACGAGGCAGATGGGCAGCCGCGGTAGTGATAGCGAATGATTGATGATCCTTCCCTCTTCAATGGAGTGACGAGCAAAGGGTGTCCAAAAAACGGACGCTCACCCGCTCATTACCGAACATAGTTCCTCATCCCTGCGCGCGCCCTCTCCCCATTATCCTCCGCTTCATCAGACGGCCGCGTCTCGTCATGCCCATGCACCCGCCGGCTGCAGCGTCGACCCCGCTGCCTACGCCCGCGCCAGGCCGCCCCGCTCCAGCCCCGCTTTCTGCGGGCTCTCCCTCGCCACCTCTGACCACCGATTACCTTCTCCTGCTGCACGCCCCCATTCCACGCCCCGCTCCAAGCCCCGTTCCTCCCCGCCGTGCCTCAGATCTTTCCTGCCCAGGTCCACTCCTCCCTTATTCGCCCCGCTGCTATTAGTCGCGATACGCTCCGTCCTACCCAGTCTCTCCTATCCGGCTATGAATACTCATTCCACGCCACTCCACACAACCCCATTCCTCCCGACTTCGTCCTTCCCCATCCCGCCCTTCCCCGCCCCGCCCCGCCCCGCCCCGCTCTGCCCCGCCCCGCCCCGCCCCGCCCCGCTTCCCGGTCCCGTTATCCTCCGCCACGCTACCTTCTCCGCAACTGTGCGCTCCACTATCCACCGACACCCTACCCTCAGCTCTACTACTCTCAGCACCGCTACCCGCCACCCCGTTACCATCCGCCCTGCTACCCTCCACCCACCTACCTCTACCCCGCTACCCTCCACCTCGCTACCCTCCACCCCGCTACCATCCACCTCGCTACCCTCCACCCCGCTACCATCCTTCCTGCCATCCACCCCGCTACCTTCCACCCCGCTACCTTCCACCCCGCTACCATCCACCTCGCTACCCTCCACACCGCTACCATCCTTCCCGCTGCCCTCCACCCCGCTACCCTCCACCCCGCTACCCTCCACCTCGCTACCCTCCACCCCGCTACCATCCACCTCGCTACCCTCCACCCCGCTACCATCCTTCCCGCTGCCCTCCACCCCGCTACCTTCCACCCCGCTACCTTCCACCCCGCTACCTTCCACCCCGCTACATTCCACCCCGCTTCCTTCCACCCCGCTACCTTCCACCCCGCTACCTTCCACCCCACTACCCTCCACCCCACTACCCTCCACCCCACTACCCTCCACCCCACTACCCTCCACCCCACTACCCTCCACCCCGCTACCCTCCACCACGCTACCTTCCACCACGCTACCCTCCAGCCCACTACCCTCTACACTGCCACCATCCAACCCGCTAACCGCCGCACCGTTACATTCCGCCCCGCTGCTCTTCCCTCCGCTACCGCTACCTTCCACCACGTTACCCTCCGCCTCGCTACCCTCCGTCCCGCTCCAGCTCCTGAGACCATGGTTGCGCTCTTCTGCGATTCTCCAGCCTCTGGCGTCCACGCCGTTGCTCGCCCGCCTCATTGCCTCGCGCAAGTCACACTATCCCCCCTTTTGACCACGCGGCCACCCCCTCTGATCCCCTCTCCGCGCTGTCCACTCCCGCTCCATATCCCTTCCCCTTGCTCTACCCCGCTGAAGCCACAAAACTCCCCGCGTGCGCCTCGTCCACCCTTCGCTTTCCCGTGCTGCACATCCCCAATCCTACTCTCATCTCGTGCATCTCTCACCAGCCTCTTCTACCAAGGGCGGATCCATAACGAGGAATGAGGGATATTTTCCTGTCCAAAACACGATATCCTTTTGCACAAATGAGTTAATTTTGTAATAATTAAAAGTGTTTCTAAAAATTGTGAGAGATAACGTTCATTCAATACTCTGAATAAATAACACGTATCGATAAAATGATATAATTTGGATGGAAATGTAATTGACGTAATCATTGTACAGTTCAAATTTTATCTCACCGAAAAAAATTCTACCTTCCCTCCCTCAAACAAAATATTTCGAACAATTCATATCTCTCCACTACCTTCCTCTCGCCCCTTCTCGCTCCATTTTGCTTTCACGCTGCTACACGGCGTATCTGCTTACCTACCTCCCCACCTCCTTTTCCTCAACGCCGCCACCCACGCCACATACTGTCTATACTTCTCTGCCTACAGCTTTTCCCCGTCTTCCCCTTCTTTGCCCTGTCCTCAACGTATCCCTTTTGCCGCCCCCGTCTGGCTTCTTTTTCTTGCACCCGCCCCCCTCCACCCTCCCACTCTTCCGCCGTGACCCCGAGCGGCCGCTGGTCGCCGCCAAGCGGAACTCCAACTGCCCTGTAGTGCGCTGGATAGTTCCTTGAAACTTCGGACATCTTCTTTAATCTTCGCCAACTTTGTGGGCGACGCTGGCTCGCTCCTCGAGAGAAGTAGCCAACGACGCGGAAGAGGAAGATGGAGCAGCTATTGCACATGTGCCGAATAATGGCTTCATTCTTTACAGAAACGTGAATGTATTATTGTTTACTAGGAGTAAATACCAATGACTATGTGCTGTGTCTTTGGGAGATACCATACATGTTTTATTAATTTGATTTGATCTATTTAGTAAAAAACAGTAAAACCTGTATGTGACGTAAAGGGGAGAAGGCCATGCGCACGTTTTCTTGAGCTTCGGAATCCCTTCTCAACATTCTAACTATAAATAGTTGAAAGATGAATAAAATTTTCAGAAATAAAAGAAACGAAAATATTAATAGCTTTTTAGAAAGCGCGATATTAGCATGATTGGAAAAACTACATTTTTTCGTTCCCAAGATATAGAATTCTTATTTGCATCGGTAAACAAACTGTAGATTTGATTTTTCTACATTGCTAACAAAATATTAGCTCACACCCAGCTCTACGTCTACCACTACTAGCAAAAGGAGAGCTCAAAAACACGTGCGCATAGTGAAGCTACATTTATATCCAAAAGCAAAACAATGGACCATCACATAATTTGCTCAATGGATCAGGGAAACTGGACAAAAATCTGATCGAAATTGGGGTCATTGACCGGGACGCTGAAGTACATTACTTGTTACAGGCATATATTGAGTCGTTTTAAAAAATTATACAATACAAATGTAAACTATATGAAATTGAATTTAAAAATGTAAGTTAATGCATTATGTATCATTATTTTGTTAAAATAGACATTATTTTTCTTTTTGATGATTAGTATCGTCTCTAATTATATTGAAACAATTATGCAGCAGAAAATATTTTACTTTTAACTTAAATTTGCTGTAGGCACTTACATCTCATGAACGTTATTTCTACAACGTGTGTTGTAATTATAAATATCAGTATTGTATGAACATTTTTCCCACCTTTAAATAAGCCAATTTTGACAAAAATTACAGATTTGTTGATAAATAGGCAAGGCAATGGTAAGATTCCAAACTCAATGAAGAGAGGCTAGCAGGGATCGCGTGGACGGCATTTTTTCATTATTCCAATAAATTTCGTTTGCAATGGCAATGCAAATGCAATTCTTTTGCAATTGAAATATTTCTGAACAATTGGCGTGAGTGTAGTTATTACTTCTATGAACGAAATGTATTTAGTAAGAAGTAATTACTTTGAGTTTATTTTAGGATATGAAATCAGGAAAAATTATTTCTAGACTACAAAACTGGGTTAATTCCATGAAAGAATTTGATATGTTTAATACATTCTCAATACTAAATGTATTATTGTTTATGTATATTTTTTGCATATAAATGTATAATGACCTCTAAAACTCTCGATTCTAAGGAATATAGACTTGTGGTAACATTGTGTAAAAACACAGAGTAAAAGAAAAGAATATGAGCATGAAAGCAAAATAATTTCAGTAGACAGACCAGTTCGCATAAACAAGCTATCTACAAGTCACACATCACTATAAGTCATTTGCTTCTTTTTCGATTATTTGCCCCAACAAGTGCTTAATGACGTGTCTCCATATGTTAACTAACATATTTTGATGTATTTTTTATTAACAGAGCTGGAAATTTTGCATTATAATCAATAATATTATCAATTATTCACATCAATTCCACTTGATGGATATTAATCGTTTTTATTTACCAACTTTATATGTTACGATAATAAGTTCATTATAATTGTTTTTCACGTTGAAGGTTTCTTAAATGTATTTGAAAATTTGCTTCATTTACCTTCCACCGCACACTTAACTGGACTTCAACAATGTGCCGACGATATCAAAACCGGAAATTTTGTTGACAACCCGTCCGAAGGAAATCTGGAATCCTCTGAAAGGGAACGGCAGTGACCCGTAAACACGCCATTATTCCAGCGAGCGCCCAATCGTTTCATTTGGGTGAGCAGTTGAGGCCATCACTATTCCGGCTTCGGGGCATTGGCGGCAGTGGGGGCGGGGGGGGGGGCTCGACACCAAGGAGCCGCGAGCGCTCCGCACCTCCGCTAAGCTCCCCCATTTGGCGGGAACGAGACCTCGCATTCCGCGAGGTCCCCGGCGCCGCGCCGCCCAATCTAACACGTGGCGCGGAAAACCGCGGCGTGGGTGGCGCGACGGCGCGCCCAGGGGCCGACAGGAGGGCGCTTGGTGGCTCTGGAGAGGCCGGCGGGGTGGGATGGGGCGGGGAGGGGGCGAGGGGAGAAGAAGGAGGGGCCGATCGCCCGCGGTCTGCCCGCGAGCACTCCAGCAAACTTTGGCCACCCTCGGGTAATTGGAGCGAGTCTGGCGGGCCGAGGGGGAGAGAAAGGAGCTGGTGCAGGAGAGAGGAGGGGTAGGCAACGACTGGAGTAGTGGGTGAGTAGGAACGTGTGAGACGGAGAAGTGGAGGCCAAGGCGATGAGTGAGTTGGAAGTAAGCGCACACTATCCGTTCAGACGTCTTCCATTACCTGCTGGGTAGGATGCTCTACTTATTTTGGTATCTGCCAAGATACGTAAATGTAGCTTCACTATCCGCACTTTTGTTGACCTCTCTCTTTGCTTGTAGTGGTAGTAGAGCTTATGGGGAGTTATTATTTTGTTTGCAATACATAAAAATCTAATCTACAGTTCCTTTACTATTTCAAATAAGTTTTCTATAACTCGGGAACAAAAATATCTAGTTTTGAATTGTTAATCTCGCCCTTTTTAAAAATTTTATTATTATTATTATTATTATTATTATTATTATTATTATTATTATTTTAAACTTTTTTTCATCTTTCAACTATTAATCGTTAAATTGTTGGGAAGGGATTCTGAAACTCAAGAAAGCGTGCGGAGATGATTTTCTCCCCCATACGTCACATACAGTTTTTTTACTGCTTTTGAATGAATCAGTAAATAAATAAATACTGCCTTAAATTCTCAAATGGCAGCATCCACAAAACTATTAGTACAAATTATGTAAAAACAATATAGAATTTACAAGAAAAATCTGTTAATTAAATTGAGATAATTACAAATGTTTTTAAAAAGTGCAAAGAATGAAAAACGTTTTAATGGGAATCATATGGAAGCCAAACTCAGAAGCGCATTTGCTCCATACGACAACAAATTCTATGAAAAAACTGTAACCGATTTTTGGAAAAAATTGAAAATGTAATATGAGCTTCCTCTAAGAATTGAGTACATCAAAAAATTAAAATATCCATTTCAAACTCGTAGGGTCTCAAGTTCAGCCATACTGATCGGCGAATATCGATTTTGTCGAATATGTCGTTTAAGTATTTGAAGTGCCTCTTTTTGCATTAACTTAAGCATTTGATATTTCGAAAAAGGTTGTAAAATATTTAAATATCTTGTGTCTACAAATGGATTAAATTGTGAACTACATCATTACTGCTAATATTAACGAAGCGTGAGTGTTAAATGCAGAGGATTTAATTAAAATGTTTCCCATATCGTGAGATGCAATTCACTGTCGTGTGTGCATACAACTGTTATAAAATAAAATCCGAAGTCAATTTTTGAAAAAATTATTTTTGAAGCGTTTGTGAAAATAGACTTCAAGTTGATTCAAAATTACGTGGAATAAGTTAATATTTTCAAAATCTGTACATGTATTTTATATCCCAATATTGACGAATCGATTGTTAGCAATGTTTTAATGAAAATCGGAATTTTGCCTTATTTATAAGAACACCTTGCTCTATTCAAACACAAAGAAGAAAAAATTTGAACCCTATTATATGAAAATTTTTAAACTGTTCTTTCATTGTCATGTAAAGTACTCCTGAAATTTCAATGATTCCTTTAAAATTCGTGTGAAGTTGAGTCAGATCGATCACAAAATGTTCATGATGGAAGAAAGCCAGTGCGCGATTTAAGAGCTAGTGTTGTTCAAAGACAGAAAGGTCTTTTTGAGAAAAAACATTTTTTGGTGTCAGAAACTGTCGAAACGTGCATTTCCGTCAAAATCTCTAGTTCGATATTTTGTAGCAATGCGTAACTGTATATCAGAAAGTAAAAATCAAGCGCAAATACGAAAAAGACGGGTCTTTGGAGACAACATGGAGCTTCAACTGCAGAGAATTCTCGACCTCACCTTCCGCTGAGAGCGTTGCCCCTCTTGGAAGCAATGGAGGGCAGGACTGGCAGGCGAGGCTGCGAAGTGAGGTTGGCGCGAAAAGCGAGCCAGGACAAGATGGCGGTGTTGCAGTGGCAGATTGCAGCGCAGCAGGGATATGCGGCGGGTGACAAGCGGAGCGAGCGAATTCCTCTCAAAAAGCGGTGAGGTGGGTGGCGTGGGCGGGGTGGGTCGGGGCGTGGTGTGCGGGGCGAGTGGAACAGAGGCCGGTCGCTGGCCTCGATTGCAGCCTTCTGCGAGGAACTTTGGCCACCCCGGAGGTAATTGGGGTCGCGGCTGGCCTCGCGAGGCGCCCGCTTAAGCTGGCGCCGCCGGGCCACCGCGGCTGCCCCCGGTGCCGCCCTTGCCTCCCCTCTCGGCCCCGCCCCCGCAACCACCCTCGCCGCCGCCGCCGCCGCCACCCCCGCCGCCGCTCTTGGGGATAATTAACTCGCTCCTCGGCGTAGCGCTCGCCGACACTCAGCCACGTGACCCCGTCTCACCGCGAAATATATTAAGAGCGGAGGCGCACCCGGCCGACGGGGCCGCGGAGAGCGGCGCGGCGGTGGCAGAAGGAAAGGAGCCCGCTGGGGGTAGGCGGATGAAGAAAAGATGCAAGATGGAATGGCGTCGGGAGATAGCGCAGTAGTCGCTGTAGCGAGGAGGCCGCCCCGAAGCGTTGGGACGAGTGGAACATCCTCCTCTACGTACCAAATTCCCTTCAAATTCGTGCCGTTCCGTGAGGAATTTGTGGAAGACAAAGTGGGGTTGCAAACAGCTTTCTTAGGCTTTTCCTGTTTCCCCTGCCTCTCCTTTCACTTTTGCTTCATTTTCACACATTCACCAATTAATTATCAAGTAAGACCTCAACACGCATTATGTGAATTATAATTAAATTGTTGAAACATGCGGTGGGGTCGACCCCGGGTAGTTTTGTGATCAGCTTACATTTACTCTACAGATTAGCAGAATCCATTTCAGATATATAGGTATAATTTATTGCACTCAGTAGATTTCATCTCAGGTCTTTCTTTCTTTTAACTTTCACTCCATCGTTCCGTTATATTCATCATCTACATTTGATTTCAACATGTAAGCTCAAATTCAGGAATTCGTGATCAATAGATAAACTTGTTCAACCACAATAGAAAATCGCAGAAATGAGGAGGCCATTTTAAATTGTAATCTTTCAATAAGGCAGTGAGTGGAATAAATATTGCTATAGAAACTATTCTGAAGATACTGAACATCATGCAAGTGAATGGCATTGTTGCAAAGGATATGTGTTCATTTATATAGATGACATCGAAACAACAAATTAATGTGAAAGAAATTACGCGGCAGGGAAGGGAAAGGAAGGGAAAATGTGTGCACTGTTTACAACAACATTTGGGACAGTTTGTTCACTGAATGTAGGGAATTGCAAAAAGTCGAAAAGGAAAGAGCATCAAACAACATGGAGAAAAGAACGTTCGGAGTTATTAAATATCATTCACGTCTCAGTTTATAGCGTTAACACTGTATTCAATGCCAAAACTCTCAGAATGTTATTCATAGATTACTGGAATTTAATGCAGTCATCATATTCTGAGTGACTGACAATCTGTAAAAAAATATTTTGGAACGAATATATAATCACCACTAGGGAAATGTCTGTCACGTTAATGAGACGTTAGCCCGTGTAAAAATAAATGAAATGTTTTGATAAAATTACTTTTCGTATTATTCGATTCCCGAGTACTATTTCAATGTTATTGAAGATTCCTAACGATCATCTGATTTTATACATCAAGTCCTATTTAATAAAAATCTTAAAAAGTCTCTTCTCTAGAGAAAAATGTGTCTGGTCATATTTTACAGGTACTTAGAAAATTTGATTAAAAATTTTCTTCTCTTTTTATTCCTGGAGTAATCCAATAATGTCAATAAAAATAGCTTGATTATTTATGCGAAAATGCAAAAGAAATTGCTTCTAAAGGCCAAAGGGAGGCTTTGTGTATTCGTATATTAAATGTATAATGAACAAACTTCTAAGAAAAAAATAATTTTCGGGTTGAAATTTCGAATCCCTCCATATTTCTGAGAAATATCTTGAAAAGAGAGAGAGCAAGAATGTAGTAATGGGAGATACAGGTTTGGTTTGTTATTGTTAAATGAGTGAGGCATGTAATTACTGACGTGCGTTTGTGGCAGCATTGACATTTTTAATAAAATGTTTTAGAAGAGCAGTCAACATTAAATGACATGGCCCGAAGTGGTAGAAAATATTGGAGAGAATTGTTTTACAATACTCATTTCATTTTTCGAAATTTTGCCTTGGGCGCTTAATGGGAACATCAGTTGAAATTGAATGCAATTACTTCAGAAGGAAATAGTAGTTTTCACTTATGCGCAGATGTTGCTTTATAGGGAACACCATATACTATGTTGAATTTAAATAAAACTTTTAAAACTTCACAAAAATGTTCTTATTTACTTGTTGAGAACTTTGTCCAAATACTACCATAATATTCACTGTTGAAGTCTTAATAGTCTCTCGATGTAATTCGCCGTTCACATCTCATCCACTTGTATTCAAAACACCCCACAAAAACAACATTCGATCGAGGAGCTAACCAAAAATAGCATTACACCTGTCAGAACTCTCGGAGTTTCCCGCGTATTAGAATCAGTTAAACGCATACCAATGCCCGATCCGCTTTCGATCCGTCACAAACCATGATCATCGCACCCTTCGCTGGAAAACAGCGCCACAGAGCAAAATTCCTCGTAATCCAGGGACGCCGCAGCGTACGTATGTCGTCGAAGTGTGTAGAAAACGACTTCTCGTAAATTTCCCGATGGAATCCGATCGTCAGATTTGGCCCTAACTCGGGAGGACGGGGGTAGAGGGAGGAAAACAAGGACGACCGAGCTTGGGTTCAGAGCGTGAACACGCTCGCACTACAGGGCTGGCATATGCGCTCCGCTGCGTCCACACCATGAACCCGTTGCCGCCCACGCCTCGCCTCCGCCGCGCTCCCCCTTCCTCTGCCCCACACTGTCCCGCGCTGCCAAAAGCAAGTGCGCGCCTGCGGAATCAATGCATAACCGTGTTGCCAATAAAACCCTGCCTATAATGTAGGTACGCTCGCTTGGCTAATGCTGTTACGGTTTTCAGTTATGCCAAAATTGCAGGTCTGCTCGCCCGGCGGCGCGTGGTCGGCGCTGCGAGGAGCAAGAGAAAAGCCCTAAAGCGCTGGGTGGAAATGACAGCGTGGTTTTATTTATTATTTATTCTTTGGACATACCCTTGGAAAATGCATTGTATTCTAACAACTGTAGTCGTCACTACCGTGAAATACCTGAACTCGATTAGCTTATTAATTCAGCCTTATTATGTTATTAATTTAGACTATAATAATGCGTGAAGAATGAGTAAGAGATTTTTACCACTTGCCCTGAACAAATTTATAACATCCTTTGTGAGAGTAGAAGATGCATTCTGTATGTTTATGCAAAGGTGGAAGACTTAAACAAGTAACTACAGTCATTTTTGTTTCAAATTAAATAAAATTAGCGTACCCGTGCGAGAACTTTTGCATGTTAAACCGCACCCTCGTCCCTATTTTTCCATTTCCATATATTAAGCCTGTACTATATCTTTTTTTCTCAAGGCCCTCTTATCCTCCATCACTTGTTCTATGACTCCCTGTAATTGATAACAATACAATATACCCCTGTCAATACTATTTTATTTAACGTTATTACCGAGCAGAGAGATACACCCGTGTAATTCAATCGCGTAGAATATCAAGTAATTAGTTTAATTTCACAAACAGTTGTAGATTCTACAGGCTCAGAACAGGTAGGGTGCAATCAAGAAGCTTCGAACCACAAAAAATGTAATAGAACGTTGAAGAAGATTCATCCTATAGATTACGATGTGAGAAATCTTTCTTTGAGGCAAAATTTTAGTTTTCAAGGCCCTTAAACGCTTTGTTTAGGAGTTATTTAACAATATAGATTCAGAGTGATGTGTGTTGCATTTGACATAAATATTTAGATCCATTTTGTTTTAAACAAATCCTTCATATTTTTAAAGTTAAAGTGCAATTTCTCGTCACGTCTCCATAAAGTTCTCTTTCTTTATATACCTCATTTACAAACATTGGTTGCGTGTGAGACCCGCAAAAGGAATGAATACTATTGAAATATATATATGATACGACTAGGTACTCGTGCGAGAGTCGTCGTTTGTGAAGCCCTCCCTCACATCATAGAATTACTAATGAGCAGATTAATAGAATTAAACATTTTGCACTTCTCTGGTCACTCGTAACACCGAGTAGAGGCACTCAGAAAAACCTCATTTTGAAAAATGAAATAGAATATCCAGAAAGATCTCATGAAATGATAGGAACTACATTTAGATGAAAAAGGCAAAAGGAGCACACTTGAAGCTTCCAGCCACAAAAATTATGCTTTTAAAACCCTAATAATTACCGCTGAAGACTTACGCACAATCGATGTGTCAGGAAATAGACGGTTAAGAAGTCGCGAGTCGTAGGTTGTATTTGGATCTGTCTTAATTAGACGAGTTATTACAACAAACTCTTAATACTCCCTGCAATGCCGGAGAGTTTCGCTCTGTTATATTCGATAGTAAAGTTACAACAGACACAATACTTAGTTACATTTTGTAATTAATCTCTCAGGCAGTACTCCTTTCTAATATAAAATATGAACGTTCTAACAGTCTGAATAATATTAGTGTATTTTACTCTGCAGTAGGAAATAATGGATAGACGGACAGATAGCCGGACGGATAGACAGACAGCCGTATGGGTAGACGGATGGATGGACGGACAGATTAACAGACGGACTGACGGACGGATTGACGGGCGAATTGACGGACTGATGGACTGACAGCCCGACAGCCCGACTTAAAGACCGGCGGAGAGACAGGTAGCAGATGGACATACGGGCTTTTGCAGTCAACCATTTTTTCGTTATCAAGGACCCACAACACGTGGATTCTGACTACACAACAAATTTAAGTAAGTAATTTACAACATGTATTAGAAGGATTTCTCCACTTTTTTGAAGCCAGGGACATGCAATACGCGTTTTTCTGTCGAAAATTCGCCTCTCCGTTGCAGCATTACTGTACTTTCTCCTTACTAATCAGTACTTAGAAGGCGAGAAAATACAGTGAATGAATGAATGAATGAATGAATGAATGAATGAAAAACACGATTCCTTGCATGTGTGTATCGGATGTTTCAACCACAAAAGTAAATGTTTCATAAAACTTACTTTTCCTCGAGTCTTGATTTTACGAAAGAGCCATCTGCCAGCTTTCTGGGTGTTATTGTTCTCTCAGAATGAAATCACATTACAGGATTATGTAAAATATAACGTGAAGGTCTCTTCTGTCCCATTTTATACCTGCAAATAAGCGTGGAAGCTCAGTCAATACCGTCCTTAATATTAGTAAACAATATCGGCGTTTCGCGCCTTTTCGTGAGTTCCACAGGAAACACAAAATTTCTCAGGAGAATATGGTGTAAAAAATGAATCAATTAAATTATCTATTAGAAGTAAAAATTGTCGACAGCGGATATTAACTAACAAAGAACAGAATTTGAACAGATTGAAAAAAAAGTCCCCACTTTATATTCCTAAAAATAAAACACACCCACAATATTAAGTTAATTTTGATATTCCTCAAATGTCACTGATTGTGCGTATGACATCAATTTTTCATCATATAAAAACATATTTAATGTGGGATAATGCCTACTTAATGTCAACGAATGGAATTTAAAATGTGCTTTAAAAACAAAAATATTCAATATGTGTGTAAGTGGTTAATGTTAAGTCCAAAAAATAACAATCAATAATCATTAATTTCTCCTCTTCATCAAAATAAAGAAATTTGCCACATTTAGAGAAAATTAATTTTGTAAATCTTATAGCTACTCCACCAAAATTCTTTACATGCTTTTATAATAATATCTTTCCAAATTTCATTCATTTTCGTGTTATGTTTCGTTCCATTGGTATGAATGTTATAACATAAACATCGTTGAGAGATTAGTCCATCCACTTAATATTTATCTCTGTTCGCGGCATGGCGTATGATACGCACTCGAACTGTCCACTGTTAATAGAGAAACCGCATCACTGCATCCAAAGCGTTTGTTCATTCCAGCGCAAAAATAGATTTCACGCTTGAAGTGGCCTTTATATCACGCAAAATCGGTGAATGTAACTGCAGGACAAGCGACTCTGAAATCAATTTCGTCTGCTTCTTACCATTACATTTGGAAACCGCATAAAGAGTAACCCTCGTCTTTCCAGGCATCGTAAGGACGCGGGCGAAAACCATCGCCATTTATCAATGAAAGCGTTAATCGTCCCGGTTTTCACTCTCGAAAGACGTTAGTGTCAGATCCCAGGCCGCAGTAAAAGTTATTAATGAAAAATACCACTTTTCGCTCGCGTTGTGCGTCGGCTCCGGGGGTCGGCTACGCACGGGCCTCGCCCCGCGTCATTCACTCTGTCGTCACTCTCACGGTCGAATGACCGCAATCACCTTACTTTCCACGGAGTCTTTTCCCAGGCAGTTTGCCCGCCACTGCCTCTTCACTAAAAAGATGATTTTCGCCGTAATTACAGACATGACGCCATTTCTAAGTAACTCTCACTAGAATTGCCTCTCCGTCTCCCGTCATTTCTTCGCCGAGTTAAAGACTTGCCATTTTTTCTCCATCTCCATCCCGCCATGACTTCTTGCCTCCCATCATCTCGACGTAATTTAGAAGTTTGTTCGTTTCGTTTATTCTCGGTCAAATATTATCTTTACTTTGTCTCAGTTCCGCTGCCAATTATACGCTACTGTCACTCCTACTTTTTTGTTCATCCCCATCACCCTCCTGCTTTCCATCAGAATGCGAGCTACAGTCTTGCGTTCAGTTCGTACCACTCCGAAAGAGTCGACCGATGCAACCATGCTCATCATTCCCATGCTCTTTTCTAAGGTAGACGCCGGCATTTCTCTCTCCCATCATCCTTCTCGCAGTAGCTACGGACACCATTGTATTCAGAACAATCATTCATTACCTTGTCGTCGGTATTAGATCTTCTATAATCTTCACGCTACTGCCTCTCGCCTAGTTTTAACTTACCCTTTGCCTTCAACTGTTCGCCTTTTATCACATTTATTGCCTTAATTAAGACTATTTTGTTTCTCAACCGCCTAAAACTCTTTCCTTGCCGGTCCAATCTCTTCCACTTTCACCTCAAGCACTACCACCTCCCCATCTTTTTTCTTTTCATCTCTCACACCTACCATTTCCTATCAACATTTCTGCTTAAGTTACAAGCTCCCTTCACATCTGTACAACGCTATCTTCAAAGATTATCTCTCCATCGATCTCACTATCTCTTTTTCACGACAAACGAATAATTACTTCGTAGTACACTTATGTGAATCTCAAGAAAATATCAAAATATGTAGCATTTTAAAAAAATCAGGCTGATTCTACACAATTAAAATTTGCCCATAGAATACCACCATACGATATGGATCTACAACAATCATGTATACTACGCAATAAATTCATGTAGGTACAACTAACTACATGTAAGATACTGTCATTTCCCCACGTAGATAAAGACTTTTTTTTACTTCGATTCGTGACCCCTTTATCGATGGCCATCACTGGCCACCTAAATCCCCCGCCAGTCTCTGGACACACCCACGAATCATCGTCTTCATCGCTTTAAACTCCGAGACCGGCGCCTTCCCCCACTCTCCCGCTCACCGTCGACCTCACGAGGGCCCTTTCCACCGCCGCCGCCCACCGCCGCGCCCTCATGGGCGGCGGCATTGCGGGCGCGTCCCCGCCGCTCCGCCCCGGCGCGGCGGCCCCAAGTCCCGCTTTCAATAGTACTGCGGCGGGCGCGGCATGTCACTTTTTCCGCACTGGCTTCCAGTCGTGTCGCAGATAATGTCGGCGAGGCCGGCCGCCGGGACCGCTATTCTCCGGCCCTCGGCAGCGGCGGCGGCGGTGGCGGCGGTGGCGGCGGCGGCGGGGGAGACGCCGGAGGCGGCGAGGGCGCGCGGCCCCTCGTGGCCGCGAGATAAGCTCAGGCCGAGGCCGCCTCGGTCCCAGACGACCCGCCGCGCCGTCCGCTCCCTTGAACACTGCCTCCGCCACTGCATCGTCCCCTCCGCCGCCTCCACCGCTGTTGCTCCCGCTCACAGCGCCATCATCTTCCTGAGCCCCCGCTCACTTCTCATGCTTGAGAACTGGTGTTGCAGTGTGTGTTACCCGGGTTTCAACAGAATCACAGATGACGTTCTATTTGTGAAGTTATTTAAAGAACAATATGACCATCAAATGAGAATGGAATTTTCTGAAAGGGAACCAAGGATTTTTACCATTACTTCAAACTATTATTACATCTATTCTAGTTCAAGGAATCGTGACGACATAACGATCGACCACATTTCGTACATTTACAATAAATCTTAGAATTTTTCCCCAAAGGCTAACATTATGATCCAAACGCTAACATTATGAACGCTTATGTTCATGAAACTACAATACGTGTACAGAGTGCAGCAAAAAGTATATACACAAACTAAAAAGTCCAGATTTATGCTAACTTTGATCTCTAGTTTACAAAAATTACTAAAACGTTATAATTAGCGTTACGTTGCTCCAAACCTTCAATTATTCAAACCATCCTATGTTAATTTTGTAAGGTGTTTAACCATAGTAAATTTGTTCATCGCAACCAGGTTTATCAAATCTGCTATTGAATTTGTGCTATTTTCCCCGCACGATTTTACGACTTTTATTAAGTAAAAGAAATGTTCATTAAGTATTCATTGAACTACCAACATTCTCGTTTGGTTTTCTTTTAACGTGAATCATTTACTATGTTTCTAATTTATGTGTAACAGACGAATCTCGTCAGTTTGTTATGTTTTATGTATTAATATTCTTAACAATTTAAATTATTTTTAACCACGTGTCAGTTTTTGTATAATGCCTGGACTTAATAAACGTTTGGACCATCGAGACATTGGCTGCATTATTAGACATCTCATATTTCAAATTTGCCATCGCATCCGCTCCGAACTCTAGCAAATATTCTTTTTATTTGTCGCGTCAAACATAACAACGGTTTATTACGTTTATCCACCCCTTGCGTAATGCCCTGGGTGACCAAATACGTGATCTGGGTAGAATAGAAATTGTTCAAGAATTTAGTTTTGTCCATAAGTTAGCCACGGTTCTTTTAGATGCCACAAGCTTAATATGGTACGTTGAAGATTTTCTATCATTTTATAATCCACCTCACACTGAAAATTAAACCGGTTAATTTTCGTTTCGGATGCTGGGGTACTAATCTCCATATCATTTGGGTCAGCTTTAGACATACCTTTGAAGACATTTTTGTCGCTCCTTCCTACGCACCTCTCGCTATAATCGATCTTGACATACCAATTTCTTAACCTACGACGATTACTGACCAATCTCTAAATCAATCTTTTTCGTCGGCATCTCTATTCCTCTCCATTTCTTCCTTCCGCCCTATTCATTCAATTCCCTATTATTTCCTTTCCCTTTGATCTGGGTTCTGCATCAGTTCTTTCACTTCACTTCCGTTGGTATCTTCAAGTACTTACCGTATTGTCTCCTTCTCCTTGTCTCGCACCCCATCTCTCTCATTCTCTATTTCCTTGCTCCCTCCTCTGCCAACATTTTCGCCAACACAATCCAGAAGCCTGCTGTCTGCAATGGCAAATCCAACGCCAACACTTTCTGTCTCCACCCGTAACCGTCTCTGCAAACGCCACCGCCATATTATTGAACCAATATCCTCACCGCCGTCACCGACACCTCACCGCTAGCATCTCGCCTCACCATCACATCACCACCACCAGCTCTATAGCTATCAGCGGTTAAGATGGCTCAGGGGCAGAACTGTTTTCACTGCAATGTCTCTGACCGGGAGGTCCCAGGATTCGAGTGCCGGCTTTGGTGAATTTTCGACACGAGCTACATAGCTAGATCGAATTCATCCACTGTCTGAAAGAGAATTCTCTCAGTCAGCTGAGCTGATCTGTAGTTTTTCGTGGTTTCTCCTGTAAATCCCAGGTTAGCAGGAGTAGTACCTTAACAAACTGGCTGTTACCGCACGTATGCTTGTCCAACTCAACTTAACTCCTGTCTCTCGCCTTACGCACACAGAGTTACACATACATATTCTACACTACCACACATGTCGGGAGACCGGTCTGGAGCTTAACGCTTGTCCCAGCTGGGGCAGTGCCCGCCGGCAGAAATACCTGGACCAGGCAAACTCTCAAGCCTCAATGTCGGTCGGTGCCGGATCTCACATTCTATAAGGTCTCCACCCCCTCCCGTCATGTAGTATGCACTACACTTTCTGCGCTAATGGACAAAGCGGTTGACACACCCGAAACGCAAAATAATCAATCAATCCATATGTATCATCACTGTTTCCATCATGTCCAACATCTTGAACGCCGCCGCTGCCGCTGCCGCCACCACCACTATATTAACTTTGTTATCACCGTTAACAACCATTTATGCAACCTTGCCACCACAACTGCAAGTACCGCCTCCGCGTGCGTCTAAGGTACAGCCACTATCGCTACTGCCGCTGCCGCCACCGCCGCCGCCACTGCTACCACCAACACCATCCTCACCAACGCAATCGTCACCGCCTCCGTGCACCACGCCCGCCGGATGGCGTTTACCCCACGGCTCGCGAGATCGTAAACGCCGTAGCCTCCACCGCCATCGCCATCGCCGTCGCCGCCGCTCCCGTCGGCGACGCCCGAGGAGGCGCAGACGCAACCGGGCTTTGGCAAAACCGATCCGAAGAGAATAGGTAAACGGGAGAGAGCTCCTCGAAGACGTTCCCAGAGATAGCAGTTTTGATATGTTCCCCGTTCTCGAGATGGAGATTTCGCGGAGCCCTTTCGGCGGAACGTTGAGAATCCGTCTATCTCCTACATGCGGGTAAATTAGTTGACTAAGAATTTCTCCTCCTAAATGTTCTGTATTCTCCCCCTTTTTCCATTCATTTTGTGGAGATACTGCAGTCAAAGTTGATTTGTGAAAATGTTATCCTGTATTTCGTTTTTAACTACAAATCATTTTTCTAATCTTCTCATTGTTTTAGATGACTTGTTTCGTATATATTTGTGTTTTCTGTTATTGCTTACAACAATAAATATATTATTATTACTTTTATTCTTATTATTATTATTTCTATTATTAATTATATTTATCTGAAAACTTCGTGTATTCATCGCAATGTTGAAAATAAAGTCTCACAATATTAAACATTTTCATGACGAATTATGAGTTATGTTCAATAATCGAATGTTTATTTTCTTCGTTGATTTTATATTTAAATTTTCATGCCAAATTCACACCCATGAAAATATGTGTATATTAAACATTTCATTAACTCCAATTTTGAAGGTAAGATTATTTGTGTCATAGTTCTGTTGAACGTCGGCTGATATTATACGTTAGGAACTTTCGCCAGAATTTTATATTCGCATTCAGTTTTTTTAACATGAAAATAGTTTGAATTACACCATTGCTCATTACCAAATAAGATTTTGTTATTTGATATGAAAACACGAAATAATCAATGAGATCATGCCTATCATCACATCTTCCACCATCTTATATACATAATAGTTTTACCACTTTAATGGCATGACGGTTTTCTATTGTATTATGTGTGCAGTGAATATACAGTCTTCGTTAAATGCTAATTACCTTTCTAATGTTGCGCATATTATGCATACACTAGATGAAAATAAGAAAATGAAAATGGAAGAAAAAAATAGTAAAGCGATTTAGTAATCACGAACAACATACAACTGTTCTTTGTGGATACCGACCTTATGTCTAAGCTGATTCAGTCCGTCGGAATGAGCACTATAGGTCTTATCGGTTGTAAAGTTTAACAAAATCCTGTCTTGAGTTGATTCTGGCTTTCCTCGACATTCTGACTCCTCAGCATGATTCTGACTTTTGCTGAGAGCTAGAACTTACTCCTCTGGAAAACGTGGATCAATGACACCATTTGATATTTGGGGATAACGGGGAGACGAACAACTTAAACATCCATGTTCAAAGCGACTCATTCAGAAACTCATTTATAATAATGAGCAAAACTCATTTGTTCTATTCTTTTCCGACCAAGTATTGTGTTGTCCAATTGCCGTATTTGAGAATGCTGTAAAAAACACGAATGTGTTTATAACTTGTAGTAAACATATATTCGTATTGATTCATCGATTTTATTTTCGGAGTGCTGATTAATATTAGAACTTCGAATATTTTCACATAAAGAACAATAAAATATGTAGTGAGTTGTTTTCCAAGTAGACAATATTCAAACGGAACTGAAGAAGGATAATTCCTGCAACTCGTAACTAGGTCTGTCCATTTTGGAGCATTCTGTATATCATAACGTCTAAATAACTTCAACGAACAATCATAGCACCTTCTTTTAGTGCAAAACCTTGTGAAAACATTTGGGTCAGCCTTGGAAAAGTTTTCTTTACTGTTTACTGTAATTGTTCATTGAACAATTCAAGACAAACACACATTGAGACTCGACCGTTTCCATGCAGTATCAAAACATAGAGATCTGACCACGATCAGGACCTGTCACATGTCTATTTCCTACAAATTCCACATCCAGTTATGAGAGTCCACGCGTATCTTTAATTGAATAAGTCTTGAATGAATGATACCGAAAATGGCACTAGCGAATGGGAATCCATTATTGAGGACCGAGATGCTCAGCCTTTAGCATGTTACTTTCATCACCGAAATGATATTTTCGGCGATGTTTTTAGTGAATTTCGAAAGAACATTTCAATCATTTTCTCTACACGTATTGTACTTGACCTTTAAATATTTTTTAGTAGCTGGAAACTTTTCACTAAATGTAATTTCAAATGAGATCGTTGTTTATTGAAATCGGATATTTAGGCTAATGTTGTATGCTGGTCATTACACGTTTCTTAATGTTGTAGATTGTTTAATTACCTGAGCAGTTATTACAGACCACATATTGGGCTGAAGTTTTCACGCAGCTAACTTTTAACATGAGAACACATGTGTCAACTTATGATTTGCAGTGTTTTTATAAAAAATAGCCACGAGAATAACTTTTAAATACTAAGATTAAACTACACCGTTTCTCTCTCTTAATGAAAACCGCTTGAACATCTTGGATTAAGATAATTGAACTTCAGTATTTTCATCTTTCTGACAATCACTTATATTGTAATCATTTTTTTTTTTTTTTCGCAATGTTAACCGTTTAGTATCGTTCAGGAATATTAGTAATAAAATTTGTTCTGAAATACGAAATCGGTTAGCATATGACGTAATTGAGTATTGCAAACAATTTTCTATATTAACAATGAATGAAATATAATAAATTTACACTGTTGTGATCTCATTCACAACTGCCTGCAGCTGGAAACATAACTCATTTCATGAAACGTCGATTTTATATTATAAATGTTACAAAAATTCGACGAAAACACTGATATTTTAAACGTCTTTTAGTCAAGTGTACTATAAAGTTGTATAAATCAACCCCAAAATGTATAATTATGACAAAAGTTGTATGGTAGTTGTGACATTCTACAACAATTTTCATCTAAATACACATGTGAAAGTGCAATGTTTGTGATATATTGTCAATAAGAATACGTTTTACAGTAATAAACAGTGTTATATGTCTTGTGAATACCAGTAATAGTATAGTATTAATTAAAATGTGTTAAATACAACAGTACAACATTGACTATTATTAACGATTTACAGACAAACCTTACCTTTCCTTACTGCTCCGCGATGTAATCTGTACTTGTTTCTCTGTTATACAATTATAACATGGCATAATAGTATTTATCCCGCTAGTAATATGCAATAATAAGTACATCTCGTATTCGCGCTGGAGGCTAATCTCGAATTGTTTTACATCAATAATTTCTATGGAACTTTAAGTAATCGCTTTAATAGCTTGTGTCGCAATAATTGGGCAGTGTTTTCAACTAATTTGAGGAGTAGCCGTAAATTCCCTGTCGGTTTAGAACACGGAACGTTCTGGCTCGTCGCGTGCTTGTGAAAATACCACGCGCACGGTAATCTAGAGCGACTGGGGCCTTGTTGCCGCTCAGATAAAATACCGTATTCGGAAAAATACAGCAAGGTTAGTGATGATGTATGATGGGCCGTTAAAAGTACCTGGATTGTGGATAATACATGAGTCGGTATGTTTCCCAACTGGACACTCGAAGGGGACCAATACGTCCACAATGTTTCCCCACTCCGTAAATAGGCTTCGTTCACCACCCCCTTGCCCGAGCACCAGTAGTGTTTCACGGAGACCCCCTAATCAATAATTCCCCGATTTATAAAGACTGTGATAAACAGAAACCCTCATTTTCATGTGACCCTAAAATCGCCTTTTATTGTCCCTGGCGAGCGAGTCGTTATTCTCGGGTTTATTACTCGCTATTCCAGTGCACTAAGGCCGTGCGTATGTCCCATTCTTCCCCACCTGTATACTCCGTCGACGTCGAACAGGGCCGAGTCGATAGCGAACGAAGGCTTTCCTAATTCATAAGTTGTATTAAAGAAGAAGGAAAACTACTCAAAAAATTATCCATAAAATTCATTAAATCAAAGAAATGCATTTCCTAATTCTTTCACTACCTGATGATTTTTTTAAAATTAAATTCAATATTTGGGACGTTGCGCCAGAGAAACTATAAGCTACAAAATGGTAATTTTACAGAGGAGCTATTTTTAACTTTTGATAGTTTCTAAAATCATAAATTTCAAATCAATTCCTCAGATTTTGTCTAAAATTTCCTGGGACAATTTCGTAAACATTTGACACAGTCATAATTAAATACATATCATGTAACTTACTCTTCAGAAAATATAAAATTACGACTTATTTCACAGTTAGAAACAATCATTTTAACACATGAAATATAGTAGTGTTAATTAATATCTTAGAAGGCTATGAGTCTCCGAACTCATATAATCAAAAATTTATATGATGTTAAGTCTTACATTATTTTTATCGTTAACGATATAACAGTGGAAATACTTATATAATAACATTATAACAAAATAATAAAGGATAGTAGAAAATCATTTTCCTTTTGACGTACTTAACCACTTAACTAACTGGGCATCGTCTTCTAGTATTCGAAAGAAACCCTTATGAGCTACAGGAATGTTATTCAAGAGAAACAATTTCATTCAGTCTTTCTTGCATATGTTTTAACTTCTATATATTGATAATTTCTTTATCGTAGTTTGCATGCAAGTCTGTAGTGTAGGCGTAAGTGTAGAATGTAAGTTTGAAATTATGAGTATTTTCCTGCTCAACGCTAATCGTTCGAAACAAATGATTCTCCATTGGCGGGCATGCTTCTCTATCCTCACACAAAATCCGGACACTGGGAAGTCTTAAAAAATAATCACAGGGTAGCCTAAAAAAAATAATATCGTTTTTCAAAAAATAATGTTTCGAAAATTGCTTGTATTTCACGCAAAACACTCATATTTTGGAAAAGATGTACTGAATGACTTTACTTTATGGTCTGTCTATGATGAACGGAAATACTCGTAAATAAGGGGAGGAAACGTCTATCTTAAATATCGTAGATGTTGGAGATGTCGAAAATATTTTGTATTTTTGCAATTTTTTGAAAATTCAGAGTTCAACAAAAATTAGAACTTCACGATTGTTAAGCATCTTCTTCTCTATCCAAGAAAAAGTTCAACCCAAAAATTTAGAGCCATTTCTGAGCCAATTTTGAAAATTTTAAAGCTTCGTGTAAAGCACCTCAAAATGAAAATATTCGTTTCAAATCCACAGAGATTTGTGTCCGTCCAGATCGACTGGGGAATATCAAATTTGGCGAAAACCTTCTAAACGGTTTAGCTTTAGCGTTGGCCACTGACGGACGGATGGACGGACGAACATGTGAATGTTTTGCCATCGACAAATTTTTCGGTATCAAGGACCTACAAAACGTGAATTCTTACTATACCACGCGTTAGTGAAGCAATTTAGTACATTCAGCATTTATTCACTTTTCGATATCAAGGCTCCGCAATACGAGTTTTTCTGCCGAAAAACACCTTTTACAATTCTTTCTCTATACCACGTAAGTAATGTGCAAAAAAGTAAAAGCAGAACCAACAAGAGAAATGGGTAAAAGCACTGCATTTATGATGCTACACTCAACCACCAAGTGACAAAAAGCTATGACTCATTAGAGATTTTTAATGATCAATTTCTGATGTTTACCGATAATTCAAATTTCATGGAAATGTGGCCTGCGACTATCACTCACGAAACCCCTCAATTTGTCCATAAAATTGTTTACGTATTCATACAAAATTTTCACAATATCTCTTTCGTTCATTTCAAAAACTACATATTACAAACTTATATGCATTTCCAAAGACATATATTTGAAACATTTTTTAAATAATGAATACTAATAAAGTAAAATATAAAACATATTGTTTTCTAGAAAGTGCATAATTATACTTTCACATCTCGCTTTAAACAGAGTGTTATCTGGTGATTTGTGTTCAGGACCTCCGTTCAATTAGTCTCATGTTTGGATCTCACGTAAAATGAATGTTATCTTTCGTGGATTCCGAATATTCGAAATATTTTGATCACATAACAGAAAAGAAGGAAAATAACGATTTCCCTCTCCTTATTTCATTCATACTGCCAGTACCTTTTCTTTCCTTTTTCTTTGAGCTATTAACATGCTACGTGGATTATAGATTTCATTGGAGAGATCATTTTATTTTGGTTGTCATCTTTTCATTAGAAATTAAAATATGTAGCTTTGTTCCATTTATAACATTTTTCAAGTTTGTCGATATATTTGTAATGGCATAAATGCATCTTGGTTCGTTTTTTTTTCACCAGCGTCGCTTTAAATGTTTACTTATGTCAGTTTAACAAAGATGACAGATCAAACTAATATGATATCGCACAACTAGTAAGTACTGTTACAAACACGTACGGAACAAAATAGCCCTTCGCCCTGGCCTCAGTTATAAAAATCTCACTTAAAACAGTTTTCTAGTAAAACGTAGTGGTGCTCAAACAGCACGTACTTTCTCGGCCGTAATTTCACGCAAAACTAAGCGAAAAGTACACAAATTTTCGAAAAATTGTACATGATCTTATTTCAAAATCTACCTTTAAGGAACAGTTTCATTAAGGAAAAAATCTCCTTCTTCATAATTGTAGTTGTAGGAAGAAGCCGAAAAAAACTTTTGCAATTTTTGAAAGAGCAAGGTTTTCAATGAACATGAGACCTGTACCATTTTTTAAACATCCTTCATACTATCCAAAAACAAAATTTAATCAAAAACGATGGCGTCATTCTTTTTAATTTAGAAAATGTCCCAGCGCTTCATGGAAAGAACTCCCATAATTAAAATATCTGTTTTAAATTCAAGGGGCCGCGACATCAGCCAGATCGATTTTAGAATATCAATTTTGGAGAAAATCGGCTGAGCGGTTTAGCTGCTAGCGTTGTTCACAGACGGACAGACATACAGACTGTTAGACGGACAGACGTTTTGCCGTCATTCCATTTTTAGGTATCAAGGACACATAAAACTTTGATTCGGGCTGTAGCACGAGTTAGAGAATTATTTTATAAGTTTAGCAACTGGATTTATCTACTTTTTCGTTACCAATAAAAGTTTGTTTTTTTGCCGAAAATTCACCGTTTTTTCTCCCAGTATTACCTAACTTTCTCTTTACTCTACACAACAAAGAAGTAATATTATATCAAATTATGCCGTAATCACCAAATTGCAAATTTCGCTGATGTAAGTTTCTCCATAGCAGGGGAATATATACACCAAATGGGATTGGAAACGTAAACTGTTCTCACTAGACCTCATTTGTTTGTGTTAACGTCCGTTCGTGTTCTTGGAAAACGAACGCGGCGACAAGAGCCTTCCGAGAATTTCTGTACTGACGCTGTCGCACCTTCTGTCAGCCCTCGGCGCCGCGTCGCGCCTCGCGCCGTCAGAGAGGGGCAATCACGCGCGGAGGCCGGCCACCGCGAAGCAGGCCCCGCGACGTAGAAAGTATGCAATAGGGAAATGTATTTATTGATTGATTTAACTTCGAAAACAGTTAAAAAATGTGTATTACGCACCATAGCGAGACATGTATTTTATGCACGTGTTCTTAAATTCATGGATTCATACCCTAACCCATATACAAGTTAAATGAATACAGATGGGAACGAGCGTGTTTAGCAAGAATTGATAAAATATCCGCTCTCATGTAATAAAAAGTATTAATTACTAATAAGACTTAGATCTAACTAATGACAACTAATAAAACCTAACCCTACTAACTACTACCAAAAACGACGAATTGCGCGTGCGGCTGCGCAGGCGACATTTCCGCTCGCCACGTCGCGTCGCCTCGCTCGCGAACGCGTTGACACAATTCCCACCGCCGTCGGCGCGCCAATAACCGCACTAATTTGCATTAAATGGCGATTGAAAGGGATTTTCTTCCTTGATTGCTACCGGAATACAAACACTGTTTGTGCTTTTCGGGCGCGAATCCATTTGGCGTATTAAGATAAGTAATTGGTGATAATGATAAATCCGTATAAGCGAATCGAATTTCTTTCATTATTTTCGGGAGCGAATATTGGTCGTTTGCGTGGTTGCAAGGCGTTTGTGCACTATATTATTCTTTATAGCCATTCATGTGTATCAGCATTATTTAAACGAAAACGAATATGTTTTATTAATCTCGTCAAATTCATGATAGCCCGAATTTCGACTCGATTTTAATACTAATTCGTTGCAAAAATTATTGTTGAACTATTTTCATTAAAATTACTAATATAATAGAGAACAAATATTTCTTTGCTATGTTTCACATTTAAGGTCATGGGCATATTTTAATTTGGGATTTAAACACGTTATAGTAATTACATTAATTGAGCCGATGTAGATCAAAAACGGATGCGGTCAAATTTTTTAAATTGAAGCTTTAAGCGAAAAATCAACGCGGTAGCCAATGGCTTGTGAAACTGGCAGTGCATCATTCAATATAATTTTTTAATACCCCTTCTTATCACAAAAAATCACTTAAACAGAGAATACCTTTTGATTGAATACAATGAACATTTTGTTACGAAATGATTACATAAATGTATGTCAGTGTGGACAATAGTACATCTTAAAGTATATTATCTCATCTGAAAGTAGGTAATTGGTTATGTTATTGTTAATATAGGTAACTGTTTAATCATGAATCTAATATGCAACAGAGCACGAAGAAGACATTGGAATAAATGTCGAAATGTTGTAAAATAAAAGAAAATGTTATGTTTTCAACATGAAATATGTGGCGTATGAGTATTCCAAGGAAAGGTATTTCCAATATATGTGGTTCTTCTTTTACGAGATAAGAAAGTAGTATTACGTAAAGTATATTGAACGACCAAGTGTGAGTGTGCAGCGCTATTAACTGCTGGGGCTGGTCTATAAAGATGTTTAAGTGTTTATTGTCCAGCTATTGCACGATCTTCCATTAACTCCAAATGTTACCTTGTTTTGTAGGTATTCAACATTAATCATTCAACTATTTAGAAACTTTTATAAAGCGTTGGTCGTTCGAGTATCGGTTAGTTTTGCAAACTTTAACCGCGTCCGAGTCTTTACTAGGAAGTAGTTTTTGACTACCATATTATCAGAAATAGAAATATCAGACATAGTTTCTTCATCATATACTCTATATTCTCATGAACGAGGTTCGGTCGCATTACGGTCGTCTGCACTACCATAAAATAAGAAATTTTTAAATTACTAATTGTACAAAAAGAAGAACAAAAAGAAAAGAGATAACTGAAATAACTTGATTAGGAATTTGAAGAAAATTAAGCAAAAATCGATAGTTTGCTTAGAGAACAAAATACTTTTATATAAAAATAAAATTGACCTAAATTCTTATGATAAGATACAATAAAATAAATGGAATGGAATAAATAAAATTCTCATAAGAAAACTCAAATACTAACTCTGTGGCGGCTGCGGGCCCAGTTTAAACGAAATAGCGTTAGTCAGTAGGAAACGGTCCTCACAATGCTAATTAAAGGAAGGTTGGCAGTGGAGAGGGGGAGGGGAGACGAAAGTGATTTTCGAGGAAATCACCTCAAGAGGGAAGATCAATTAAAGCATTCGTTACGGACCATGGGCGGGGGAAATGTTTAATGTAGTACGTAGAAAATTGCCTATTTTAGGATGAGTGAAACATGTGCAGTTTGTTCACTTAAAATTGGGTGTTATGGATTGTTAAATAAATTGTTTATATTTTCTTTTCTCACACCTCATTATACACTCACGAGGGGGATATATAGGGGGTGTTATCCAAATAGGGGGTGGTATGTCAAACCATTGTAAAAAGGGCATCCTTTCATTCTCGATTTCAATTGCGTATATGGCGGTATCATTTCGTTTAACACCCGAGAAACGACGAATAAATGCTGGCAAATGATAGGATGAATGTGATTGGGATTCCTTTGTTTACGTGTAATTTCCGACTTCTGAAATAAATGTGTCTACGCGGAATCCTATTAATAAGAAGGGATTAATCTTTATTCAGCTCGGTCGCTTCATCTAACCTAACTCCTAGAGGCCAAATTGTCTTGTAGAAGCCCTAGATCCTAATATCTCTCTGAGACAAATTCATGAAACTTGAGTGTGAGTGTGCAGCGCTATTAACTGCTGGGGCTGGTCTATAAAGATGTTTAAGTGTTTATTGTCCAGCTATTGCACGATCTTCCATTAACCACCTCACAGTACATATGCATCGCATAATAAACTACACAATGCACAATAAAATGCATATTAATCCACAATACCCCGTGCAATCCACGAAGCCGTAAATTTCGGGGGAAAACTCCGCAGACGAACTATTAGCGATCAGAAAGCTCTTCTCGACATAATAAAAGCCGTTTTATTTCATGCTTTACGACGTCGCCGTGTTTTCATACTGTACACCGATCTTGCTGTCCTGCCCTGTATGCAGCAGTCCTGTTCTGTGGTTAGAACGTTCGGCGTCGTGCAAGGACTCCATCACAGGACGATGTAAAACAGCCGTAAAGCGTAAATCGCTAGTCGCAGGCTATGAGCATCGTGATTGCGGCAGATGGGGCAGGCGACACGTGCGACCGGGACAGGGCCCTCGAGGGGGCGGGGCGACCGGAGGTGCTGGGCGAGGAGAGGTGGGTCGCGGCAGCTGCTGCAAGGGTGGTGGCAGGCGAGCGCCATGTCACGTTCAACAGTGAGAAAAAGCACAATAAAAATCATATACGAGCAAAAGTTATGACGATGATAGCAGTATCATAATTTACGTCTTTTTAATTTTTTGGAGAAACATTGAAAAATTTTGCCTTAAATCTTGATCGTCTGAAATGAAAAATCACCTGATGCCAAAGTCGTATTCGGTAATGCAAATATTAAATGTTAGGTCTTAATATTTTGACTGATAAAAATACATTTCCAAATAATAATGGTTAGTGTGTGGAACCTATCTCGATGAGGCCCAGTTTCCCTCATCCATTCAGCGAATGGCAAGTTGGCCCCTTGTTTTGCTTCTGGAAATAAAGGTAGCTTCACTATGTGCACGTTTAGTTGCGCTTTGCTTTTGCTAGTTATGGCAGGAGTAGAGCCGGGAATATTGGTTACTGTTTTCTTATAAATACTAACAACTCAATTCTATAGTTCGTTTCGAATGTAAACAATGTTCTATGGCTCGAGAGCGAAAATGTCTAGTTCCAAATGTTACCTTGTTTTGTAGGTATTCAACATTAATCATTCAACTATTTAGAATTAAAAGGTGGGGGAAGTGTTCCAGAGCACAAGAAAACTTGAGCAGACTGTACTTCTCCTCCATACGTCACACAGAATTTTTACTGTTCATTGGCAAAATGAATCGAATAAGCTTGATATGTGTTTCTGGAACATAGAAGTCAAGAATATGTTTATGAAGTCTAAAAGGAAGTTCAAAAAGGAGTGATTGTATGAGTACACACCTACTCATTAATCAGAAAGTTCTTGGAACGTAACATGGGGTGTAATATTGAACGCAATGAAAATTGTAACTCTGAAATCTGCAAATTCATTCAATATAAGTTATGCTATTAGGAATACAAAAACACGACAAAAATATTGCATATATTAAAAAATTGCGAAAGGTCATTTCATCAATTTTTAAATTTTACTTATTAAAAATTAATGAAAAATAGTTTATTGATATTATTAAAAAATTACATATACTTCATATCAATGACTATAACGTTAAAATTTTTGTTTGTAAAATAATTTCATATCAACGTAACTAAAATAAATATTGTAATATAATTAAATAATTAATATACTTCTTTTATTCTAATTAGGACGGAAGTTCTTCATTCCGATAGTAATTGATTCATAATTCCATGGAATTCGAATAAACATTTTCAAGAATTTTTTGGAGAATGAAGTTATGTTGTTTAGAAAGTTACGTAAAATCGTAGTATATATTAACCTGACAAAACTACTATTAAATGTATTTTATTTACTATTTGTATAATATTCTCTTATTTAAAATTATGACTCAAAAATGTATTTCCACTTTTCTTCAAACTCACTTTTTATTCCTTAATTGTCAATCTGAACATCATCTAATTTATTATCAGCCATTTTCAGTGAATACACAAATATTTAAGTGTCACGTTCGGGAGTAAAAATAAACCATCATAAAAGATATAATTTATTTTTAAAAATTAATTAGTGTTCTGAAAAAAAACACCCCAGAACCAGTACTAATTATAGGAACTAGTGTTTCATGTTTCCCATTTCGACTTCATTTCAGAGTATTCTCAATGAAACATGGTTTATTTTTAGATCGCGAACATGTATAACCAGCAAACGATGTAACAAGCACAACGATTCGATAAATAATATATTTGTTCCCTAAGCTTTTTCTAAAGTTGGTAGTGTTATGGGGAACAACCAGTTCAACGGATGCCGTACATTTTAAGAGAATCATACACGCCCTCCACATCCATTCTTCCATCCCTGCTGACTTAAGATGCTCCGCGTCGTTACCATTCGTTCGTGCTCTTCTTTTTCTTCCATTTTGCTGCATTATTTCTTTCATCGTCAACGACTTCTTTACCTTGCACCTGTGCGTGTGCTAGACAGCGGTGCTAACTTTTTCTGTTTTCTAGTACAGCAATTTGGTCTGCCGATCTGTTAAACAGAAGAATATTTTCACGTTTCTCAGAAATTTTATATTCTTTCTTTCAAAGATATTTTTTTACAAAAAGGCTACAAACGACTAAAATTGAATTAATGGTCAGTATTCCCTGAAGCATTACCTCGTATTTATAATTAAACTGGGTTGAACTCAATATTTTTTTTATTTAATATGTAATTATTACATACAAATTAGAAAACTTGATGCTAAGTGGCTAGGCCGAAGGCCTTTAAGACATTACAATACCTACATTCTACCGCGTTCTAACCTTTTGTATTCTGGTATTCACCCCAAATGGTCTCTCCATCGCATCAATGCCGCGGAAAAGAGACCATAAGGTACGGCTGAGGAAAAAAAACCCTGAAGGGGGAACTCTTAGTACTTACTTCGGTAGTACGTATTCTAAAATTGGAACGATACAGAGAAGATTAGCATGGCCCCTGCGCAAGGATGACACGCAAAATCTTGAAGCGTTCGCTTTTTTTTAGGACAATAACTGAGACATGCCGGGGTTGTGAGTTCGAGCCTCACCTGGGGAAGTTTTTGGCTCTCCCCAGTGGCGCAATTGGTTAGCACACGGTACTTCTAGAACTCAATATTCACGAACATGAGTACGGCTCATGTAAATCTTATTAAATACATTTTTCCAATAGTATTTATTATTCATTTAATGACAGTATGGGTTCCACGTGAAAGAAAATAAATATATACGCATATGTCTTATTCTGTATTCATTAGTAGTATGACCGTTTTTCTAGTACGATATATTTTTAATGTTCCAACTACACAAATTAAACAGCTGTGTTAAAGTGAGTGATAAGGAATTCTCATATACATTTCCGTAAACAGTTATATTCTATCTACAAATCTAGACATGGCTGATTTTTATAGACAGTCAATAGTAAAACTGACCTGCCACTTCGTGAAACCAGTTTCTCTAATTTGATTTCGTTCCAATCCTATCTGTAAATGCGGGCAATCACCTATCTTCAATTGCTATTGGATCTGAATCGTTTCCGGTGCAACGGACGAGTTCACGGATAATACGATTATTACAGATACGGCTATAATAAGGATCATTAATGGCAACTACGATATGTAAATTACGAAATCTACATCACTTAATTAGTATTGACCATAAATAAGTAAACCCCACAAAAGTTTAATTCATTCCATCTTTCAAAGGAAATTACCTTAAAAGTTAAAAAGGAAGTTTCGAAAATATTTTGAATGTACGGGCATTTTCTTCCCAATATTCAGAATTTAATTACTATTAAAAATTACGATTAAATTAATTATTACGATTAATTAAATATTACGATTTAATTACTATTAAATTAATTACGATTCATAATATACATGTGTTTTTTGATATAATTTACCAAATCTTTGCCGGAAACATGATATAGTAGTATGGAAATCTAAGAAGCCTACGTAATGAAGAAAAATTAGTTTTAATACATTCCGCGGCAACACTTTCATGGCATTTGTGTAGCAAATATTCTGAATCGAGGTGACGCTAAGTATACTTACTTGCAGTGATAATAAGGTGATACGATTACACAACAGAGTTACACTTACATATGATCTCAGAAACATATCTTACGTGTACGGACGGTTACCTACTCTCAACACGCTCTGAGATTTTTAATATTTTCTGTTTACTTCGGGTAACCGAAGTCCTCTAACGAAGAAAATCAGTTGGAATTCCTCTCCCTATTTCCCCAATACAAATAGGGGAAATAGGGAGAGGAATTGTTTTTATAATATCATCGAAATATCATCGTTTTTATAATATCATTTGCCGTAAATTATTCTGCACAATCCCATCAACTCAAAGGTTCGATGTGAAGAGGATCGCAGTACTGACCGATACTAGCAAGTACATTACAAAATTCCGGCCATTAAATGGTATTTTCTGTTCCATCGTAGGCTATCCAGCCATTGATACAAGCGTATATCTAAAATAAAACGAATGAATTTAACTGTACGAATTTACCCACACAGCGCGTGCTTACGGCAACTAAAATCGGTTAGCAGTTTCTCTTATAGCATTCTGTAAAATTAGTTCCGATTTTCATGAAAAATAGTATAAGTTGAACGGAAATGTTATCATTCTCGCCAGGTTATTAACATTCGAGTCATATAATTATGTAAAGTTACATTTCTCTTCCTCTCAAAGATTTGAACTTACAACCCCCATTGCACATAGCCTCGACCACCGTCATGGACCACCGGAAGGCGTCGCGGAAGGAGAGCGCTCCTTGAAAGAGCATAAGCTAAGTAGCGGCGGACGCGAGCAGGCTGACAAAATCCGCCGAGGAAGTTCCATTCCCATGAATTCCTCCACTCTGTGGGCCTCTGGGGAGAACCACGGCTAGCGGCCCCGACGTCCACCCCATCGACCGCCTGAGTTTAGCTCAGAGCCAGCATTGCTACTGCCTCTGTAGCAACTCTGACCGCGAGGTCCTAGTGCTCTTGCTCGGACGGTGGCGGATTTTCGACTCTAGCTATACAGGAGTAGGTAGGAAGCATTCAGCCAAAAGCTTGCGGTCGGCTGCTACGATAGGTATTTTTCCGCGGTTTCTCATGTCAATACCAGGCGATTGCCGAAGTAGTACACTGTTAGTACCACACAGCAAGCAAACGGGCTTCTTTCTTGTCCTCTCCTGTGACCTTACTTATATTTAGACTTCTGTTTACATGCACTAAACTGCCACACATATCGGAAGATCAGTCGGGAGCTTAGAGCCTGTCCCGGCTACGATGGTGCATCGCTGAGGTAGATACTTTCAAGGAAAAATCCCCCGCAAGCCGCCGTGTAGCTGGACCCCGGATCTCACCATACAGAGGGGTAGGAACAGCGCCACCTCCAAGACCATAGTAGTTGACGTGCCTTGAATAAATCAAACAGTAAAATCCACCACGTCGCCAGTCGTTTCTGATACCGACTCTGACACCACCACTTCCACAATCATCACCACCACCACCAACACCACTTCACCACATTCATCACCTCCGCCTCCTACGTTACCACCTCCGCATCCACCACTACAACCACCACTATTAACTTTTCCGCGATTACAAAATACATCTTCCAATGTTTGTGCCATCTAAGGTGCTACTTTTTGAAGCTTCTTCACTATTATAGTTTTCATCATAAACATCATCAATTGTCTAATACTCCGATAAAAACGTGTGCTCTGCGAATATTTTTGTCTGTGTCTATAGATCTTGCAGAAATTTTAACTCAATGACAGACACGATGAAAGTAAGCGTGTTGGTAATAAAAATTATTTCCAATATTTATATTTACGTCATTATTTAAAATATACACGCATCATTTAAAATTATTTCCTAGACAACCCCATTATAATTGCTCTCTATTCTCTATCTTCTACCATTGTCCCCCTCCAACTCGCATCTCTATTGTCTCCTCCGGAGGTCGTGACCATCTTCTAGCTCCAGTCTTCTCCGCTTGCACTACCGTTACCGCTGCGCTGCTTCCGCCCCCTCCTTCCCCCTCCGCCCCTTCGCCGTCGCACCTCCACCACCGGCGAAGCCACTGCCACCGCAGCCGCCACCGCCGTCTTCCCCGGGGAACCGAACGTCCCGTTGCTCCTGGCCGTCTCCACCAACGCGGCTACTTTCACTCTCCTCCGCCCCCCTCGCCCCAAACCAACTCGTCCTCCCAACACTTCCTCCTCTTCCCTTCCTGTTCCCCCCCCTCCTTCCACTGCTCCTCGACAGCCCTCTCCTCCGCGCGACCTCCCAGGCCGCCCCATCTCGCCGCAACCGCGGTCGCCTCCCCTCGAGGGTTCCAAAGCGCTCTGCCGAAGCGGCCAGCACCGGCCCTCGCCCTCGCCCTCGCCCTCGCCCTCGCCGTCGCCCCGTCCTCGCCCCATGCACTCCGTCGCCCACCCACCCCCAGCCGCCTCCTCCTCCTCTTCCAAACCCTCCAGCGCCCGTTCGCCGCTCCGCAGGGCGTTGCGGCCGCGGCGGCGGTCTCCCGACATTCTCGATCGTGCTCCGCGTGGAAATCGCGGCCTGCGGCGAGGGTGGATGCGAACCCGCGGCCTGCTTCTGCTCTCCGCTCGGCCACTCCTCTCCATAACGGACTCCAAAAGCGGGACACGGAAACAATTCATAAACAAGTAGTTCTCCCCGGAGCACGCCCAAGTGCATGACCTTTTCGTGCATGATATTTCGCGTTCGTTTTTTTGGGGGGAGAGGGTGGAATTGCTTCGTGATAGAACGCGACGATACTGACTGTGCTGTGCTTGGAGGTCTAGGCGTGCCGTGCTAGGTGCCGAAACCAAACGACACGAATTCGATAGTGTCCGAAGCGATGAATGTTTTGGAGACTATGAACATGAAGACAACAGTTCCATCAGCATTGAACATCAGCTATACCTCCAGACAATCTGAGGAACATAGGCTTAGTAAACTTGGAATGTTTCTAGTTATATATACAGGGCAATTCAGTTTTTATAATTTATATCATGTGTGTGTATTTTAAAACTCAATTAAGTATTATAGAAGATTAAATTATAATTGTAAAGATGATGAAGCTCTTTTTAAGAGGAACTAACAGATAAATAAACTCCAAAAATGGTCAGGATGGTGAATTATATGCTTTTTTCGGTCTCAAAACAAAGTCGCCACGGTGGACATTTCGTCTGCTTGCACGGATCATAACTTCGTGAAAACACGATCGAAAAACCTTTACCGTTATTTTCAGGCGCATGCTATTAAACTCGACGTGTCTTTTAGGAGCATGATAAAAACCTATTCGGAACTTCTTAATTCTCATTGATCTTCAGTCTAATTAGACCGAGAAATCCCGCGTGACTGAATTTGTTAAACAGTATTTTTTACACATATTGCACGTTAGCCACTCTACTTTTTCGGCGCCAGTTCAGTGGCCTTTTCGTCACAGCTGACGTTTTTTAATATCGTTACAAGATTCGGAGAATGATTGAGTATTTTTTTACTTCTCTTTTACTCATTTTCTTGGTAATAATATTTCACTGAAAGGTAATCAAGCGTGTGTTTATTGAGTTGTTTAAATTCAATATATCCCGTCGACTGATAATTCATTTCATAAATTAATTTATGAAGTTCCGCATATTTTCAGACAGGTAGAATTAAACTACGGTCTGTTACCATTAGATTCATATTTCATTATGATTAAAAATCAAATATCAATAAAACCTTCATTTCACTTTTCGTTTATTATGAAATTTTTTTTCAGACAATTGTTACAATTCTTCTGTTCATATTTTGGAGAATTGTTTTAGTTCGTTATTTATTAGTAATTAAGGAAATGAATTTCTTAAATCTTGTTGTGGTAAACTCTATATCTCTAACCTCCGAAATAATAATATTTCGGAGATTTATCCTACAGTATTAGAGCTTCAAAATTATTGCTTCGTGAAGTTTAATGGTTATTTCATAAACGGTAAACCGCAAGTCAAATCTACTTAGTTATGAATTTAAAAAAAAAACTGAAATTACAGAAAGACATTGGAAGAATATATTTTATTATTTTGCATCTACACTCCATGAAAATTATTGCAGTTGTCGTTCATTTCCGGCATTTTCAGGAAATATTGTGATTTTTAGCGCAGGTCAAATCTAACATATTTGATTACCATTGGAAAGCTTAATATGAAAAGAGAGAATATGCGTGTATGCGAGTTTGTTGCAGCTTAACTCAGGAGCGCACGAAGCAATTTCAACTAAATGTTGCACAAATGCTTTTGAACTGCCGACAAAATAACACAGGGATTTGCGATTCCAAACGTTAACGCAGATTTTTTTGCTGAAGTCTTTAATGCAACCTGCAATGCACTTCGACATTGAGTGATTCTTAAGCAGCTGTCCACGGAGGGGTATAAGTGGAAGCGAGCCAAGGTGGGGAGGCGTGGAGAGGCCAGGAGAGAAGGAGCTGGGCTGGTCTGGAACGGACAGAGACAGGATGATGTATGTCGAAGGAAAGGGTGTAGGGCGGAACGAAATTATGTGGAGGGAGGTTCGCGGAGATGAACTTACATTTTACACTAAAACTAGACCGTATTTTTTTCGTGTTTAATACTGATAAATATCCTGATAACTTCAGGTTACTTCGCCTAGTTTTATATCAACATGTCGAATGTTCTACTTTATATTATCTTTAAAACATTCTGATGATGTATTCGAAAATCAGCCGTTACATACTGTGTTAATGGACACTGTTAGTTAATCATGTTACTTTTAATACAAAAGAGAGGAACGCTGTACATAGCCCTGTTTATTATGTGCGCGTTAACTATCGCGCATGTTTCTATATTACTCCTCTAACGTTTTTGATTTTCACTCTGACGTAACACAGAAAAAGTCGCATTAGCCAATTATTCCATTTTTTAAATTTTTGCAGCAGTTTCATAAGTCAACCCAGAACGTTTTGGTGATCTTCATTTAGATTGAATGAGTTTGTCATTCAGCGGATGTATTTTTTAACTAATTCTTCACGTAAATGTGAATATTTAATGCATTATTTAATATTCTTTAGTATTTATTACGAAGGTAAAAATGACACAAATGAGACTACATCTTAACGTGAGGAATTGGAGACAACGAAAAGTAAGGTAGAACCATTGAAGATGACAAAAGAGAGATCTGGAACCAAATTTCAGAGAGATAAGTCAATTTTAATACAATGTATCGGCATTGGTGATAAAAAGACTATATTAGTACATTAATGTCAAGTGTAATTGTGATGTTTGAAAGTTTTCTATCACTCGAAGAAAGTTCAGCCCTTAAAACTCGAACAACTGAACTATATTCTTATAAGCTTCGAATGATACTTCAAATCTCACCCTTATTCAATCATAAAAAAAGGAACGTAACTTTTTTGGACGGTCGCATCAATTTCGTTGGGATTATGTTATATAATCACCCTAACTATAAATACATTAGAAATAAAATTTAAAATTCTTTGTACAGAGTTTTTCCCTTTCAAAAACGATAAATTTGTTACATACGGTCTCTTAAATTCTTTGGTACTCTTTCAACTGAATTTTTTGTCTGGTAGTCTCATATTCTTGGAAAGAAACAGATACTCATATATTTCACCGAGATACATTGTTCGCATTTGTTGTCTTTTTGGCGACAAGAGGATCATCGAGAAATTTAGTATAGTTATTTGACATCACGTACAGAAAAAAATATCTTCTCTTCTGAATGTACCGTCGGGATTCATAACTGCTAATTCCGTGATATCTTGTAGTATGCATTTCTTGAGGACATTCCTCTCCTTACTATCCACATCATTCTTTTTTCTCTTCTCATCTTGAGAATTTCTTGACTGCTTATGGTGTATAGCTAATGGGCTGTATCACATATGCATTACATAGCTTGTGTTCACTCGTCATTTTGAGATTCCGACATTACCATTAAATTTACTTTATCGTTTTCCGTAATATCGAGATGAGATGCCATCCAGCACAAAACTACAGGTGTCAACTCAAGGGTTTCGCGGACGTGGCGCTTTCGAATCCCGGGCGATGAGCTCTCCATTCTGCGCGAACTGGGCGCGCGACGGCACTTGCTCGGGCCGCGCGTCCTTTATTTCGGCCGTCATTGATAACCGAATTGATTAACTACGCTCCATGGAGTCACAGATGTTAAGCAACTCGAAAAACCACACATTCCTGGATGGATAACCGTCTAGAAACCCGGTTACTAAAAGGGTTCCGAGCCCCTGGCCGAAGGGATAAAAGACAATGGCTGACTGCGACGTTGCGAGACAAAAGGCGCAATTGAACGGAGGATTACTCCATACGATCAATGCACAAAAAGATGGCTAAGAGCCTAGTTGCGAAAAAGGTGGAACAGAATTTTAAAAGTTGCCTCAAAGATGCTGGAGCTGCTCTCCGCCTGTTTCCGCACACTTATGGCTCCGACGAAACATATTATCAATCAAAGTTATTAAAATCTTTTTTGTCTATGTTAGAATTTTTCTCAAGATATGTTCCTAAAAATACGAAATTATATGTAGCCTTTTCTCTTTTCAACAAATCTCAAACAAAAACATCTCAGAGCTACATATCAAGAGATCTCACTGGCCAGAGACCATGATTAATTACCGTATCATTACTAATTACTGCATCGTTTACTTCCTTTGCGATATTTGGCAAAACAGACAAAAACTATTTTAAAATTAATCACTACCATTTATGTATTCTATTTCCAACTGGAACATATCCCTCTTAGTTCTTTGTTAACTACGTTAGGGGAGATAAAATTCATATAATCAGCATTCAAAGGAGAATGGGATATTTCTGTAACGAACAGCGTTAAAACGAACAACACTGTGATAAACAAAATTCACACGGAAAAAGCTCGCAAAATACATTTCTCCCCGTAGCACGTAACACATAGTTTTTGACGTAAAATAAAATAAGAAATAAGGTAAAAAATAAAATAAAGACTCATTGTATTCCGCGGGCCGAGGCTGTTCGATTGACCGGAAGACAGCTATTCGAATTCAGCAGGTGTTCAGAACACGTTCTTTACACATATTCCCCAATTTCTAGATTCCCTCCCTTCTATTAGGTTGATGCAAGTTGAGAGGAGTTCTGATACACTGATCAGTTACCTATGCAAACACTTATTAATTTCCAGAATCTCTTTTCTGCAACTGAAATTGCTCAGTTACTACAGTTATTTCTCAAATACAAACAGAAGTAAATTATTTATATGCTATTTTAATCAGGGAACCTTTAATTAGCTCCACAAAAAATCATGAAGAATCTTATGATTAGTTGAAACATTTTTGCCGCAATTGGTTTCCCTCCAAATATTTTCACTTTGTGCAAATTAAGCTACTTTGCTGCTTCTGGGCGCGCGATTCAAACATTTTGAGCCTCATCGGGACACGCGCTTCAGCTGTGATGTGTTGAAAGGAAGAAGGATGGGAAGAGGTAGGTCGTGATAAGTCTTGGGATGGCGGCCCCGACACCTCAGAAAGGGGCGAACCGAGGGCCTTCAACCACCACCTCTGCGCCGGGCTTGCGCTGCTGTCTCGTTCTTCTCACAACCATTCAACGCAGCGAAGCTAAAGTGTGAGTTTTGGTGTAGCGCAGAGAACTTGAATTGCGCGTCCAGAAGTAACGAAAAGACGAATTTCCTCGAAAACGAAACTTTACCAGACGTAACTGATATGCACCAAACTTCTTCATAACGATAGGAGTCTGTATGAATTTTTGTAGATATAATATTAAGGAACACCTGAAAAAGAGCCAAGGACTACCATTACAAAACACAGTATTCTTCTCAATTTGTTACTTCTTATGAATTTCATGCGGAATAATCCCAATGAAAATTTCAAGTTGGGTTACCAAAACTCTTATCCATTTTACATTCTTCACTATTGACTGATATTGTACTTGCAAACTGAATAATGTTATCCTCACTGTCTTGTTATGGAAGAGATTCGAGTTTAGACTAACATGCATAGATCAATTAAATATAACTATAAAGCTTAATGGAATGTCTTTGTTCCTTTGGATTTGGTTATAAACCAAACTTGTGAGAGCTTGCTATGCTTAGACACAACTGACTTTCTCTCTCTCTGAAATCCTGGCTTTGCAAATACACCGTTTTTCACTGCATTCTCATTTACAAACATTGTCACTTTAACAAAATGCGGCATAATATTGACACGCGTCGTTGTGTAATTTGCTCTTTTGGTAAAGTGTGGTATACATAGTATGTATATTTGTAATATCTGATTAAATGTTATTTTTCCGTTATTAATATTAATTACATATATAAAAATTGCGAATTATAAATATTGTACAATGATTTGGGAAGTAATTAATTGGATATTCCAAATGCTTCATATTTTAGGAGAAAAAAATTATTAATATCAAAATATAAATGACATTTTGCTTCGAGTTTCAATTAAACCTGTTTTGCAATTGAATACCAGTCTCGATTTTGAAGCAATCATCCAATTCGCACGGAAGTATGAGCCTCTATCTCTTTGACGAAAAGTATAGCTAAGCATAAGAAAGCATCAATTATAAATCATTATCTAATTATTGACGTGTTCATATAGTTCTATTGTATTTTTATTTACTTTATAAATTGCAATGTATTAAAAATTTAATGCGGATATAACATCTATAATTAACACATTCCTGAAAAAAGTCAAAACTTGGTAATACGTTTTCAGTTAAGAATTGATATTAACAGCATTCTTTGTAATTTATTAATCATTCCGCGTAATCATTAATAACCTTGTAAAAGTTACAGTATGCTTATGGAACTACCATAGGTATTTCCAAACGTTTGTGGCAATCTCCTCAAAATTCTAAACAATAATTTTAATGAATTCTTTTTAAACGTTTCTTACGATCAGAAAGGCGTAAAGAAATTGGTGAAATGGAGAAAGTCGGTCTTCAAAATTGGATCAAAAAACCGCTTCATCTTTCTCTTGACTTGAAACGTGTGTTCATAGCTCATGATTTTAAATAATTTCCAAAGCATCTGCAGCATTGCATCTGATAAACTAGATTGAATGAATCGTTTTTGCTTTAGCGAAACTCATATCGAGCCCACCATTATACCCCTATTCAAGCCCACCAAGGCTAGGTTGCCTTCCATTTCAGTTTGTTTCACTCGGCGCTTTATCTGAATGTTTCTGCATTGGGTCAATGTATAACAGTTGAGTGAACACTTCATCTACAAATTAGGTACAACTTTTAAAATAAAATGAGAGGGGATCAAAGTTAGTGGTCAAATCGCAATTGGTACTGTAAATAATTACTATATTTACTGTACAAAATATTTTGTATGAAATCAAATATATGAAAAATCCAATATGTGAAAATTAATAATTAATTAGTGGAATAGAGTATGCCATACAAATTGTTAGGTGGCATTTGATGTTTTATTATTACAAACATATTTCCACGAAGAAGTCATTTTATTTTGTATTTAACAGGTCGTTTCCAATTAATATTGGCTACATTTATTTATTACTCGCTCTCTAAGGACATTTTTACTAATACTAGGAGTGGCCATTATCATACGATGATAACCACATAAAGGATTATTTTTAAACTATGGGAAATTGAGAAGCATGAGATCCCGGATCGGTCCGAGGAAACTAGCTGAAAATATTTTTCATCCATCTTACATTTCTCACGGTATGAGGAGAATTTGAACCCGCGTCGCAGAACGATGAGAAGTGGGCATGCAGCCAACTCCGCTACCCATCCTCCACTGGGCTACTACAGCTTCGCCGCGTAGAGAAAAACCTACTGCATATGTGCCAGCACTTAGTGATAGCTCTACACTTTTCTATGATTAACGGCCCAGTCCAGTAATCGTTGAAGAGAGAGTCGGTGATTGAAAGCCTTCCCCCACTCAAACGCGCCAAATGTCTTTCCAGACTGACTGCAGGCATGGGCGAGAAACAGCGCCCGAAGACGTAATAAGAGAAGGTTCCAAAAGTTAGCTCCTACTCCTCCCTTCTTTGAAGTAAACTCATCCTTGAAGGCTGTTACCTAATAGGTGCATCTACGGCATTGTTATCAAGATACCCTACTAGATAGGATCGACTCAATAGCGTTCCTCGCGTCACCACGGTACGCTACGAGCTTATCAGCGCAACTAGTGCCGTAAATGGAAATGATCAGCACGTTCTGTTTTGCTGTGGTGATACTGTTGACGAAACTTGCAACAACGTATTCGTGAAAGGAAATGAAATATTTTGACCCTGCACAAAATGAACAATGTACACAAAAATAAAAGTAAACATATTAATAAAGAGAACAACAAAAGACTGACGGTTCTAACCCCAGCACATCGAATCGTATCTCACGGCCAGAGTCACCCTAACTACTGATCTCTCGTAACAAGATAGTGCACTGCGGGAAAGGGGCACATTCCATTGTGTCACTCGTGCCACCATCTCTCACAAGTCGCAGCTACCTTGACACCACTGCTCTAGACCTTCCGGGTCCGCTATTCTTACTGCTATTCGCGACGGACGACAAAGGGTTCGTGGTGCCGCGAACCGCAGCAGCGGTGTCGCGGCGTCGATTTCTTCTGTTTGTTTGAGCGGTGGGCGGCGCGTGCATATCTTCTGTAATAAATATTTAACGCGCCGATGAATAATGCACGAGACTTTTAACGCAGACGGAATCCACAATGGCCGCTAGGTGACTGCGCGAGGCCGCCGCTGCCCTCCGCGGACGAGTTTCTTAAACTCCACCACCTCCTCGCCCCGCCCTCCACTGTTTCTCAACGACCTTTTATTTCGCTTCCTACGTTTCTGTTTCTAAGTCTTGTAAATTCCACTCGGTGAAGCTCTGTGCATTTACAATCATTTTCTTTAGCGTCAGTTTGTGTGCCTTTAAACAAGAACAGTATTCACCCTCACAAGAAGTTTTGTTTCTCCATCTCGATCTCGGCCCGAAAGTTCAAAACTAACAATAACAACGAGAAATCAGCTCTCCCAGAAATCTCTTTACGACTCTGTGAGTCGTCCTCCCTAAAGTACCGTAACGATCTCGGAAGTCGGCACTCACTCGCGGCGGTGAGGTTTTGCAATTTAAATGCGACGCGTGCCCCTCCGTTTCAATTATGTTTAACCTGCGGTTTACGCTGCAGCGCATATCGACCACTGAATACACTTTATGCTCTGTATTTCATCAGTTCGTGCTCTAGATTACAAATTCTGTTCTAGTAACTTGTTGGAGCTTCCCTTTATTTACTACCAGCAAAGCCATTTGTAAATAATGAAATCTAGTTTATTTTCTCCCAGAGTGGGAATGCGCAGACAATATGCTGTATCCTTTTATATTGCATTTATTCAAGAAAACCATTAATGAAAGTATTTGTTGTCCCTTTAAATAAATAACAAACAATCGTGGAAATGATAATCCATAACTAATCTTCACTTCAAATACACTGTTATTTCCAGATTATCTTCAAGAATAATTCTGGTCGTAATTATTATGACCATAATATTGAGACAACTTGCTGAAATTTAGTAATACGTTTTTGATTTTAGAATGTAGGCGAACATTGCCTTGATGTACAAACATAAGATAAGAAAAGTGTAACATAAAATTTCAATGTTTATTTAAATGATATCCAAGAAAACGAATACGCATGTTTCTACGAGTTTGTCGATTTTCTCCCTTGATATACCCGTTCCTCTCATTAGGTCAGTTTGGAAATTACCTGTATTTAATAATAACGTCATTTATTCATTGGAATGTGTTGACTGTATCACCCAGAAACTAAGAGAGAGCTTAAAATTCTTTCGTAAAGTCAAAGTTTAAGAGAGAAACCTTGCGGAAAAACTCTTGACACAGCACAGGAAAAACAATGTATTCGTTTCTGAGATATTCCTGAGAGAATATACCTTTCTGGAATATTCTTTGATACGTCCATTAATTTTTTTAATTTTTTTTATTTTTTCATTTTAATGCTTTACATTTACTTATTTACTAATTTACTAGATGTTAACTTCACTAGGTTTCTCTTTTCAAATTTCCCTCCCATAATTTCCTAAGATAAGAGAACATGTAGCATCATTCAACTCTTTTCATGTTTCCCTCGTAATCACAGTCCTCTCGGTCCAGGTAAGTTAGGCAGTATCTATCAAGCTCCGCAACAAAAGCGATAACAAGCAATAACGTATCAGGAAAAATAATTTAGAATAAAATTAGATTAGAATAAAATCGTAATTTTATTCTAACACAGACCGATAATTCTGATACAATACTCAACGAAAAGGTGCTTAATCATGCCTGAAGTACCTTAGCTTTAATCGTTTTCACTTTTAATTCTGTTAAAAATGAATCATTGCCTTTATTATTGTCCTGTTTGAGGTCCTATCTAAAGCTTACTGCAAATATTGTGCACCACTAAATCCATTATAAAATAGTATCGCTATTTTCTTGGAGTGAACATCCCAACTTGGCTCTGAAAATACAACTCTACTTACGCATAGGTTTGTTGTCTATTTCGGTTCGGGAAAGCAGAAACAAAGTGTCTAATTATTGTGCCTCTTAATTCAGTTGCACGTTGTGGCTTTGAAGAGCAGACTACGAAGTACAGTGTTCTTTTTGTTGAAGTTAATTGCAATAAGTAATTTTCCATTTTACGCGCTGACTTTGTACGTAATTTCCGCAGCGATGAACAGCAATACTTACACAGCCACTCAACGCAAAAGAGACGACGAAAAAGAACGGTACGAAACTCGTTTACTTGCAGGTAATCAAGAAGAGACTCACATAGCCGAAACACTAGTAGAGCACAAGAATTCGAATTATTCATAGTTGTATACAGAGAGACAAGAAATTTTCTGAAGATATAGAAAAAAACGTTCGTTGATAATAGAAAGGTTGCTTATTGCATAAATACCACAATACTAAAACGAGTCTGAAGAACTATACTTTGCTTTCTTTCAAAAGGAAAAAAATTATGCCGCACATTTATGAAAGAAAACGTCACGTTTATTTAACTGTCTCGTTCATCTCTTTTCATCTGAATCGGCGAAATGTATGTACGCACATAACTTCCGAACGACTGCACCAAATTGGATAATTCTTTGCGTGTTGTGTGTGTGTGTGTGTGTGTGTGTTTTTTCGTTAGTGTCATAGCAAGGTTTGGATAAAAGAAAATTTTTAAAAAATTGAGCAGACATATTTTTTAAATGTCAAATGCAACCCGGATTTTTTGAATTCATATCGTTAAATTACTCCTAAACTATGCATTCTAGGGCATTAAAAACTAAAATATTGAGGCCGAAGGCCTCAAAGGAACGTTTCTAACTACACCGTAATCTACAAGATGAGATATTTTTGAATTTTCTATTTCATTTTTGCTGGTCCGGCGCTTATCGATATTATCCCACCTGCTCAGAGACGTCCAGAATCTACAACTGAATGTGAATGAGAGGAAGAGGGTCAGAGTGGCAGAGACAGACAGGGAGAGAGAGAGAGAGCTACTGAGACAGGCACAGGGGCAGAGATGGAGAGGGCGAAACGGAGAGAAAGGGAGATGGAGAGAGGGAGTGACGGAGAGAGGGGGAGATGGAGGGAGTGGTGCAGATAGGGGGTGACGGAGAGAGATGGAGACGGAGAGACGGGGAAGACGGTTAGAGGGGAAGACGGAGAGAGAGAGAGAGAGAGAGAGAGAGAGAGAGAGACCGAGAGACGGAGAGAGAGATGAAGAGGAAAACAACATCTGCCGGGTTTCGCTAGTTTCATATAAAGGTTAGTGCGTGAGGAGTTCAAGTAGGCCAAGTTCCATATCCACCAAATGCAGATTTTTTTTAATGTGATGTAAATAACGCTCGAGGTTTGAATGGCGATTTAAGAGTTCAGGTAACTTAACCAGGGCTTTTGTCATTCGGTATTCAAATATCGATCATCATTTCAATAAGCTTTGAAGATATATTGCACATCCGTTTTTACGCAAGTGAACTTTCTGTTCATCACCTTTCAGTATAGATTTTGCTCTTTCCTGACTAATCAATCGATTAATTGATTAGTGATTCCGGGCGCGTCAACAGCTAAGATCATTAATCCCGTAAGTTCAGTGGATTGTTCATTGCTGGAGATGGCAGTAACAATCCCCCGCTGGATGGCAAGATCCGGCGCCGGCCTACCCGTCGGCTTGCGGGTGTTTTTTTCCGCAATCAGATATCTCGCACCAGCACGGCACCACCCCAGCCGACACAAGCTCTAAGCCCCGACTGGTCTCCTAGCATGTGTGGTAGTGTAGTGCAGTGCATGTAAATGTGTGTGTAAGTAAGGGGTGAAGATAGGACAACGAAGTGGAAGGAAATATCGCGCGAGGTCCGTGGCCCGTTTGTTAGGGTTCTACTCCGGCATTCGCTGGGTGTCTAATCATTCGCCACTTCCAATAACATTCTTGATATTCACCATTAAATCACCAGAAATGGAGGAAGGGTTGGTTGAAAATTTACTTAGGTAACGTTGGTCGTCGATCCGCATCCGTGCACCCAACGCTAAATAAATTATGCAGAGGGGCTTCCGCCTGGGAGTCGCGCTGCGGTGTGGCAAGGGCGCGCGAGGCCGCTGGGTGCTGCTTAGGGATGGCAAAAAAAACATCGATGTTTTCCACCAGAAACGTCTATATATTAACATCGATATTTTGTTGCAAAAACATCGATGTTTTTAAATTTTAATTTATTTAATTTTTTCAATAAAGGGATTTAAGCACGTTGTAGAGTAGCATCATTCCACAGCAATATCGTTGTTTTGCGTCATCCTCTTTATAACGCGGCACATTTCGCCTGTGCAATCTGAGGAAGTTTGAGAGCTGCTCGTGTTATGAATGTATATTATCGCCAGACGTGTCACTGCCTGAATCGACAGTGAAACACGAAACTGTTAGCAAAACACGATGTTCTTTATTGTCAATTTTATTCTTTACACTCGATAATAATTTTTACATCCTATTAACATGGTGGTAACCAAACAATAAAATATATCGCTTTTACGTACTGTAATTAAAAATGGATAAGAAAATAGCATGTTTATTAGTCTATAATTAAAACATCGACGTGTTCTTTCACATCGTTTCATCTCGTCGATGTTTTCATCGACATCGAAAACCCTTAAGCAATGTATCGAAAGATCGATGTATCGATGTTTGGTAAAATTTGCCATCACTAGTGGTGCTGCTGGCCACGTTGCGAGGTGGCGGGCGCCGCACGGTGCGCCGCTGATGGAAGGCGGGTTGCGCACCGCCGCCGCCTCGTTAAAAACCCACTTGCGCAATCACGCTGCCATCTGGCGGCGCCCGGGCACGGGAGCACTTGAAGCGCGGGACGTCAGCGCCCATCTCTAGCGATGTGCAGATAGCGTCGCGGAGCCAAGGCAACGCCCTGCCGCCGCAACGCGCCGCGCGCTACGCCGGGTCGCGTCGCTTCGCTTTGGTCCTGGCCCCACCGCTACTCCGATGTCTTCGCCGTCGCCACCGCCGTCGCCACCGCCGTCGTCCTCGCCGTCGCCGTCACTCTCGCTGTCGTCCCCGCCCCCACAGTCAGGTCCAGGCCCCTGCCGCCATCTCCCGCCGTCATCCCTCCCCCCGCCACCTGCTTTCCCACCGCCGCCTTCCCCCCCCCCCGCCACCCCCGCTACCGATGTCGCCATCGCCGTTTCCACCGCCGTCGTCCTCCCCGCTGTCCATTCCGCCAATGCCATTATTGCCGTCACCACCACCACCAGCACTGCCACCTCCCACGCCGCCACCAACCCCACCCCCACCAACTACACCGCCTCCACCTCCACCCCCTACCTTCACCGACGACGACGCCTCCATCACCGCCTCCTCCATCGCTGCGTCCTCCTCCACCGCCGCCTGCTTCAATACTACTCCCTCCACCGCCATCTTTACCGCCGTCACCTCCGCCGGTTCCGCTTCGTCGTCGCGTCCACTCCGCCTCTCCCACCACCTCCCCTACCGTCGCCGAGGTATTCCCACTCACGTCCTCCCCTCCTTGCCTCCACTACCAGCGCTATCCGCCCTAGCTCGGCCTCTGCCCAACCCCGCTGCCAGCGGTCTCGTCGGCACAGACCTCGCACGCTCGCGAGGCGCCTCCAAACGACGCTCCACGTCAGTTCACGCGCCGTTCCGCGTCGCTGGCGGCAGCCGCGTGGCGTTAGCGAGTTTATACGGCGAGTGTACATTGCCTGTGCTTAACGAGGCTGTTTATTATTGAGGTGTCTACCTGGTATCAGGTGCGAGATTTTTGCATCTTCGAGGGCAGGGAATGACGCTACTATTCAAAGCTGAAGTGGACTGGAAGAACCCTGGAATGCGTCGTCAGACATTTTTAGTCAGTCTTACAAATACATTCGAAACCTTTTCATCTCCATCGTGTAAAACTCCCCTCCTTTCGATCGATAATAAAATCATTTACAATCTGCTAAGTATATTGAACATTGATAAGCATATATGATGGTCTCAACTAACTTTGTATTGGAAAATACTGAACGAGAGACAAATTGTCTTGTTTTACAGTTAGTCATGTCTCCAACAAATATACTGACTATTATTACTAGTATACTGAATATACTGACTATATTACTAATTTCCCATTTGCGCAGAAATTGAAATAACGCTGTGCAGCCTTACGCTGTGTGACAGATGTACTTTGTTTCGATATTTGCCCAGAACTTGGGGAATTCTAAAAACCATTAGAGAGTTTCAACTTTCACAGAAAAATGCAAACACTTGACAGTGTTATTCCGCCTATTATCATACTGCTCGTATTGACTGAATTCTCAAACTGAGTGCGTCACTCCTTTACACACGGCTGACGACATGCGACAACAAAGCTCCAAGGGCGTGGCCGCCCCCGTTAAATATTTGCTATTCACTTACTGAGTTATGGAACAACTATTTTGATATTATTGGTATGTAAAGAAATGTTGTACTGTATATCTGTATATATTATACTATATTATTGCAGTATTCGTGAAGACAGCTTTTGTGAAAATATTTAATTTATCGTAGTGCTCAACGAGAGTAGAATTTTGTCTGTTCTTCAGGAGAGTGCGCGCTACTTTCTAGCAAACCATTTTGCGTGGTTCTATTCAGCATCATATTTGTTGCTGCAGGCAACTAGTTGATTATTGTAATCTAAAAACAATTTGTTAAACAATGCAGGCAATGTAGTACGTCTCTTTGATAACTTGGACTGTGACGTGTATTTGAAAAATAAGAAACGGGAGAGTTGAAGGCGTGGCTGACTGTCACTGCAATATCATCTTTGTAATGTTAAAAAAATGCTTGCATACCTGGGATTTTTTCTATACTTGGGTTCGTTAGCATTGTGATCAATAGCACATAAAGAAACAGTCGCCAACTTGCCTGACAATAATAGTTGGTTGCCTAAGTATCCGACGTCAATCCAACATTATTTTCTCTTCATCTTCAGTAGAGAACAAAGCCCACAATTTCCTGATGATAAAATCAGGAGTGTAAAGTTCTTCTTGTCCTCTCCTCACTAGTTCAGGTATATCCAGGTGTACTACGTAAAATCGTTTAAGGCACCACATTTAATATCGGATATCAAATAGATAAGTGATAAGTACGTGGGATGACTGACCGAGGACTGAAAGTTTTTCAACATTTATAATGTTTTCTTAAACTTTTGGGAAGAATTTTGAAATTTGACGCTTGTTACTTACAGTGTAGTGTTCTGGAATTTCAGCGTAATGATCGATTAAAAGCTTTGAAATATTTTGTCTTTTTATTTTTAAGCAATTCTACATAAGTTTTTTTATACTGTCGGTTTTTCTCATACAGACATTGAAATTTATTTTTAACACTTGAAGATATTAAGTTACTAATTAATGGTCGCATACCAACTGCTGATGCAGATGTGTGGCATTCCCTATATTTCATCCAATTTATTTATTTTTGGAATACTTTTAGACGATTTGAGCGTTAACGTTATGATCAGGAAAAAAGCATCTGCGTGGAATAAAATCTTCGTGTGCGCATAGGTTTAGAAAAGTAAATTGAATGAGATCATTGACTATATTTTACGTTCCTTACTTAGACATATACACCAAAAACGACGTTTTCAAAAACAAATTCGCCTTTGAATAAAATTAATTATAAAAAAACACTAAAAATTAGGAATGCAAATGACACACTTCCTCTAATTTATCTTCATAATCTAAACATTATAATCTACTCCTCAAATGACATTCCATTTAGTGCTTACCCACAACAATTTATGTTTCAACTACAAACTGTTTACTTTCTGTTAATAACATTATTGGTAGTGATTAAGTATCAATTACTTGTGATGAGTTTAATTTTCATTTCACTTTCATCAACATTTCCGCAAGCACTTAGCGGTTGAAGTTTACTAAGCGAAAGAGCGGTCTTTTCGCTTTATATTTTCTCTTTCTCACTTTCCCCTATTTTCTAATTGCGGATGCCAATAGAATATTTGCTTTAAAGTAGCTTCCTCCAAAATTCCTTTCATTTCCTCCCCCGTAGTTTTCAAATATCCCGTGGCGACTTCCGGGGGAAATGACTGCGACGGTTTATGAACGCGAAGGCATCAAGGCATCGGTTTAGTGCTCAGAATTCTTATAGCAGTTTTTGCATTCCTTCTTTCGTTCTTCTTTTTTTCTTTTTCTCCTTTCGTCGGGCCTCGGATGTCTCTAAGATGTACCGGTATCGAAGTTCCAGCTTAATGGAATTCTTAAAGAAATTGGAGAGAATTTTCTCTCCGTATTGTTCTACATTATTTTTTCAGAGCATTTCATTAGTGTGGGTTAAATATGGGAGTCTATTTTGTTTAATAGTCGCAATTTGATCGTATCGTTGCTATTCCCTTGGGCTATTAGGCGGCGTATTTGATGTTTTCTGGTTCGTTTTGTAGCACTGTACATGGAATTCCGGCCTTACAAATGTTTTGTTGGATATACCAGTTTCATATTGGTAGCTCGAATTAGATGTGGAATTTTCATTATGTTTCTTGGTGATTTCTTTTCCGGGATATTTATCTCATTGATTGGATGTTCCCATTACGATGTTATTATACACGATAGAAAAGATTGCTAGTAATCACGCAGAATCATGTGGAAATTATGTGGAGGAAAGTCATGGATTTGAATTGCATACGTTCCCTGGATATAAAAACATTTGCCAATAAACTGAATGCAATTTCACAAATTAGCATTACCTAATTTACACTCACTCGATAAATAGAATTTTTAAAACGATTATTTTACGTATCCTACAAAATGAACGTTTAATTTTAATATTAAGATGATATTTCAGAATGAAAGAAAGTATTTGAAACACATATAAATTAATTACTCCTCAATCTTACAGTACTGGTAATTAAATCCCAGCACTGAATTCCAAGAATCAAGAATGCAATTTTCATTTCTTTTCTCTGCAGAATGAAATATTATATACATTGTTCTTTGTGTTATTGTACTTCGTCGCCGCAGTGTCCCTGGAGGGACGTTACGAATCAATATTCATATGCAAACAAAGGACGTGCCAATAAGCCCATTTCGTCGATACACTTGCGCACAAAAAAATATCATTACCAATCGCTTAGAATCTCATTTCGTCTTTCATTCATTCCCGTACACGCGAATATGAGTCGCTCCGTTCATTCAAGAAGTTTAATGACGGAGGCAAATTTGACGCACATGTGAGCCGGAGAGGGTCGGAGCGCGATATGCAAGTGCTCGCTCGCTGGCTGGACTCGTTTTCGTCAACTACTCCTTCCTGCCTGCGCACTTCTGTTCGGCTGGAGTTGCGGACGCCCAGACGTTTGTTTGCTCTTCAGCGACGAGTGAAATCCTTTGACTCCTCGCCATGGCACTCGTGACTATTTGCAAGTGTGATCAAACACTGTAGAAGTAGAGCCAGTCATATCTGATAGAAAATAAATTATCATCTTTTGGTGGGTATCGTTTAAACTTTTCTAAAAATTATTATTAGAAAAAGGTAAATAATCAGCATGTCTAACAAATTATTAGTTTGAAAGAAAACAGCGAATTAAATGATGAAATTTGTTTGTTGATGCAAATTAATTTTCTATTACCGGGACAGAAAATTTTTAGTTTCCAAATAATACTAACCACACTTTGTTGTTACCTGTATTCAAATATTTATACTTAAAGAATAGCAAGGAATTATGGAGCTCAAAAAAAAAACCTCCGTAGGTTTCACTTTTCATTCTAATACACTTTTCTCTGCTTATTACGAAATAAATAAAATGAAATAGGAGATAATGTATTTTAAAACCTGAAAATTTATATATTTGAAGAAATGTGCCAAATAGAAAGGGTGACGATAATATTTGAGTAGGTCCAGATGAACATTGTGTTGTATGTAGCACCAAATGAAAAATATTATTTTTAAATTGGGTCTTCATTAAGGTTAATTATGTACGGACAAATTGACCCGTTGTCATTTTTTAATTTATTGAAGGATAACTATTTTTTTTTACAAAATGAATGTGAATCATTTTCTCATTTCCCTGTATAACAAAAGTATTTTTGGAAGTCAAAACGTGTTTTTCTTCACCATTTCTCCTGTGGCTTTGGAAATTAAACATAGTGCCAATTGCAGGGCTCTGGAGAAAAAGAGGCTACCCCACATTGACCAAGTTCTGAGATATTAAGGGTTTACTAGAACGTTCGCAATATAACTAAGAACATTTTAAAACTTTTAAACACTCAACTCAATTTCACAAAAAAAATGGTATAGCCCCTTGTTCTACTGACCCCTTCAGTCATCAACACCCTTGCCAAAAGTACTTTTTTTTCAAAAAAACGTCTAGTAGAAAAGAAAAAATATAGAATATTCTATGAGTGTAGAATTATTACTTACATTAAATTAAATATAGTTGTATGCTTATAATTATTCAAGTTGGAAGTATTTGAATATAATAATATATAATAAAACACCATGTACTATTTGAATGATGGAAAATGTAACATTTCAATAACTCGTACATTTCATTTGCTGTGCTTCTAAGAAATCCAATTTCTTCAAAGCTTTCGCAGTACCAATACAACGTCAGTAAGTACGAGGTCACGACTATCCACAACGAAATGACGGAGGAACATAAAAGACGAAGCAGGAGCTGGTGTATGGGTGGGAAGGCAATGAGAGTCTGCGGCGTCAGAGCAAGAGCGATGCGAGGAAAGAATGAGAAAAGGGAACACGGCGGGGGCATCGGATTGTGTGTCGGACCGGCAGCGTTGGAGCGTGAATGAGGACAGTGAGGACGCTATGGAATAAGTATGGAGGTGATAGCAAGGACGTGCGGGGAAGAGCGTGGCGGCGGGATGTGGAGTAGACGGAAGCTGTGAACGGTGGGAAGAGCGGGTAGAGAATGTCGGGGAGCGAGCCAACGACAGCGGAGTGGAAGTGGGGGGGGGGGGGGGGCCCTTCGAGATGGGAGGGTTGGAGCAGGAATGTGGATAGTGAGGGCCTGAGGGAATAAGTGAGGAGATGGCAGCAGGACGTGCGGGGAAGGGCGTGGTGAGGGAAGAGCGAGGCGAGAATGCCGGAGAGCGAGCCAACGGCGGCGGAGCGAGAGAGCGGGAGCGTGGGGGTGGGAGCGTTGGTGTGGGAATGGGGATTGTGAGACGCAGAGAAAACGTGTGGAGATGGCAGTGAGGTCGTGCGGGGAAGAGCGTGGGGGTGGGATCGGGAGCAAAGAAACTGGTCGATGGCGGGAAGGGCGGGGAAAGAATATCGGGGAGCGAGCCAACGGCGGCGAACTGGGAGACCGGTGGTCGGGGCGGGAGCGTTTGTGCGGGACTGTGGATAGTGAGGACGTGAGAGAATAAGTGTGGAGGTGGCAGGGAGGACGTGCGGGGGTGAAATCGGGAGCAGAGGAAGGCCGTGGGCGGCGAGGGCGGGGCGAGAATGTCGGGGAGCGAGCAACGGCGGCGGAGCTCGGGCGCCGGGGCGGGGGCGTCGGGGCGGCGAGGTCGCGGCCCGAGGCACCGAGACGCCGCTCCGCGTCGGGCCGGCGCTGCAAATCACAACGTCGGCGCGAGATAACAGGGCGGCGAGCCGGCGGGCAGGACGAGCTGCGGGCGGGGGCGGGGTGCAGGGCGGGAAAGGAAGGGCGCGGCGGCGAAGGCCAGAGAGGACGCAGTAACCGGCTGCACGCGAGACGCCGCCGCCGCCGCCGCCCACACCACCGCCCTCGCCGCCTTCGACGCCGCCGCAGCCGTCGCGGGACGCTCCGTCTCCCGACGACATGCGCCGGAACGCGCTCTGCGGGACGCCGCCGTTGCCGCCCTCGCCCCGCCTCCGCCCCGCCCCTCCCACGCGCCGCCCCACCCTACCTCCCCTTCCCGTCCGCTCCCTCCACACCCCGCCCCCGCTGCTACCGCCGCCGCCCCGGGGGTTTCGTGCCGTTTCGGTGGCAAAGGTCGCATCGTGCCGTGCAGGATTTCTAACGCAACAGACAAGACGTAGAGCCCTGTTATTGCGCCTGCAGATCAGCTAATCACACGTTTTCGTTGTGCAGTGTTCCTCACGTCCTTGAAAGTAATCCCAGTGCAATATTGGTTTAATATAGTTTCATATATCAATGGTGATGTAGTACGGAATATACGTTTTAAAAGCATGCGAAAAGTTGGCTCAATAGTTTGGATAGATTATTTCTTTTCATAATCCGTACACTTTCTGATACAAGGGCTTCTTGTCCTGACAGTTCAATGACAATTGTTATTCTCGCAACAAAAAAGTAACATCTTTTCATTGATTCAAAACCATTATGGATCATTACCTCACTGATAATAATTTACTTTCATAAAATGTTAATGATATGAATTACATTTTTCATAAATGGGTAACTAAAAGTAATTTTATTGCCACAAATGAGCGTATGCTCGGTAGCATTTCAACAAAAAATGGATATGTACAATTTTAGAAATAAAAAACACAGCAATGCATACAAATATAAAAACAAATACTTGGAAGTCACTGGCACCTCTGCAAGTAAATTTTTTTCAGTCAACAATGGTCCTATTTACAAAACTGAAGTCTCCTACATTCGTTTTTGTTTTTCTGCATTTTCTTTTGTGCTAGTATTCGCCCCTACTAAAACAACATGACATTTCACATCTTTTACTAATGGCATTTCATGCCGGTTGCTTTGTAGACACCTTCAAGAGGGTACACAGTCTTGCTGTATTTCTACGTTCGTTAATCGTTCCCTACTGACACTCGCCACATTGTTTCTATTCGCGAATTCAGCCGCTTTTTTCGGCACTCGGTTTAATGATTTAATCTGACTTTCCCTATAGTGATAGCGTAGTTATCCAACGTGCTGGAAACACCGAAATGCAGTTGGTTTATCAAAAAGAAATTATTTCTAAAGATGTACTGTCATGCACATTGAATTTGACATATCTTGCACATCAAATATACGTTGCATACATATCGTCACCGGATTCGGTGCTGCGATATTGGATATGCTGAACTAGATTTTGTACCCCGATTCGTTTAGGTAGCGGTTCTGTGTATATGCATTTCAAGTGGGTAAATCAGTTAGATTGTGACCCTAATAACAGTAGTTAGCATCTCTACCATTTTCCGCGGATCGAATAAGTTCCGTAAGTTAGAGACTAATATTCTAGTTCCAAAGCAGACATTTCACGACAGCTTTGCTAACGATGGATATAAAAAGACTATTTATTCTAACAGAAATAATTTGTAATGTCGAAATCACTCCATTTCGTAATGAAAGAAAGCATCTTGTCCACATTTCACCTTTTTCCCTAAAATTCATTACGCACATCTCAATGAATTTTCGGTTAGATATATTTGTGATCTGTATTGCATTTTATATTCTTTTAGGATTCCGAAAAGAAAAATATCAAGAAAAACTATTTTCTGATCAATTGATTTTTTCACTTGTCACCACTTCAAATTTATTCCCCGGAGGTAAAGTGCACTAATTCATTTGTTGCTAAAAAAGATGTTTTAAGACTTGATTAAATTGCACCGCTCTTGTTCAAAGTATTACGACCAAATGCCATGAGTCATTTGTCAAAGATAAAAGCAGTAAAAAGACATATTGTTTACTTTCAGTTAGAGAACAAAATCATCTTTAAATTGCTTTCATACAAAATTAAAAGTCGACATAGTACCCTTTAACTCCGAGGTACTATAAAAATTAAAAAATGATTTTCACTTTACCAAAATGAAAATAAACTGAACGGAGTTACCGAGAATATATTTGTTATGATGTTTGAGTGCCAGCATTTCACAATATTAAAGTTTGAAGTCTTCCAAAATAAAATAGTTGGTAAAGTAACACGCTTGTTAATTTTATTCTTTTTCCGATTCAATTTTCTCAAAAACACCTTTAAAAGAATCATAACATAAATTGCAATGTAGGTTTCTTATTGTTCTATTTTGCTTAAGTCAGAGTTTAGGTCATGAATCGTTTTCTTGCGCTATTTTTTTCACGGAAATGTTTGAAACATGAGCGGCCAGGTCACGCACGCGATTTATTTTTATACGAGAGGAAGCAAATTGAGAGTGCGCGGCGTGGCAGCGGTGTGAAAACGCGCTTTTCTGTATCCCTCACGCACGCGACATGCCTCGCTCTCCTTCAGCCAACGTCTGACCACAAATAGAAAATCGCCCGTCGTAACCGCAGCGATGTGTCACGGTAATGTATTTATAAACCGGAAGCGCTAAAAGAACTTAAGCCAGTGTTGGCATTATCGCACGCGCAAAAGAAGAGGGAGTAGTGACGTTTGCCGCACGACCGTGTTGGAGATTCAGAATTTAGTGTTTCCAAACCCGCCAACAACTATGGATATTAGTCCCGCCAGTGTAGTGCATTTTATATCCCGGGAGTTGCTAGAGAGATATTTTCGGGTAGATAGAGGAACTTCCTCGCCGTATGTAATATTTTATTTCACGTCAATTCTAATTTTTAGTAAAATGTAAAATTCAAAAAAATATTTTAAGATATGTCAGTACAAATTGCTGCGCCACTGTCCGCACCGCTCAGGAGAGTAATAAAAGAGTACCAATAAAACAATATTTTCTTGGTACTTTAGAAGCATATTTTTCCATTAAGAAGCGTCTTTAACCGTATGACTACATCGTGTTTATGTATATATGAAGCTAAGAGCAGCAGATTGGACTAACCCATTTTTGAGGAAATGGTAGAAAAATGAATTTGAATATTTTATTAAACTTGTCTTACATTTTATGGGAATATAGCTGTCTCAAGTCACTGTGACATGTTAGACGGTGACTGAAGGTACATAAAAATGACAACACATAACATATAATAGCTAAAATGCACTTTTTAATGTGGGTTAGTCCACTTTGCTCTTTTAGAACTTGGGTTTTATTTTGGTGCAATAAGTAAGTATTTAATTCATTTATTTTGAAGAAAAGTTGTGAACATAATAAAATGTAGTACATTTATATCACATTGAACTCTCAAACTATTTTTTAAGCAAATTCCTCCTCCAGTTAGTTATTGATTTGTAAATCACCATCAGGGCCTGTACCGATGATCAAATGTTGTAAAAATCATGACCTACCGGGAGAATAAAGGCCAGTAGTTGAATAAGTTTTTTTTTTTTTGCTTCACTTATATAATGCCAGTGAAACATAGAAGAGGTAGTGCATTTTATGTTGTAAGTGACTTTCTTTTACTAATATCAACTGTCTCAAAATTAACCATTCCATAATTTGAATATTTATATTGAATTTTATTGGGAAATTCTTTTTTAAATTGCAGCTATTAGATTTGCAATCACTCCATCTTAGTTTTCGATTCAGACTGTTTCTTGTTTGTAATGGTTCGTACAAATATCTTGCTAGAAACAGCCGATTTGGGTCATTTGAATTGCTGTAAACGGATTTTTCTTCATAGCATTTTGTATTACTGAATCCCAATTTGCAAGTACAAAAATATGTGGATGAATTTTTTCTCCTTTTCCATTAGATCAAAATCTTCGTATGAGTGGTCACATATTAGAAATATAAGAGTTTTTTTATTCATGCTTAAATCTGGAGATACGCAAATGTAATTACATAGTATCGACAATTTAGTATTGCGGTTCTGGCCCCCTCATTGGTCAGAACACATAATTAGTTTGTTTGAGGTTTGGAAGTTTTTAAAATAATATAAAAGTCATCTCTCGAGGGCCTCTAAATGCGATTGTCATCTCTTAAGGACCTCTAGACGCGAGGACTAACCTCAGGTTAGTTGTAGCTGTCGTTTTCGGCACATTCTTGCACCGGACCCCGGTCTCTTAGATCCAGGAAAAGAAAACTGACTTGAACCCCTCTACCTGACTATGCTATTGTGCGCTTTTCTTAAAACGCTGTGTGTATTCTGACAGGATAATAAACACTGTGCTCTTTGCCCTAATTTTTCTTAGCAGAACACATTTTAATTCTTTAATATTTCATCGTCTATTCTGTTTTGCTGTCCTTATCTTCAGCGTTTCTAATAATTCCTCTATATTTTCGTTTAATCAATATTAATTGAATTTTAAGTTTCTCGGACTTGATGTCTTATTTTGTTAGTGTTATTGCTTCTTGTAGTACAAAATTTGGTTTAAGAAGAGAAAAGACTGATGTAAAGAGGTTTCAAAAGAATCTCGAATTATTTATTTATTATTTATCTTGAGCAATTAATTAAGGTAGTATCTAACCTACTGGAAAAAGCATTGTAAAGGACAGGACTAGTTAAACGTCCGAACGACTTGAATAGAAAGCATCCCTTCCCTGATTTCTAGAAACACAATGCTTGTTACTTTGCCTTTCCATCGACAGGCATTTCCGTGAAGCGCTGTTTGATGTAGGTTCTCGCAGCCCAAACCATCGTGATGTGTTAGCTCTGCCCGGCTCCGAGCTCCTCCTCCATTCTTGAAGGCGGCTTTGTGGCAAAGGGACGGTCTTCTGGGGTGGGCCGCTCGTTTCGCCATCTTACTGAAGCCGGGGCGAGACAGCGGCGGCGGGAGCGGCGTGGAGCGGCGCGGAGCGGCGCGGAGCGCGGGGGCGGGGCCGGGGGCCGGGGCCCGGGCCGCCGGGGCGTCCGCGTCCCAGCTGCGACGCGGGGGGGCTCGCGTTCAAAGCTAACACGCGCGCCCTCCGCGCATCGGCGATCCGGATCATTTGCGAAGGCCTCCCGTCCCGAGGAAGGCCTCCTTCGCCTCCTGCTCCGCTCCCACTCACCGGGGGACCAGAGTGGGATAAGGACGCCCGAGGGGAATAGGCGAGACGGGAGGAAGGCGGTGTGAGGCCGGACGAGGCACGGAAAGCGACCGACAAGAAGAAAAACGGCGGAGAAGGAAAGAAGTGTGGGGGCCAAGTGGATGGCAAGCGGGTGGGGCACTTTAGAAAAAAAGAAGGTGAGGAAACAGAGAAACGAAAGTTGGAACAGTGATCAAAGTAATTCTGACGGTGCTGTTGGAATGTAATTTCAGAACGAGAACAACCAATCATCTTCAGTTGTCAGCTAATATTTTTGTTTTATCGACTAACTTGCGAGGTGTTTTCAGTAAAATAAATTTAAATCAATATGATAAGATAAATATGTAACTGAATAACGGGAATAAATAACAAAAAAAGTGGTTGTCAATTATTGATAGCTAAAATTTGCGACAAAAATAGTAATGTTAAAAAATTAGCGAGTTGTAGAGCTCACGCAATGATTTCTGGGAAATTACACGAGTACAGTTAGTATCGATTGGGATAAGCAAACTTTTTTCGTGCATAGAAGCGAACAACTATTCGTCGAATTCACTCGCGCCAGTTATATTCACTAGCTACACTGGTTTGCAACTACCTATATGTAAATGTATTCCCTATAATGTAGGAGATAGTTCTTTACGCATTGTGTCCCTGAAGTTTACAGATTAGTCTTATTTCCTACCATCATACTTGTTACAAACATTTCACGGAAACTTTGTAATTAAAGTTCTGTGCACCACATTTATGTCTGGACGCTAAGACTTTGCACTTTCTTAGTGACTCGCTCCTAAGATAGTCGGAAAACCGCCAACGACTTCTTGTTCAAGGGCCGATTCGTACCCCGCAATTTTCAGTGTTTATTCAAGAAGAACCGGAATCGCCCTCGAGGGGGCAGCACTCCCTGGGCAGTTCGCAGAAAGGCGAACGATCCGCCGCTTTCGCCTCGCCGCTCGCTGCGCACGGCCTCCTCCATCCTTGTCTTTCTCCCAAGCCTCCACTCGCCCGCGCAAGGGAACGAGATACCGACGAGTGTGTCCTCTGAAGCAGCGGACGTCGCCGTGGAGGTGAAGGTGAGATATGGAAGCTGGCAATCAAGAGGCAAGCCACTTGGAGCGATAATTGTTCGAATAGAGAGATGCTTGGTTAGGGATTTAATCCCAAAGTGGTTGAAATGTCTGCCTTGTTGAAACATGGCTGGCAATCATGTGTTACATAAATATGCTGACAAATATATTTAAATGCAGTAACTATGAAGTGGTGATAGCACCGTGAGTTCAACGATTATTTTAATTAATAAGAATAACAAATCTCTAGGAAGGTCTGAAAATAAGACAAGGTTGGCAGCAATGGGTTAAATAATAGTCGCCAATGCCCAAGAACTTTGTGAATAATTAGAACTCTTCATATTCAGTACCGCCAAGAATTACGGTCCGTCTTCCAGACCTTGCCAACTGGCACCAGTCATCGTTGTCTCGATCCGCCTACATGCGGCAGACCGCATGTTCGGATCGAAGACAGGCAGCACATTTATTCAGACATGAACGCTCGGCAGTTAAGAGCATTTGTATAAAAAACTCATAGATGAACGAATTAATGATATTGGTTACTGAGGCACGAGTTGCCGAAATTCGTTGCTGACAATCAGATCACTACGACATACGTGTCGAATCCTTAGACATATGTTCGCCATCAATGGTGGACCCAGACGAAGCCGTTGGGGACATCTCCCCATCTCCAACCATCTAGCAATTTTGTACTCAATTTATTCAAAACGCATCACATAGTGATCGCATAACAATGCATTCACATTATGAATATACATGTTTTTATTTCGAGCTACCATTTTTTTCTTTCAACAATATTTAAGGTGGCCTGAACTGAAATTGGCCCCCTCTGAAATACTTTCTGGGTCCGCCTCTGGTCGTTATCGGCTTATGTGAAATAACCTTTTCATTTCATTTCTTTCAAATTCGCAATCTCCCGTGGACCGCTCGGACGCATATACGTACGGAATCCATCCACGCCCCTCTAAAAGGTATCCAGTTCGCGAAGCACTGCGGAGGCGCCGGGGGGGGGCGTGGGTGCAAAATGGCTCCGCAAGTGGAGGAGGAGAAGGAGAAGAGAGAGGACAGAAAAAGTGATATGGCGCGCGAGAGGCGAACGGAAGCTCTAAGAGGCGCCGCTTGGAGAAGCGGTAGCCTGAGAAAGGACTGAGAACGCAGAGTCGAAAACAAAGGCTCGTTTAAAGATGCACACTAGTTGCAAAGGAAAAGGCGAATAGAATAAGTCGGAAAGGAGAAGCCAGAACGCGGCCGGGATAGTGGAGTAGTCCTCGTTGCCGCCCAAACAATGAACTGTACTTTATTGTTTGTAGTAGCTTTTTAAAAATCTGATTCGTAGTTCTAAACCACGTGTTTCTTGTAATCGTAAATTGACCCGTTTAAAAATTTTCTCGAGTAAATTACATTTAGCATTAGAAGTACCCGTACAAGAGGGCAGAGGTCTGCTGATATTGACTTTCTAATCATTTGAGTTCACTTGTATGACAAAGAGGATTTACTCAGAGCTCTCATCACAGATAAATGCCATTCTCGCTTCAGCTGCGGGCCAGAGCAGTCGCTCCGTTATCAGTAGCTACTAGCGTTCCGTGCCGAGTGAGGCCGACCAGTCTCGGTCTGACTTCAGTATTTGTTTAGTGTTTTGTCCGTCCAGTGTTGTATAAATTCTATCAAAACTGTTCAAAGTGTTACACAATCTGCGCACCGAAGTTACTTTAAACCAGTGAGTGCAGTGCGTCCATCAATCGCTCGTTACTCTCATTCATGAGCAACGAAAACAATGCCATCACACGGGAGTTAATCAGTGCCGCCCTAACCACATTGAACGGTGAAGCACCATCATCGTCAGCCAGCAATATGGAATCTTACTCAGCAGGTCACTCCAGCAACTTCCAAACGGGCGGGAATTTCACGCCCCCCACAACGTCACCGATGGACATTAGCCCCCCGGCTCCATCATCAGGCGTCCCACCAACCTTCAACCAAGCGGCCGCCGGGACTCTCTCCGGTAAAAGATCGATAGAGACCTGCGACGAAGGTGACAGCAAACGCGCGGCAACGCAAGGTAACACCCATCATAATAGTAATGCAGACCTACAGAAACAGTATAACGTAATAGTTTCCAATAGATTTAGCTTTCTCAACGAACAATTGCCTGAAGAACCACCCGAGCCAAAGACAATTCCACCAATTTTTGTTACCGCCACAAGTAGTCACGCCGAACTTATTTGTGAAATTAAAAATAAAATATCCAATAACTTTACAACAGAATTCAAGACCAACAAAATTAAAATTCTATTCCGAACCGTACAAGATTTCCGGAGTGCTGTGAAGTATTTTATTGAAACTAACAAACAATTTCATACCTACAGTGATCCCTCTTGTAAAAAATTTTCAATAGTGATAAAAAATATACACCCAACAATCACCGAAGAAGAAATATTAGCAGACATAAAATCCCAGTTTCAGTCAGTCACTAAAGTAACTAGATTAATGAAAAACAATGTACCAATTCCAGTGGTCGCAATAGATTTTAATGGTAAAGACAAAATAGAATCAGTCCTCCAAATCAACAACGTGTGCAACTCAATAGTTAAACCAGAGAAAAGAAAAAAATCAAAAGGTCCAATTCAATGCATGAGATGCTTAGATTTTGGTCATACCCGTAATCATTGCAATTACATAATGTCGTGCGCGTTTTGTGCCGGAGAACACTTCACTGCGCAATGCCCTACCAAAAACAACAATAATCTAAAATGTAAACTCTGTAATGGAGCACATAGGGGAGACCTTCGATCTCATGAATGCTCATACTATAGTAAACTAATCGAAAAAAGACAAAATATTTTGTCTAAGAGAATCATAGAAAATCCGTTACCAATGCCATCACCCCCATTAAATATTACAAACTTCCCTTCACTCCCACAAGTAACAGAAATCCCAAACTTCACTCAAGCAAACTACAACAATCAAACACAATCACCCCATCCTAACACTACCGCAAACCAAACATTTAATTCAACCAACAACAATCACCCTACGAACAACAATAACACCTTCACTCCAACTCTACAGAATATAATCCACTCAATCACTAATTACATATCAAGTATTATATCCTCAATAATTCCAACCATAATACAAAGCATACAGAACTCAATAACCTCGTATTTAAGCAACAATTACGGCCAACCATCCCCTTAAAAACTTTATCATTCTCAATTGGAACTCAAACAGTATTTCAAACAAAAAAACTGAACTAATCCATTTCATCCAACAAAAATCAGTTGATATTGCTTGCATAACAGAAACTCACCTCAATAGTTCAATGAACTTTTCAATCCCAGGTTTCAAAATTTACAGATCTGACAGAGAAAATGATGAAGGGGGAGGAGTCCTAATCTTAATTAAACAAAACGTTCCACACTATCAGTTCATCCCACCACTAACCCCCGGCCTCGAAACTATAGCAATTAAAATTCCATTAAATAATAACAGTGATCTCAACATAATAACAGCATACAAACCTCCCAAAATTAAAATAAACAATAATAATTTATCTACATTGTTGCAATTACCAACCCCAACAATCATCATAGGTATCAAAATTAAACAAGCAAGAAATAAATTATTCCAACTCCGGCCACTAATCAACAAACATAAATCTCTGTCATACACAAACAGTACAACACTATACAAAACAATAATCAGACCACTACTCCTTTATGCATGCCCCATATGGACAAACGCAGCCCCCACAAATGTCAATAAAATTCAAGTTATGCAAAATAAATTTTTAAGACTAATCACAAATGCCCCCTGGTTCATAAGTAATAAACAACTTCATTCAGAATTAAACATCAATACAATAATAAACCAAATAGCACAAATATCACACAACTTCTACCAAAACCTAACAGACATACCAGCAGCATCCCATTACAAACTTCCGAAAAATCCAACCCACACACGAATAAAAAATAGATTCCCTTTTGAAGCATTCCTCAAACTTTTAGCCAACGACAATTCATAACACTGAGGTTCTCCCCTAGAGTATCCTCTCCAATGCGTAGATTAAGTTAGCTTAGATATTTTAACTAGAATAAGTCTGAAAACATACATCTGTAAAGTAGTTGTACTGAACGATGTAAATCCACCAAAATGAATAAATGTGTTTTAAAAAAAAAACAGATAAATGTATGGCTGCATGGACCGCTATCATCGTCCTTGGCTTCTCAAATTTTGAGCTCGTTCTGTGATGCAAGATAAAGTCGGGGAACTATTAATTAAAGCAATATCAGAATTTCAGTGCAAATGAAAAATAGATGTATTTATTTAACTCTAAATATAGTCAAAACATGTATTTGTTTTCTAAAGAAGCAGCAGTACAGCAGTAGTAGAACAGTCTGCTCACGTTTTACTGAGCTCCGGAATTCCTTCCCCTCTTTTATTAAACATTTATTGAATTATGAATAAACGTGGCAAAAACGTTTCTGGCATCATTTACTAACTTTTTAATAGAAACTGTGCGACAAATAAGCAACAGATATAATTCGTACAGTTAGTTAAATTAAAACCAACAGAGTACAAAGATAGTCATGAGATTAGAAGAGAAGGGGAACTACCTCGCCCTAGAATAAAGAGAATGATGTCGATTGATTGATATTTCCGAGCAAGTCAACTGCTACGCTCATTATTCTCGTTAGTGTAGTGAATGTATTATTCTCGGAGGTGGCGGTGTTCCTCCCCTACTGGATGGTGAGATCCAGCGCCGGTTTACACTTCGGCTTGCGGGGAATTTCTCCATTCAGGTATCCACCAGTGGGGCACCGCTCAGCAGGGATAAGCAGTAAGCTTCCGACATGAGTGGTAGTGTAGTCCGTGTAATTGTAAAAGTAAGTGTGGGCAAAGGGAGATGATAGGACAAGGAAGAGGAAGGAAATATCTTGCAAAGTGAAAGATTCGTGGCCCGTTTGTTAGTATTCATTTGCCTGTATTGATAGAGAAATCACGGAAAAGTACCGATCAGTGCAGCGAGCCGCTAGAATTCTCCTCCAGACAACGACTGAACGTCGACCTAGCTATGTAGTTAGTTTAGAAAATCTGCCACCGTCGGGACTCGAACCTAGGACCTCCCGGTCAGCATCGGTGCAGTCAGTGGTAATGCTGACTCTGCGCTAAATTCAGCCCGTAGAATGATGTCGAGATCGTATCATACATTTGGACAGTTTGAAAATGAGATCTCTTCTCTTTCTCCCCTTGCTCCTGGGCTGATTACCCCACCCGCTTTCCCTCGATCATGAAACCTCACGCAGCAAAGGGGTACAGTCGAAGCCTTGTATGAACTTGCATAAGCCCTGTCGAAATGTCTATATGAGACCTCTGGTGGAGCCGATCCCAACTGCTGCACAGGAACGGGAAAGTGAAGGATTTAAATGAGGTCGGAGATCGTATATGACATGAAAAGGTAGAGGCAGCGTAGTGCTCGCCCTACGAAATTTTTGTGGAAGATAATGTGTATAGTAGTATGAACATTTAACGACAATTTGTAATATTTTAGTTTTCAGTATTATATAAAGAGGTATTCAGAATTGCATGGAATCAAAGGTTTTAAATATTGAACTGATAAACTAAATGTTAATCAATTGGTTTTTATATAGAACCTGAAAATGAGAATAGGAAGATTTCTGAAATGTGTATGAATTTTTTATGAATTAATGACATTTAACAACACATAAAATTTGTTCCTTTGACATAAAATATGGATGTCTAAAACATTAAATATTGGAAGCATTACAGTATAAATATTTTATTTTTTAGAAGGTTGTGTTCAATGATACAAGACCACCATGAATTTCTGAACACTTTTCCATGTTTTGATTTTTGTTTCAAAATGAAAAATTTGTTGTAATTAATATAAAGAAAATGGTTTGATACTAAATGCTTCTATATAAAACTAATTATTTAGAAAATATGAAAATTTAAAAGTAAAGACGATTTGAACTTAAAATGAATTAAAGTGTTCAAATGTAGGTCAGACTCCCCTTCTCTGTTGGAAGAATAGAATCTGTTTTCTCTCAGGAACAATGTAAATTCACATCACATATTCCGTATGTATTTTACTCCTTGGCAAAATAGTACACGGATAAAATGATTTTTAAGTATAAGCGTGCGCATAGGAGGGACAATGGGGACGTGTCCCCCTCTGAAATTTTCAGTGGAGGATATATAGCTTTACGTAATACATTTTATTAATTACATTTTATTATACGTAAATACGTTCAATTTCTGACTTTTTTTCCCTTTTTAACCCGACAATTTGGAGAATATTACACTTGGGGAAGAGGCTCTCTGTGCCATCTGGCAACCCTGTAGATAAAATCAATTGCACAATTAAAATTATTCTCTTTGTACGTAGCTTGTTTTATTTTGTACTAGCAAAATATGTCATACGTAAATAAAATAGTTGTGATGGAAAAGAGGGTTCAGAAATGAAGTGTTTCCTTCTTTAGATCGCGCAAGCCTAATGTTTGAACACCTCTGATTTACATCAAATTAGGTGGATTAACACAATACTACCCAAATAATAGGAAAAGCACCCGAGGAAGAAGCAGAACAAAGGCGAGAATGAATCAAAACCGAAAACGCGCGGATAACAACTACTGTGGCAACAGTGGCCTGCAGCCATACTAGGCTGGGTAGTTCCTCGCACGGCGTAGCGCCGAGTCTGTCGACAGTGTGGCGGTCGATGCCTGGATCAGGGCGCCGCGCCAGCTCACGAGGGCACCGTCCCTCGCCCCACCCCACCCCATCCCACCACCATCTCGCCCCCGCCAACTCGTCCCCCACCCTACATCGCTCTACATCCGCCTACCCTCACACCGTCGGCGGCCGCTCTCGCCTATCGGAAGAGTCGGCGAAACATTATTTCTCTTCTTTTCACCGCTCTCCCAAAGGAATATGGAAGGCAAGACGGGAGAGGGCTCCTTTCCGATTCAGCAAAGCTAAATAAAAGCAGACATCTTTGTAAAGTAGCCTGTACTACCCTTTGTGATCTGAGTATTTCGTCGAATCATAAAGGCGTTGGAAAATGGAATATCTTAACATTCTACATCTTTTTTCATCACGCACTTTTGCTTGCAATTGGCAGTTTGAAGTAATATCATCTTGCTGTGATATGTATACTGTTAGCCTCTTGGCGAAACGTCACCGTTCTTTTCGTCGATGTCGCTCGTTTGAATTCACGCTGGTCAATTGATTTTTGCAACATGAACTGTACATAAGGCTATCACTTACGGCAAAGAAACAAATTATTAACCACATTCTTAGTGTGACACGTTATGTAAAGACCAAGCTGAATTACGTGTATCAAACGAGGAAGGTATCAAACGAGCATGAATGGAAACATTTGAAAACTGGAAATTTTTACTGAGTTTGACAAAATTTATTTGCATAGAAAAATGAGCTACAGAATTGATTTCATATTATAGCTGGCAAAATAACAACCCCTCTCTACTTCTTCAGAAACAAAGATCAAAGAGATCAGCAAATGTGCGCATTATGAAGTTGCATTTATGTACACAAGCAAAGCAAGGGGACCATCTCAGCATTTTTTTTCTCTTCGTTTCTTCCACGGTGAATATCATCAAGTTTAAACACATCGTTACACAATAAAACGTGTTTCTTTGCTATTAGTCAATATTGTACAATCTCTACAATTGATTTTAATTCCTCATTAAATGTACCAAATTCATTGATAAAGGATGTACGAGATTCAGCTGTTCTCAGAAATATCTTTCATCAATGGCTTTTTATTTAAAAATGCTTCTGTTTGTATGAATGCATATGGAGATGGACGCTGAAGTACTTATTGATTTTTCTAAGAACTGGTTAATTCACTTTCAAACTTTGACCAACGAAAGACATATTTAATCAATTATTGTAACCAGTAGTAATTCAGTTGATTTGGATTATATCTCAAATTTCCGCTTTGAAGTAACCGAAAATTGGATTATTATATAATTTAATAATTAATGCAAAATTGTCGTTTATACCGAAACGTTAACTGAAATAAATCTTACATTAACATACGTTCTTCATTGAATGGTCATCGAATGGTCATCGTCATCTATTCTGCGTTTTCTTTAAGTACAGAAGTTGTTAATGTTCCGTTTAAATAATCAAAAACATAAAATGAACTTCATATTTTAAAACTAGTAAAGGATTTAATGTAATTAAAGGTTAATCTTTAGTGTATTGATCTTTTTTTTCTAATATTCTGCCACAAAGAAACGTTTTCGAAGGAAAGAAAAACTGCAGGTTTCTTCAAAGTCTCTTGAATGGCACACGAGACTTTGACTCCCGCAACTTTTAAAATCTAATCCCGAACAAGGGAATGGGGATCTACGCGTACGAAACTCTGTGAGGTGTTTGAATTACAGATAAGTTTCAGGCTTCCTCCAAACTCAATCACATAAGCTACTTAAGCACTTACTTCTTTTTCGTAGAGTAGCAAAACAGTACGCGCCAATTCGACATTTAAAGTTAAATCGGTGGAGTCTCATTGCAGCGTGACACTGCAAAAGATTTAATATGATTGCAGTGGCGTACCGTGGTAATTTTTTTTTAATATGCTCTAGAGCAGATTTACTTATTATTAATTGCGATATCTCAAAATGACAATTATTGTCTAATGTGTCTATTATTATTATTATTATTATTATTATTATTATTATTATTATTATTATTATTATTATTATTATTATTATTATTAATTATTATTATTATTAATTATTATTAGTATTATTTATTATTATTTTTAGGTACCCAACTATTAATATTACAGTTCCTAGCAACACACACCTGAAAGTATGATGATACTTTAAAAAAGGTTTTTGAAAATATTGTCGAGCATTTTTAGTAGGTGCCCGTTGATGATTCGGGCCGGGACAGTTTTCTTAATGATGAATAAATAATTATTTTACTGCCTGGAAAATATTTATTTAAAAAAATTACAGAACCAAGTATGTGAACAACCGGTTTAGTGCAATTACTAAATAATTTATTTCGCGTTCTTTTGTTCATTTCACTCACACGAATCGTTTAAAGATATTTAATTTTTTATAATAAATAAGATAATCACAAATCACTTAATTCATTTATAAGCAAATTCCATGAATAAATATTCACACTAGCTGCAAGATGTTGCTCCCCGAAAGTGTACGGGAACTAATGGTATATTAACGACACCGTCATTTTATTGCACTTCTAGTGGTCCACTGTTCCTGTCACTTGTTTCAAGTCTTCGGATTCACAAGATGTTAGTCATTCCGATAAGCTGAATTGGAGTGTGTGTGTTTATGTGTGTGTATGTGTGTGTGTGTGTGTGTGTGTGTGTGTGTGTGTGTGTGTGTGTGTGTGTGTGTGTGTGTGTGTGTGTCTCGTGTTGATGTTGGAGCGTGGGCCCGCCACCGGCCGCAAACGAACTCGAGGATTCCCGATAGGCCAGCCTTCGGCTCCGTTAAGTCAACCATAGTATCAGCACATCGGTGTCTCACAAGTACACGTGCTGGGCATGCGTTGAAGGCTCTGAACGCCAGAGCCTTCCTCCTATGGCGGGTAAGTTGGCAGTTAAGCGGGAACTTCAACCTTGAAAACCAGACAAAACGCAGTAATTGTGAATTTAAAAAATATCAAAAATTATCAATAAGCACATTATGAAGTAATGGGAACAGTTTTTTATTTTTCATTAAAAGTTTGGACCTTGCAGTCTAATAGGTAGTAATCACTGATAATTGAAATAAATGTTTAAGAACCATAACAAAATTTTATTTCCGTATACCGTGTAAAAATACTTTGAAAATAACAGATTTATGATAGAAATAATAATAATAACAATAATAATTATTAGTATTAGTATTATAAGTTTTATTGTTACTAACCTTTATGAATGTTTAAAAGTTCATTTCGAAATTATTACCTAGTACGAAATTTATAAGAATAATAGATAGAATGTATAAGAGTAATCCTTTCCCTCTCATTTATATACTTGACATACTCATGTATTAGAGAAAGAGGAATATTCTTTTTAAATTAATGTTTCTCCATTTCAATTATGTTCGGATTTAATTTTATTTTTTATTAAGAAACATTATTCAAATTTATGTTCCACAAATAAATGCACTCATTATGTGATTCAGATATATGTAATTTCATATTAATAAAGTAATACAAAATTAGAATGTAAAACAAAAAATAAATATATTGTCCAGATTACGTTGTCCTGTTAATGACATAGCTATTGTTCATTCTTGTGTACATCAATTCGTGAACTGTTTTTGAGTGAAAAGAAGAGAAGTGATTTGCGACCTCAAATACGTGTAAATTCTATGATAGACTTCTCGCTGCCCTCTTTTTTTTCGGGCGTGCCACAGCCGCGGCGGCAGCGACCGGCAGCAGCCTTCGGCGCTCTCTTTCAACCCCTTTGACACGCGTCCGCGCTGCGCGGGAACGACTGGCGGCCCGCCCCCAACGCACGGCCACCCGTGCCTCCCTGCCGCCCCACCCACGCCCACGCCCACGCCCACGCCCACGCCGTCGTCCCCGCTACCACTCCCGTCGCCCCCGCCTCCGCCACCATCCGCCTCCGCCACCATCCGCCTCCGCCGCCGCCCCCGACGCCACTCCCTTCCCCACCGCCGTCGCTCCCGCCACCACCATCCCACCGCCGCCGCCCTCTTCCACCACTCACACCGCCGCTCCCGCCACCCCTGCGCACCGTCGCCTCCGATCCCAGCGAGTACGAGTGCGGGGCGGCGGCGCGGCGCGGGCGGGCGGGCGGCGGACAGCGGCCGCGCCGTTCGTTAGAGTTCAGCGGGCGACCGCCTAAGCCCCGCTCAGCCGAGCAATTTACCCCGGGGATTAGCGCCCGCCCCGCCACTGCTCCCGCCCACGCCCCGCGCGCGAGCCTTTTTGAATCGCCGGCGGCGGCGGCGGCGCGGGGGGCGGTGGGGGCGGTGGGGACGGCGCGGCGGCGAGAGCGGACCGCGGAGACCGGCGTGCGGAGAGCGGACGGCGGAGGACGGAGGACGCAGGACGGGGAGGCGGGCAGCGGAGGGTACAACCGAGCCCGCAGTCCGCTGCCCGCTGCCTCTTTTGGGCCATGTGATTAAATTTCTCTGTCTTGTCGGGCGGATTCATTAAAATTACTTGGCTCATGTAATGGAAACAAAATTCTTGAAATTTTATTTTAAAACGTAATTTTAAAGAAAAGGAAGAAACGTTATGCGCATAAAAATTCATATTTTAGGACCTACCGTGATCCACTTACGTTGTTTGCATGCTCTGGAGGGTGTCGTCCTTTTTTTTAAGTAGCCGTTAATGCGGTTAGTGAAAAAATGATAAATATGCACGTATGCGGCGCGTCTATGTACGATACAGTTACTTCGGCATCTCGATTACCGACTGAACTAATTAGCTTCAAGCTCCACACAACGTGTTCAATTCGTAATTAAATTCACATGATAACCTGATATTTATAACAGACGTGTGGATTGGTTGACAAATTTCACGTTTCTTTTGAATCCGTTGTAATTTGATTATCATTTCCAGTTCCCATAATTAGATTTTTGCCGCGTCGCCTCGTCGGCCTCCGCCGTGGGCGGGTGTGCGCGGCTAACCCGCCGGGAGGGGGCGGTGCGTAGTGGGGCGCGCGGAGGGAGCTCGTCAAGGTTTGAAATGCGGCGACTGGGCGAGTGGCCAGGCCCTCCAGCGGCGGGGAGGGGGCCAAACATAATTTGGGCCTAAGCAAACAAGGCAATTACCTAGCTCTCTTGGAAATGTTAGACCTGCTCTCCTCAATCATGGAAACAATGTTTCTCTTTTTGATTGCAAGAAAAAAATCTGAATAAAATATGTTTGTTACGCTATTGCAATTGTATTGTAATGAACATTATACAATGCTGCAATATATTATATTATACTATAACTTATATATTATATATTATGTTAATATACTATATATTATTTTAATAAGCGAAGATTTAAAATGTTTCTAATTATTGCAATCTCATTTACCTAAATCTTATATTACAGACTTTGTAGTAAAGTAAGGTAATTTACAATATTTCGCACAAAAAGTAAATTATTACTAAATGAAATTGATAAAATGTTTGCAAACATTTGTATGTTATTGTTACTTACTTATTTACCTGAAACAGGATTAATAATAATACACTTACTGAGATAACTAGAATGACCAAAATCAACGAGAATCTCAGTCCTTGCTGAGAAAGAAAAAATCGCTGTGGCTCGCAAAAATGGTATGTTCATTGGTCAGTAACACGGGTCCTTCTTTCTACTGTATAGTCTTCATCTCCATAGGATAAATCTTAACATTTGTCACTTCTATAGGCAACTTCCACTGTACACTTCGATTGGCATTTGTAAAGGTAAGGTTTTAAGGAAAAATATCATTGTGTCCTCGACGCACTTGTTTTTTTGCTTCAAATCAGAAGAATAGTTTCTGCTTGGACAGTTTCTTCGGTTCCTTCAGGCAAGTATTCCCTATTGTACAACTAGATGTTGATGGAGTGGAATTGGGAGTTGGAAAGCTTTCATTGGGATTAAGATATGGATTAAGACATTTGGCAAGTGAATCCTTTTTCCTTTTCTTTCGCAATGGCATGACGCTTTTCGAAGCATTGTTTCACATTGTCCAACAATTGTTTGTGCTCATGTTAATATCTTTTCGACAATTGTTCTTGGACGTGTCACTGATTGTGAAGTTGATGTATCAGAGCTAATAATCGAACTCAATAACGGCATTCGCTCAGTTATCTTACTTGATGCCAATGCTCGTTTAAGACAGAATCATCGTTATAGGGATACTCACCAATTTTCTTGAAGGTATTAATTATATTAGAAGGGCAAACTCTTTCAAAGAAAGTATATTAAACAACTCGTAAAAGCTTGGGATATTTGATTGGGTTTTTATTACAGTGTATCAACAGGTCTAGTTAGGTCTTGCAAACACAGACATACAGCGTAATAAATATAGTCGTTTTATAATGGATACGTTATTTATGGTGTGAAAATAAATATTATGATAATATACGTAAAACAAATCCTTCAATAATATACGTCGCCAACGTCTTCCAAACGTTGTTGGGTAGCACAAAATGGATGTGGAATGTGCTAATAGAAAGGGTTTTTCAACATCCCTCTTCGTACAAATATCTCAAAAGAAATATTCCTATCACAAATATATTACTTCATACTACTGACGACTCACTGCGTGAAAATAAGTCTTTTTTCGCTTCATTTACATCTAAAAATTAATAAATTCTGTAAACGAAAACAGACCACTTTTTGTTTCCACCGCCAAACGCATCGATAGGTTGCCATTTCTTTTGTCAATGCTTGGCAGCGATCGTGTCAATTGCAGCGGAATTTAAACTAGTGATGTTAAAACCAAACTTTTCCTGTTCTTTATAGCGGTTACGCGATATCATAAATTTAGTTTAATCCGCAAAAGTGTATCCAGCACGCGAAAATATTTTACTGGGCTGAGATCCCAACTTACGCCCATAGGCTCCGTGAGCTGTAGTCTTTTCAACTATATTAGAACCGTCTAGCCCTACACGACCAATGTAGTCTACGCGTCATAAAGAAAGTTGAATTCTTGCAATGATCAAAAGTTGCCATAATATTAAACAAACTTTCCTCTCTTCAAAAAAAAACTTAAAGAAAAAATTAGAACCGCTTTTAAGAAACTCTTCTTTACGTTTCTTTTTAATTGTGACTTCATTGAAAATTATGCGATAACTAATCAGATTTTTAATGTAAATGACATTATTTAAAAATCTAATAATTAATTTGAAGTATTTCATTAAAAAAATCATGTCACGATATTTATTGAGTGATTTACACCCAATTTAAATATGTTATCATAACATAAAAATCAAATGTATTATGTTAGGTAGCTTTCGAAAAATTACTGCAAAATTACATATTTTGCAAACGTACATAACTTTACCTCACACATGCACATATGCATTCTCTATAGGCATTATCTAACTGCCGTGCATTAATAACATGTTCAAATAGTACAATAATTGCTTAATTTTATAAAAAAACTTATTGATATGCAAATTATAGCTTTATCTCCGCATTAAAGTCTTAAACCCACGTCAAAGAATGACACAAAACTTGAATACGTCAAAGAATGACGTAATCAAATTTATAGCAGGAGAAAGCAATTAATGTATTTTCCAATTTATGTAATATCAATGGAGTCTCACATAAGTACTGTCATTACAGTGTTATTCGGATCGTTTAATGTCACAAAAATAACCATGAATAATAAAACCTCTCTAAACCAGTTTGCTTTCTTCTTCAAAGAATAATATTGGGGTATTTATATATTTCAAAAAGTTTGACCGGCTGAGTTTCGCTCAGAGTCAGCAAGTATATCAGTAGTGACACTGATCGGGAGGTCCTCGGTTCAAGTCCCGTCGGTGGCGGATTTTCGACACAAACTATATTACTAGGTCGAATGCAGCAGCTGTGTGGAGGAGAATTTTAGTAGCCGGATCAAGAGTTTTCCGTGGCTTCTTCGATCAATATCAGTGAATGATGGAACAGTACTCGAGCAAACAGGGCACGGACCGCGCGCCATATTTCCTTCCTCTTCCTTGTCCTCTTCTTTCCTCTTACACGCACACTAACATGCACTACACTACCACATGTCACGAGACCAGTCGGCAGCTGGCACGATACTCCGCTGCAGGAGATAAAGGAAGGGGAAAACCCCGCAAGCCGACGTCCCGAATCTCAAAATCTGGAGAAGAACACCATCTTTCGGGATAAAAAAATTCACGACACTAGCAGGATTAATGACTATAACAGCTGTCATTCTCGTAAAATAAGTCAATCAGTAATCTTTGACTTCTGATTGGGGTATAATGAACATCGAAATGGGAGGATAAAATGGACATAGTCGAGTGCGGTTGAATTCAAAGGGAGGAAATAACGGTCTGAGCTCATGAGGATTGTGACTATCGGATTGCTATTGGTTTTCGCAAACGAGAATTGATAAACCTCTCAAACTCTCACCGCAGGTTGTTAATTTAGATGTATCCAAAGATAATATGCACATGTGGCAATGCATTTAATCCATAATAAAACTTCACTTGCGTAGGACGAAATTAAAAACCATAGTTTTGCAAATATATTCGGCACATTTTCTTTATAAAGTTCTCAGACTCTTAAGTCTTTTAGTCTCTAAGCAGTTGAAACAAAATTATTATTATTATTATTATTATTATTATTATTATTATTATTATTTTATTGGTAATATTTGTATCATAAATGAAAATGTTGATTGCGACTATAACACTTAAAATTATTACGCCACCCAAACGTAAATATTACGAATCTACTTCTGAGCAAAAAATTGAATTATTTCAAAGAAGGTCTTTCTTTTGGCCGACCTGGATGGCCGAGGTGGCTAAGAGCGAATACCGACTCAGCGCTTCGGTCCGAAGGGTCGCGGGTTCGAGTCCCGCCTTGGGCATGGCTGTTTGTCCCTTGACTTTGTGTGTGTGTTGTCGCGGGGGGCCTCGCGTTCTGCTGACCCCAGATCAGAGGAGCCCGCAAGTGGTTGTCTAGTGTGTGGTCGAGTATGCGTCCCTTCGTGACGTAAAGGGCAACCGGCTGTCGGCTGGATAAAAGCCCTAGGAGAAAAAAAAAGAAAAAAAAAGGTCTTTCTTTTGACAATGCCTCTCTACTTTGAAACGGCAGAGCGTTACCTCGCATCGTTCGACAGCGGTTACCAATCAAATAAATATCAAAATGGAGTCTGGAAATATGGAAGTCAAAGACTCACAAATAGAATAAAATGACACACTTTGCCAAGCGAAACGTTAGCAACCATCGGTGTGATGAATAGTATAACCTACATGTTTTTCGGTTTATTATTGATTTTTTTCTATATTGCGCCTATCTTTCTCATCATAGTACGAGTACCGTAACACGTCGATAGACTCCAAAGTTTTCACAATAGTTTTATATGAGCGATATGTCGTCAACAAGCAATATCAGTTATATTTTCTTATTCTCATGACGTCAATTTCTTGATATTCTTCATGATAGAGTCTTAATACAAACTTTCAATTCATGAAAAATGTTAAATGCATTATCAATGTTCATCATTTATTGATGAACAATTTTTCACCCGTGTTAGTTTCATGATAAGGATCATGTTCACCTCATTTGTTTTCCCTCATGAATGTGCTAAAGTAACGTGTAGGAAAGGCTATGGAATTATTAGAAATTAGTGACACATTAATATTTTGAAGTTGACGAAAACGATGGAAATAACACAGTAAAATAAAAAGGATTATTAGAAAAGAGTACTAACAGCGATCAAGGTTTATATTGAACTCAGAATATAAAAGACAAGTATAACAGTCTCGATCTACCGACACCTTAATACATATTTGAAATAATCATCTGCAAGCAATACGAACTACAACAAATAGATAAAAAAACAGAAAACTACTCATATAAATGGTATTAATCTTCCAAGAGCTGATGTTACGAGGTTCTACATCCCAAGCAATGAATGGAGATACTAACAAAGTAATAAACGCATACTATAAGAAAGCAATAGTAAGTTCAAACATATCCATTAAAAGAAAAATATCTGTATGAAATGCTGAAGAAGGAAGAAGAATGAAAGCTTTTCAGAACTTAAGTTGTTCTAAACGTTTATTAGTTAGAGTGAAACAGGAGATAAGAAATATCATGACAGAAGAGAAAATATAATAAAGGGAAGACCCCTATATAATCAGTACTTCTTTATCGTACATATCGCTAAAGAAGCGTTTGTCATTTGGTTGAGAAGCTCAGAACTGAAAGGAGAGATTTTAAACTTTCTTGTATCTGCCCAGGACTAAGCTCTCAATACACAGTAACATCAAAAGCATACGATGTGACAACAAAAATAATATTTAAGCCATATTTTAACTGAGTTCACAATGCTTATCCCAACAGAATACACTCAACGACTTAATAAAGTAGCGATATATCGAGCTTGATAGATCGTTATCGGAAAATTCGTACGAACATAAATCAAAGAAGGTAATTGAAATAGATGTTACATTGCAGCATGCTGCTTGTTATCACAGATGGTATTAACATGTCCAATCGTCCAATTATAAAATACGAACAAAAACGACCAGTTGCATTTGCGTGTAGATATTTCCGACGCATGAACGATACAAAAGTTTCTTTCAAATGAGATAACGATCTTTGCGATTGAAACCAGAATGCGGAACACACATTGTTGTGACAAAAATACAGAGTTCATACAATGTGTTTTCATTCACCGATGTAATACACAGAGAGAAAACCACGGACAAGCTCAGTTAACAGAATAGCCAGGAGATGTACCAGGAACGCGCCAGATCCCCAGTGACCAGAAGAAAAGTCCGTTGTACCGTAGCGTCGTCGTCACTAGAATCACAAACCACTTTCCCACTAATTGCTCGCTCTTCACCGGGACAGCTCGAACCGCTCGCCGCTCCCAGAGGGGTCCGATTTATACCCCTCCAGGCTAAAGGTTCGCCGACTTACCCGGCCGTACGGGCGGTGGCGCGACCGGGCCCGCCGACTGGAGCGTGACGGTTGCCCCAGCACCGACTGTGTCGACTTCTCTCGAGCACCGTCCGCACTTTCCGAAGGTGCCGCTGTCTCACCGCTGCCCACTTGTGGCGGGCCTTGTGGCGAGTACGCTAGCGACCACTATACATATGACCTCCATATTGTCGCAGATGTACTGAGAATAATTTTTTTAAGTACTCATAAATGTGAAGATTTACCCTCCAAAGTATGCATACCGGAAGTACTAATAACCGCGTTCTGTGGACAGTCCACATACTAGTATTCTACTCGACACATCGCGCCTGTCTTTCGCACGGCCCCTCCATTCGCCGCCGCCGACGACGACCTTCAAACACTCACTGCTACCCTGACGCCGCACCTGCCGGCCAGCGCCACCAACCTCGGCGTTACCAGCACAATCCCATACGCACAATCCCACACTTTTACTAACAATAGTATACTTAAAACATAAGGTGAAGCACAGTTATACCAAAGATCACCAAGTTGGGTAAACGGTCACGAGAATGCATATGCATTTAGATGGCTGTCATAATTAGTAAGTGCTCTATCGTTAGTAAAACGTTTCACCCACATTATCTCATCAACGGGATCATTAACGGACGTCCACACTATCGCAACTAGATAGAAAACAAAATATCACTTAACTGTATTTCTTGGTTACTTGTAAAACCTTTTGTGAATTTATATCCACGCGTATTTGTAATGCTGTTCTGCAACACAACGTACTGGACCGCAGACGGACAGACAGACGGACGGATAGGCAGACGGACAGACAGACGGACGGACGGATAGACAGACGAACAGACGGACGGACAGACGGACGGACAGACAGACAGACAGACAGACTGACAGACGGACAGGCGGACATACAGCCGGAAAGACAGACAACAGACGGACATACTAACGGAGAGGCGGACACAGGTGGACGGGCGGGCGGGCGGGCGGGCGGGCGGACGGACGGACGGACGGACGGACGGACGGACGGACGGACGGACGGACGGACGGACGGACGGACGGACGGACGGACGGACGGACGGACGGACGGACGGACGGACGGACGGACGGACGGACGGACGGACGGACGGACGGACGGAAGGACGGACGGAAGGACGGACGGACGGACAGACAAAGGCAGACCAACGTGTTGCCGACATTCGATTTTTCGGTATTCAGGACCCACAAAACTTGGATTCTGGCTACACCACGTGATAGACGACTTTTTTCTAAATTTAGTAACTGGATTTATCCACTTTTTCGTTACCAGGGCCCTGCAATAAGTTTTTCTGCCGAAAATTCGCCGTTTTTCTGCGCAGCATTAAATAACTTGCTCTCTACTCCATAGCGAGATAGTAAATGAACGCATGAATTATTGCTAATGTGCAGGCTGCTCTCGCCAGACTTCAAGCAATAACTTCGGTGCAAGTAGCATTCCTGTGACAGCAGTAGTGTGAGTTAATTTGGAAGGCAGTAAGTTTGAGTTTTGTTAACAAGAATAAACTTGTGTATTTACCAGTGCCGCAACCGAAGAGGACACGGGGCTTCAGGCTCCCTCCCCCAGATGCCGATTAGACATATTCAGTTCTATCATTAATGTAATCAGTTCTTTCATTAAGCTCATTTGAAAGTTGTAGTAGATTTCGTGCAATGGTGAGTGCAATATATGCAGTTTTAAAAATTAACAAAAACAAGATTTTCTCAAAAACGGCTCTAAGTTTTTCTTAAAATTTATCGTAAGGGGTAAAGTCAAATGTACCCTATAAGAAGACTCAAACGCCATATTGCTCTATTCTTTTGTTTTTTCAAAAATTACAAAAATGAATTTTTTAGAGTCACGTCTTTAATATGTATATTACAGGCAATTTGTTCACGTTGTTGTATTAATGAGTACATGTGTTTTAAATAATTTCGTATAAAGTTTCTCGAAAACTCGACAGTTTTCTTTTAAAATGAGCTCAAAATTCGTATTTTCAGACATGCTTAAACGCCATTTGGTCACAAATGGCTCCAATTTTTTTCTTCAAACTTTTCCAATGGATAGTGCTGATTGCACTGTTTTATATGACGTAAAGTTCATTTTGCTGCATTTTTTAAACAATTACACAAATGTAATTTTTTAAATACATATCACGCCGTTAATATGTATATTTCTATCAAATTGTATACCTTATTGCTTTTCTGAGTGGATGTGCTTCCATTGACTTCAAATGAAGTTTATTGAAAACTGAATAGATTCCTATGAAAAGGCTTCAAATTTCTCATTTACAGTAATGTTTAATCGCCATTTTCTTAAAAACGGATTCATATTTTTCAATGAAAATTTCTATTTAGGACGAAGATTTACTGTTCTTTAATATTCTTAAAGTAATATTTCGGTTCTACGATTAGGAAACCGAAAAGTAGAGAAAATATAAAAAAAATGTATTTTGAGTGACGATAGAAGGCAGAAGGCAAAAGGATGGGGCAAGACCGTAAAGCCAGTCCACACCAAGGAAATTAGAAAACTTTACTACGAGAAAGTCTGTGACATTCTGTAACACTACTAGTTCTTTACTGAAATCTGTTCTGAAAAATTAGGTCTTTAAATAAGATCATGTACAATTTTTGGAAATAAGAGTAGTTTCCGAGTAATTGTTGCTTAATGTAAAGAATTAATAACAGCTTTTCAAAAAAAAAGCTCAAATTTTTTTCTTTAAATAATGTTCTCTAATAGAGCAAAGTATGACATGTAAAAGTATGAAGGTCACATTTTCTGTGAACACACTTATTTTCGGAAATTGCATAAAATTGATATTGCAAAAGTAGAATATTGATTATAAAGATTTTTTCTTAATGAAATCTGTTCATTAATTCTAGATCTTGAAATGATGTCAATGACCACCTCTGGAATTTTCAAAATTGCAAATACAAATGTTCAGTGATTTTTAAAGCGGAGAGAAGGTCGAGTTTACCTGTGAGGTTGGTGGTGTAAAGATAATGTGATTGGCATACTAAGTGGAAGAATCGGAGTTTGAATACCACTAAAGAGAATATTTTTTGCTGTTTGGAAACACGTTTTTATGTTCACATCGTATTATAAAATTGCGTATCTGTATGCCACAAAGTGTGTGCTGTTGTAGCACCACTAGTTATTGCGTGTACCAAAACAGTGGACGCGTCCAGAAACACGGAATTATCAATCAATCAATTAATCATCGACAACACACGCATTATCACAATGCAAGTTACAGTCCATCTCATTCCTGCGGAATTACGTACAGTAAAATTATTTCCCATAGCAACAATGCTCGAAATTGAGCTCGATTTTGCTCGTTTTTTTCTATATCTTCGAAAGGCTTCTCAGTCTTGTTTCAGCGGGAGCAATGGTAAATTAAAATAATCGTTTTGCATCCATTAATGTCCCTGTCTTTCTACAGCTTAGTAAATTTTAGTTTTTTTCTTGCTGTAGTATTTATCATTTTGCTGTCAGTGCAATACAAAAAAATTTCATGATCCAGATTATTTTATATTGATATGATTAATATGATTGTGATTTAACTTGTATTAACTACTAGTGGACGGACGAAAATGGTATATTGAGAAATAACTGAGAGCTTGTAAAGGAAAACGTAAAAGAAACGCCAAGAACTGTCTGCCAGGGGGCCGCCGAACCGCCTGACCACGCGCTGCTCTCGCCTCTCCCCCGAGCGCCAAGACGGTAAGCGAGTCGCGTCGGGGCCGGCTGGCGTGAAGTGGCATGTAAGCGCATACTCGGCAAACTGGTTAAGTTTGTGATTACATGTCACAGAGCGTCTTAAGAGAGAGACGCGCAGCCAATTCAGCAGGAAAGCGACGGCCGACGAATTCTGGGCCCGGAGCGTCGGGTGCCCGGAGAACCGACAAGGGAAGGGGTCGAGACACGTAGAGGGAAGAACCTCGCCCCCCTCCCTTCCCAGGGAATCTCCCCTTCCCGCCGCCTGCTGCTAACCCTGTCTCCTCACTTCACATACCCCCGTTCACTTCACCGTCGCTCACTGCTTTACCCTGAGAAATTCGCAGTTGAAGTTGGCGTGTGCAAACAAACGTAACATCGGTTTTGTTTTAAACTCCTGTCTGGAGAATCGTTTTGCTCTTGCAATGCAATAGCAAACCTCGTTGAAACTGTTTCTGTCCTTTGCTGCGAAACAGAAAATGTCTGGGAAAGTTCCTTTCCGTGGTAATGATTTACCGAACGTTTACAACCTACGATTTGTAACAAGTTTATGCAGATCAAAAAGCAACTAGTCTGCAATATTTCAAGAGATGTTCTGTATAAATTGTTGTTAATGTATTCTCAGAATTATGACGCAGCAAAATGTATTTGGCAAAGAAAACTTCCATGCTTATCAATAATCCATGGAAACAAACGCCCTGAAAAGTGTGTGAGGTTTTTGTCTTTGTTGATGATTGATAAGAATGATATTTTTCTTTGTCATATACGTGTACGTTTATGTGTTTCCAGAGAAATTTAAGTACGTTTTGTGGAAATTTCAATGTGCCCCCTTTTGGAGTAAGCAGGCCATTATAGTTTTGTGCCGAAGAAGAAAATAATAAAGCAATTACAATGTTTGGAAAAGAAATAAAACTTTTATAATGTTTTTGAAAAGTTATGATGTTCTGTGGAACCAGAATTCATTACGAGAACACAGGCCCTGTATAACATAAAGGCACACGTAGCACATGCCACGGGCCTCGTGCTTTTCTAGGCCTCGAGCCTTCGTAACTTTTTACTTTCTTGTATAAGACGTATATACGGAGTAATATACGTAGTATAGAGAAAGTTATGTAATGCTGCGCGAAAAAAAAGGAAAATTTTCGGCAGAAAAAAAATTTATTGCCGCCACCTGATAACGGAAAAGTGGATAAAAGCAGTTGCTAAATTAATGAAAGAATCCTCCAACACGTGGTATAACCAGAATCCCTGTTTTGTGGGTCTTTGATACTGAAAAGTCCATTGACGCCGAAACGTACGTCCGTCCGTCCGTCCGTCCGTCCGTCCGTCCGTCCGTCCGTCTGTCTGTCTGTCTGTCTGTCTGTCTGTCTGTGAACAACGCTTGTGGCTAAACCGTTCTGCCGATTTTCTCCAAGCACCTAACTAGCGCCTAAACGATACAAAGGATTTTTTACAAATTGAAGAAACCCCTGTCAATCTGGCTCTAGTTGGAGCATTGAAATTTTGAAAAACATTCTTTAAAATTTTGGAGGTACTCTACATTTTCAGAATATTATATTCATTTAATGATTAAAAAGAGAAATCTTAAAATGTGATCCACATAGAAATTCAAAACTAGCTAGCTAGCTGGAGCTACCTACTCCAAAACATTTACTTTCTCGTATTGCTTGTAACAGTAACCTAAGATTATAATGTTGCAAGTTGTAGCCTACTAAATTCTTCAATCATCTCTTAAAAACCCTCTTCAGCAAAAGGAGCATAGGAGATTAGAGTTTGCTATATTCAAAATTCAGAGATTTTATTGAAAATCGTACTTATGCCGTATTTATGCCAAGGTAAAACAAGTGGTGGAAAAATTCCGTTCATAAAAGTGAGTTACTTTTAGTAAATTAAACAATTAATAAATGGAATTAAAAGCAAAGTAATTGATGAACAACTTGTATGTTTTAGAATAGTTATAAATTGAAAATGAACTATCCAATAGCTACATTATTAACAAACAAAAATGGAACATATTTGAATTATTATTTGTTTTTATATTTTAATAACTTCAATAAGTTATTACATAGAGAAGACAAATAAAAGGAAAAAGAAAATGAGGAAGCAGTTATTTAACAATGTAATAGTTTTAGTTTTGTAGAGTACAAATCAAATATTTAACTCGAATATCTAATTAATAAGTAAATGTTCAAAAACATCTATGTGTACAATACATAGAATATTAATAGTGCTTTTGTATTGTTCATAGGGTTATGAGTAGACCTCAGAATTTTTGGTACTAAAAATTAATGATTTAGGCACCTAAAATAGGTAACAAAATTATGAAAGTATGCACTATTAGGCATGAAAATCTTTCACTTAAAATATATTACAAAATTATTAAATCAGGCATTGAAAAACATTTCATGAAAAGTTATGTTTCTGACATCAAAATTGATTACTAAAGGGTTTAAATTAGGAACTTTTTATTCTGGAATGTCAAGTATTTTTACATTTATGAGAGCGACTACAGGCATATTATTTTAGTCGTTTTCATAATTAGAACCACAGTATAAAATCAAGATATTCTCCTAATTTTCTACGGTAAGGCGGTGTCTTAACTCCATTCCACTGACTCCATAAGGGCCATTCCACTGACACAGAGGTCATAGGAGCAAACATAAATTTAGTCACATTTCTCAAGTCCATTCTTCTGGAACGTCCCCACCCTCCCCCACCAAAACTTGTACCACACAACCCATTACACCATTTTCAGGATTTTTTTATTACCCTCTCCCATTTGCACATTACTTTGTCCCCAACGGCTTCCTTAGCAGCACTAATTTTCACTTCAGCATCTTGCACCACGACACTTGATCTGTCAAAGGTTTTCCTTTGCGTTCCAACTTGGCTATTCTTAAGGGCAGAAATGAACATGTGTACTCGTATTTTGCTGGGCCGTATTTTATAAGCTTCGCCTTTCCGACAGAAGACTTTTGCCTGGCCTGTCTTTCGTCGCCTGGATTGCATAGATAACGACGATAAGCCTCAACTTGTCAACCACATAGCTGCACCAAGCATGAGAACAATTGTCCAAGAAGTGCGTGTTGATCGGAGATGAGCAAGGAACATCCTCCTTCAACTGAATTTGCAGAGCTCCTTAGGTTCGGTTGTTGGATGAGAGATTTCGAAGTGTAGTTGATTGCATATTCAGTCAGGGAATATTCGCGTTTCAGTGTAACAAATTTAAAAAACGATTGATTAAAATATGCATGTGAAAACGTAATAATTTTTAAAATTTTATCGTTAATATATACCGGGAGCGGTAGCTTAGTGCATCAACTGATGTCACTGACGCGTCTCTGACCAGGAGGTCCTAGGTTCGAGTCCTGACGGCGACAGGATTATCAACACTAACTTTTCAGCTAGGTCGAATTCAGTCACAGTCTGGAGGAGAATTCTAGCGGCCGGCTGCACTGATCGGTAGTTTTCCGTGGTTTCGCTGATCAACACCAGGCGAATGCCGAAGCAGTACCCTAACAAACGGGCCACGGACCGTGCGCGATCTTTCCTTCCTCTTCCTTGTCATATCCTGTCCCCTTACACTAATATGCACTACACTACCACGTATCCCGGGAGACCGGTCGGGAGCTTAGAGCTTGTCCCGGCTGGGACGGTGCCCCGCTGGTGGGAGAGTCCTGGTTCGGGGGAAACCCCACTAGCCGACGGTAGGTCGGCGCCGGATCTCCCCATCCAGCAGGGGAAGATCACCGCCATCTCCCGAGAAAAGGCATGCACTACACTTACGGGACTAATGACCAAACCCGTTGACGCGCCCGGAAACACGAAAGAATCAATCAATTATTGTTAATAAATTATATTCTGTTGTTTTATTACTATAAAAGATTTTTTTGTACTCCAGCATTATAACGCCCTTTTCTGTTGCAAGAAACCGTTCATAATCGACATTTTACGGCAATTAATTTTACCGCGCGAATGATTGCGTCATCACACATTCAGGCAATCGCAGTGAGAGAATCGGGGGGAATAGAGGTAAACGGAACAGCCGACCACCGACATATTATAGCATTCCATTTAAACTTTTCAGGCATAATTAAATTTGTAAGAGAAAAATGTCTACGAAAGTACAGATAGACATGATATTACTATAAAAATATTTATAATCTGAATATTTTAAAATTAAATCACAGGTGCCATATTCCCCTGTGCGGTGTAATACAGAAGCTAGGAAGTGGCAAGAGAAAGTCCATCTCGGGATTACACCATCTGAAAATTTTGATTTGAAATTATATAATTTGAATACTCTCCTCAAAAATCGCTTATCTTAATTTTTAAAAACAATTGTATAATACTGTAATTTTACTCAATATTTTTCAATCATTTTAAATTATTAGCAAGATAACACCCAGCTACAATGCAACACTTTTTATGGAAATAACCTGACTATAAAACAAGTCATATCAGAATTAAATTTCATCAATGGTATTTCCTGTAACTATCTACTTATTTTAAATGTGAGATAATTTTAACAGGCATGATAAACATATTTTCATTTGAAAGCAAGTTTGAAGCGAGGTTTCACAATTTGTTATGTGTGAAAATATTTATATTATATTTTAATATTTGTTGAGACATAACTTTTGCAAATGAACGCTCATTGGAATGATCCTTTCTTTCCTTAAAGAGAAAGATTTCATCTTTCTGTGGTACCACAGTAATTTGATGTTCTGATAAAATGATTCGAAGATATAATAAATACTGTACCCATTCACCATCACAACAACATGTAGGATTTTCCTCAATCAGGCTCAACTTGAGAGCCTGCAAATTTGAAAAAGATCTTTCAATTTTGGGGATACTTTATATGAAGCTCATATTACATTTTTAAAGTTTTCTCAAGAAGGCTACAATATTTTCTACAAATGTCTGGTTCAAATAGAGCAAATTCCACTTATGGGTGTAGTATCAATCTGATTTTCATTATACTTTTGAATTTTTGAAAATAGCAAAAGATCTTTGGTTTCCAAAGCTCTCCTACACCTTCATTATGGAAACAAGAGATTTTTTCTTAATACAACCTACTTATTTGCACTAATGATTTCATGTACAATTTTTTTCAAAATATCCAAATTCATCACATCATTTTGTATTAATTGGGACAACTTTCCAAAAATAGCTAAATAAAATTTTTCTGAATACAGCTCTACATTTTCTTTTAGCTTTTTGCACAGATTGAGAACAATGCACTCAATCACATGTAAAATGCTATTTTCATTAAAACTTTTGAATTTTCAATTGTTACAGAAAAGGGTACATGGCCTTGATTCTTGAAGGTTAAGAGAGACATTATAAGGAGAGAACAATACATACTGATATTTTCACAAAGCCACTGAAAAGTTAAAAATAAAATATTATTTTTAAATGGAAAATTGAATTATAAATGTACAAACCTCTTGAAATAAAAAAAATAATTTTTAAGTCAGTTTTGCATTCTTTTAAAAATTTGATTTTATAATAAAACAGTTTTTATAAAATTTACCGTTTTATCTAGGTAATACAATTTTTGTTGAATTGAGAAGGGGTTAAAAACAATATTACTGTTGCCAACATTAATGTTGCCAATATTAATGTTGCCAACTCAACAAAACTGCCTCTTTGAGATTTCATTTCTAAAGCTACAATTTACTGCGGAGTCATTATAACACAGGTCTACAAAATGAAACTTGTTATCATCAGAAATATAAGCATATTTTTCTAAGCCAGTTTTTAACACAGATTACAGTTTTGCATTCAGATTGGCGACATCACCCACCATTTTTCTATAATAGTAAGTACATTTATTACACTAAAAATCAGCCGTATTTCATTTCCTTACAAATGATGTTAGTAAAGCTTACTCAGAAATGTGATAAACTCCCTTGTCTCTTGTGTACCATCTAGTAGACATGTACAATCATGGAGTCATTCCAGAAACCTTGGTAGCTTTGCTCCTTTGTTCCGATGTCTTGATGGAGGCGCTCACCTTGCTCAACATTCACAATACCGAGGTAATTACAAAAGAAATCTAAATGAGAATGTAGAAAGAGTGACTGAAGTAACATTCTACAGCCCAGGTCTTGAAATGAACACAAAAGTCTCTTCATTCCATTAACAAAATTTGAAGATTTATATTTCACCAGGAAATGTTCACACAGACACTGAAAACTAGTCCAGGCATCTTGTTCTTCCAAAATCATAGTTTTTGTGAACGCATCATCTTCTAAAATCTCTCAGATTTGGTAAGATTCCTTCCTTCCATTTTGCTGCATTGGTTTTTCGAAATTTTTCACAGAGATACAGGAATGTTCCACAGTTTGCCTTACCCATCTTCTTCCCCAAACAATTAATCCAAGCTTTATATGAAGAGGAGGGTGAAATATATTGGGATCAATGAGAGGAACATTCAGAACAGTGTTTTTCAGGCTCATAAGAAACTCTTCTGTTTCTGTTTCTTCTTTATCTGTTTTGAAATGTGTTAGTCAAAACGAGCTCATTTCATCCCCAGCAACAGTAGTTCCCAAAGGAATGGCATTGCCTTGGGGGATTCATATAGTCACCACATGAGAGCCGTCCTATTTCAGAAACTGTGTTGGAGAAAATTGAAGCACATTTTGGAATGAGCGTGTGAGACTTAGTAAATCTCACATTTTCTTTTCTGATGATTTTTCATAGTTGACTAGATAAGGCATTATTTTTGGGGATAATTCACAGATGTGCAATATTAACGATATCTTCTTGGGAAAATGATACGAGCTAAAGAAATTGTAAATACATTTTTGGAATCAGTATGCTACATAGTAAATCACACAGTTTTATTTCTGATGATTTTTCATTGTTGATCTGTAATTTTTAACCGAACAAGGAGCTTATATAATTCATCTTGTATATTTTTTTCATATTTGTTGAACCATAACTTACACAATGGAAACTCAATTTCATTTAAATTATTTTTCTTTTGATTTAATAGATATCTCCCGTTGGTACCATGATAATTTAATGATATATATTCAAAAAATCAGAGTTCAAAGATATCATAATAAGTAACGAACTGGTGGAAACCTGTGCAGAGAACACCAGTGTCTAAACTGTATGCAGGATTTTTTAATGAAATTATATTTTCTGATGAATCTGATTTAACTTTAAGTCCTGCAACTTTGAAATTGATATTTTTATTTTTGGTATACATTATATGAAGGTCATATTATAATTTCAAAATTTTCTCAGAGATGGCTCCAGATAATTTTTTTAAACTTCTTGCTCAAATAAATGAAAGATTTCTCTATATTCGGTTTTATTAAAATCTTTTTTTTTCTATAATTGCAGAAATTGAACTTTCTTGAAACCGTTCCTAACCCCTCATTATTGATTATTTTCTTAATTCAAATTATTTGCCCATAGCATTTCATTAAATCATTTTATGTATAGGTTTTTTTAGTAGCTTTTTGTTAATTTTGTATTAAATTGTGTCAAATTTCCAAAAATATGTAAATTAGATTTCTCAAAAATGGCTCCTTTAATTTCTTTACATTTTTATATGGACTGAGAACAATGTATTGGATCATAAGACAAGAGGTTTTTTCATTACAAACTTTGAATTTTCAAAAATTCCATTACCATCATCAGAATATATATTTGTCCATGAGAATTGTTTGAAATAGTGTATATATGTCACGTCAATTTGCTCTAGCAATATATTATTTTAGTATTTTACAATAACTGTTATATAGATATTACATTATTTTGAATACACAATTACTTAATTACATATATTCATACTCTCACACTTTTATATACAAATATTAACATAAAAGTATTCAGGACCAAAGGAAAACGTTTCTTTTAACCAAAATCATCAGGAGGGAACAAGATATTTCTTTCTCTACCAAAGCCATTTTGGAAAAAAAAGAAATGACTTCAAAAATTAAAAATGCACTTGATATTACAAAATTATTATTGATACACTGGATGCAAAAAAATGCCCTTGATATTACAAAATTATAATTAGAAGTTGGTTCTACTTTTTTAAATTTCATTTTTGGTACACGTTTTTTGAAATTCTAGTATAACATCTAAAAGGTGTTTGAATATATTTTCTTTGTAGCAAATATGAGTAATATCAAAACTTGCATCTTCTATTCTGGTTTACTTATGATCACAGTTTCATAGAAAAGTGATAAAGGAATTGCAATTAAGGTTGAAAGAAATTAATAGTGCTTTTTATATAAAGTTTTTATTAATATGATATTCTCTGTGAAATGAAAGAAATTTACTTTTGTATGTGTGTATTGTAGTGTGATACATCACAAATACTTGGATTACTTAAAATTGCATGATTTCTAAGTTGGTATTTTTTAACATATTACTTTTTATCTTTTGACAATATAGAGGAGACTGATTCAATGATCAATCATTTATCCAATTCATTGACAGAAACAATAAAATCAATACATCTCAAGGAATCAATAAAATATATTTCAGAAGAGCTACATGTTAATAAAATAAATTAACAATTAAAATGTAGTTGTTTCTCTTAATTTTTCTCATTGTGAATGCAGATGATGAAATCATGAATCAGTATGAATTCTGAGTTAAAGGAAAGTACATTCAGGCAGTTTAGGTACAAGGTAGGAGAACGGCTGGCATGCTCTTACAGTTTTTAGTCTTTCTTGGATATTGTGGAACTGAAGATAATAAAGACAGCTAAAGTAGTTCATTAGTTTAAAAATATTTGGAAAGACAGTGCCAGCCTTTTTCCTACAGTTCCAAATATACCTCAAGAATTCATCATTATTTTGTATAGTATGCCTACTGATTTTTGATTTCATAATTTTTTTTCTATTGTATTTGCTGAGAAAACAGAAAATATAGTGCTCTGAATATAGATGTCATTTCAAATAAAAATGTTTCATGCATTATCCAGATTCATTCTGTATTGAAAATTAAATTGTTATGGTACAAGTTAGTAAAATTCAAAACTAAAACAAAAATATATCAGAAAAATTTAAGACATATATGCATGTAACATATGCATGTATGATTATATGCACTTGTAATTTCATGTTGATGATTAACAAGATAGTTTTTTCTTTTAACTTTAGAACAATGCTGTTTAGTATATAAATTAATTATATCCTATGAGAAAAGGAAATGGCTCATTTTTATGTCTTTTTTTTTTTTGCATTTTTTATCGATTTCGACTAATAAGTCATTTTTTACCTTTTCCTATAATTTTTAATGCATTGTTCACTGATTTCATTGATTTTAATTCATCAATTCAATTTCATTGATTTCTCCACAGAATTCTTCAGTAGCCTATTTAATTTCCTCACTTAGAAATTGTAATGTCAGCCATTGTGAGTATGTAATCTAAGTTTCCTATGATGCTTATCAGTGCCATTGTCGGTTCAGCTGATTTTAGGATACCTACAGACAGATTTCCAGGTAAACAACAGTCCAAGCTAAAAGTTTGAATGCTGAGTTCACTTGAAAGAAATAGAAAAAGCCTCAATTACATCAGTAAAGTATACAACAGCTTCAGTTGTTCATCTGAACTGGTTTTGATAATATTTTCTACATCATTTTTCTTGGCTTTTAGAGCATTTTTAAAACATTTTAAGTGGATTTTATTGATTATTTTTGGTGATGTTTTAGGTCATCAAAATCTGCCCTCTAATCATAACCAATTATCATAAAATATAAAGCAGTTTTATAATAATGACCGATGTTATTATTCCAAAGGTAAAGTACAAAATATCCAATTGCTATGATTTCAAAATTTCAATATTCTTGTGCTTTCTTCACACTTTATTCTATATAGTCCATATACTTTTAAGTATTTTAGTGCAATCTAAATACCTCTTGCTCTGGACTAAATACACTTTCTTTATTTTTATATCTTATTCATCATCACAGGCTGTTTTCTTCTGGTCTGAAAAAGACACTTTAATAGCATTCACAATGTCCTACCTAGATTGTATTTTACTAGTTTTCAATTTGGGATGCATCCATGAAGTCTACAGATTACCACTAATGTGTTGGAGCAGGGTTTCCTTATTTCTTTTCGTTTACCATAATTGTTACAAAAAGTACTCAGGAGGATCTCTGCTGGCAAACCTTTAGTGTTATATAAATTCATGGTCCTAAAAGTTGTTTTTTCCCTTGGAGTGGTATTAATTGTAATGTATGTGAATTGGAAACATCAACATCAGTTCACTATACATGAGTATCCATGTATTATATCCAGAGTCAAATGTCTTCATTGTGTGTTTTTCTGCACATGTTCTTGTAGTTATGTTTTCTGTCACTGCAAACTTTAACTTTTTAAGCATATAATGTAAAACAAAAATGTTATACAGTGAGTATTATTAAAAGTAAAATTTCTTGCCACTATTTTGATGAATAATATTTTGGGATCATACATTATTGGTGTCTTACATACGGGAAGGTACGGGTTTTTTCAAACCCATCTGACCATTTATTTACTTCCACCAATTATATTAATCAAATTAAATTACTCATATTTATTACAATATTTGTACATTTTTACTTACAAATTATGTGACTTCATTGACATAGGAAACAATGAAAAATATTTTTCATGCTTTTCCAATTGTAATTTCATTCATAGCCCTTAATGTAGGAAGCAAAAATATATTTAGATTTTGCAAAATAGAATATGACTTTTGCATCTTGCCATGTTACTATTTGCATGCTGAGAGAATGGAAAACCACATTGGCTGTTAATTTGGCAAAGCTTAAATTTCTTAGATTTCACAACCTAATTGTTTAAAATCTGGAAAAAAATATGGATCTTCTGATATGCGCTCACAAAAATAATATTAACATGTAGGTAACTAAAGGTTTGAAATTTTACATGTGACTAATTTGACAGGTTGTCAGCTCTCAAAACTCCAATTTGATGTTCGATTTGACTTTTGTAACCTCTCTTAACACACAACTTCATACCAAAATTACTAAACATGCAAAATACAGTTTTCTCTTTACATTTAAAACTTTATTCACATGCAGACACTTCCAATTTTTTTTTATGAGTTGAAATTTGAGGGTCTTAAGAATTTTTTATATCTTACCCTGTTTTGAAGAGTGAAATCAAATGAGTTTTGACATTGTCCAATTAATAACCAACAAAAGACCATTTTTCCTTCTACATCTTAAATGTTTTCTACAAACCTAGAAAATATTTAATTACTTAGCACAAATTGCATTATTGATATACGTAAGGGTAAAAACAAATAGTAACAATTCCAATAATTAACATGCTAAACTTTCTAAAATACATATTTTCCTGAACTTTTAATCTTCCTAAATTAAAACTCGTCAGTATGTAAAAGATTATCAAATAAATATGCAGGTGGATCATATTCACCTTTTGCATAATAGTTGGTATGGGCTTAGTATTCGCAAAATGTGTCAAAACAATATGGATTACTGTGGTAAAATTTGTTCTTGAAAATCTAATAATTTATTTGTCTTCATGGTGTAATGCTACAGTTTTAACTTTTTATTTTTATTTCTTTTTTTTTTCTACAATGTATTTTTGTTATAGAAAATTGTCAGCATTGTATTGCCCTTCAAAAAATAAGTAAAATTTGTATAAGTAATTTTTCTTGCCAGAATTATAAGCTGAAAATTTGAAATAATTAGTTCCATTGACTTTCTTAAATAATAAAGATAAATATTTGGCAACTATGGGAAGATAAATTAAACACATTGAGAATTAAATACAAGAATTTGGGCATATATTTCCATAATAAGTAAATGTAATAAGTTTGAAATTATTTTTCATTAATTGGAAAGGTAACCAACTTTATGTAAGAATATTTGATGTTGGGAATTAATAGAATTCTTGACTGAGAAAAATTTAATGTTCTGATAATTTAAGAATATGATTTTAATAATATCATATGAAGTGAAGTCATTTTACTTTTGAAAAAAAGATGCTTTCAAAAAACAATCTTTTAACCTTTTTTATACTGTTGGAATTAATAAAATTATTCTTCAAAATAAACAGAAGTTCCACTAAATTTTAAAGCAAACAATTTATATTATAATGCACAGGCATATGAGTTGTCACAAATATCAGGGTACCTGTCCATTATAATCAACTGTATTATTATTCATTTATTTCACCAAAAGAAACTAGAAACCAAATTAAAGTTTTTTAACTTCATTCAAAAGGCACAGACACTATTCACAAAGGATTTGGGAAAACAAACATTTTGTTTTTGTTTGCTTAAATCTATGTAGAGTTGGGAATACTCCACAAGGGAGCAAAATAGTTTCCTAATAAGTTAATAAGAAATCTTTAAATAATAGTTATATAGAAATGTAGTCATATTATGAATAATGAATTCAAATAATTGAATAAACATTTCTTTTTAAGTTAACAGTACCGGTAATTGTGTAAATATTTCGGTTTAGAGTACATGATCAAGAAAATCGTAACATTATGTCAGAAGAAGACAAATTTACTGACTTCTGAGAATGGCAATGCAATGTAAAATCATACTATTTGTGTAAAACATTAACAATCTGGCATAAAACTGAAAGAAGAATGTGTAGGCACTATTTCTTTTACCACGATGTATGAGATTTGGAAAATCAGCAGTAGATTATATCAGAAATAAAGAATATAAAACGAATAACAATCTGATTCCAAGTGCAAAAAATTGTTTTCGATTTTTATGGGTAAGGAGTATCTTTGAGTGTCTGGTAAAGTAAATGATATTACATCTTTATTCCTGGTAGTCTAAAATGAGCATTAAACGTCATAAGGCCGATAGACATCAAATAACTGACGCGGTTGAAGTTTGTAAACCGAGGCGGTAGTCGAGGTTTATAACCAACGAAGTCTGTTGTTTGTGTTATCGGCCGTGTGTCGTTCAATACTTTTCTAATACCATCTTCTTATAAGAAAAATAATATAAACAAAAAATGTTCTTGCCTTTGCTTACGTAGCTATGCAACGCCCCCTTCTATATCGATTCAGACGCGAGTACAAGACCAACTGTAATATTGGTCTTGGCGAGACATTTCGATTCAATTGTTTAATACGTGGTGGCTTTGTTAACGCCATTAAAAGGATAAATTTTCCACAAAATTTGAGATGAATATTCCGGAAGATCTTGTGGAGACAGCGAATAGTGCTAAGTTCGATTTGTTACCAACAAAAACGAAATCACGGTATGAGAAGGAATGCGAAGATTTCAAATATTGGCGTCAATGCAAAAGTATAAATGAGGTGAATGAAACAGTAATGCTGGCGTATGTTAAAGAAAAATCTTTGTTATTTGTCTTAAGAGTTGAATAAATATTTTGAAGCTCGTGTGATTCCTTATCGTCCGGCGGCCATTAATATTACCTTTTCATTCGTCTGCTGGGTTTTGTTACGCAGATGTGTTTACAGCATAGTATTACGAAAAAAATATTTTCGTAATTTGTGCTGTTATTATCGACTTAACGCAACCTAACAGGAACGAAATGCTACTAGAGAGTAGAGAGTTTGTGCATGGCATAGCAAACACTATCGATCTTCTGCGCAAGCGCAGATCCACTAAAATGGTGCGAAACTTGAATTACGCATGCGCAGTTTAAGTTTCGCATCATTCGTTAATCTGTGTATGCGCAAAAGATCGAGATTGCATTCGATTGCTGCCCGCTAAGAAGTTCACAAACTCTTTAGTTTGTGCACACTCGAATGTTAAAGCAATCGAAAACAGTATCGATATCAATAACGGGTAAAATGGGAAAGAGTTTTTGCACATTTAAGTCGTCGCAATTAAAGAAGTTCCAAATTGTGGCAACAGAGAGTGCTGCCAATGTGAATTTGCAGCTGTTCCGTGCTGTTCGTAACTTCATGTGAGACTTTTGTAAATTTTCATTACTTTTATATATAACAATTGATAACAAATGAAATTAGTTTTAAAATTTGATCTCAGAACTCACATTTTTACATATTGATACTAGTATTCTTACATAAAATACGTAAAACAGAAATGTAGTACACTTGTGGATTTAAATAAGAAATTTATTATACAACAAGAAGAACAAGATTAGAGTGAATGTGAGAAATACAAATCTTTTCATTCCCTAATTCATTTAGGTAACGAAGGTATTCACTATTTCAGTAATACTTTAGAATCATGTAATATTTTCTTCACACAAATAATTTACCAACTTGATTGATACCAACCTACCTACACCTTGACATAATGATACACTGACACATATGTTAAGAAACACACAATGTAGTATGACAAGACCCACTTTCATTGAATACAGGATTCAAAATACCATTGACCCCATTGCACTCATGGTGGTCTTCAAAATTACAACGTAATAGTGTTCTAGAATTAAGAAACCTAAACTTAGAATATCTGTATGAAAGTAAATTACAGAAGCTCTCTTCAGTATTCAGATTTAGTGAAGAAATACAATGCAATTAATTTACTAAAAACGTTCTTCCTATGAATACCGATTTATATCATTTGACCCACTAACTAGAAATGATACAACTCTTATTTTTTTATTTTATTTTCAAGGACATTTCTCTTCTCCGGTAGTAATTCACTTTGACCTAGCCAATGAATATACTACACACTTTGGAGGCGTTCACTGGTAATATGCCTATTTCTTGTGAAGCCTTTACTACGTATCCAATGAATTACAGCTGACGATTATTTCGGGCAATTGAAAACTGAGGTACTAGCACTATTTAATCAAATCAGTTGATAAACACGGAAAGATATTGCGATAATAACACCATGGATATAGAGTTTGCAGCACACATTGCCGTCAGAGTCGAGAACAAATTCCTTATAAAATGGTCGATTACCAGATGCAATATAAGTCGCCCGCTAAATTCGGCGAAATAGCGGGGCCAAACAAGGCCCGCTAACACTTCGAGTTCCATTTCGAGTTGGCGCATGCGCCGACTCAAAAATGCAGTCGATAGCTGCCCGCTAATGCGTGCACAAACGGTAGGCGTCCGTCGAAGATTCAAGAACCCACCCCCGCCGTCTTTAAGAACAATCGAAACAAAGAGATGTAGCTAAAGATGGCGTATGAGTCCATTTATTCCAAGAAACCATAATTCCTATTTACATGATGTTTCTGTGTAAGACGATATTATTTCGAAAATGATTTACTTGTAACATAGTATTGAAAGATTGAAAAGTTGATAACCCAAATAACAGACTAGGTTGATCAATAGGGAATGGATTTTCATATAATAATAGTTATTCATACTCCAAAGGCGTTATAAGAGAACTAAACGAGGGCTGACAAAATGTCTGAGGGCCTTTGGCCCGAGGTCTTGTTGTCGCCCGAGATCATTAGAACCAGTTAACGCCCGTGGTACATAGGCCTACATAATTTAATTTTTAACTTAGTTTTATTGATTCAGATTTATTTATTTACTAATTAACTACAGGTTAACTTCACTCGATTTGTCTTAGTTGTGTAGTAGGCCTATGTAGTAATAAGTAAAATAAGTAATTATACCAAAATATTGAAAAAAGAGAACATAGAATCATTCAACTGTTTTCATATTTCCCTTGTAACCACGAGCCTATCGATCCAGGTAAGTTATGCAGAGTATAATTTTAGATCCGGCTGAGGTGGCTCAGGGCGTGGCAGTGCAGTGCTTCTGTCCAGGAGGTCCTAGGGTTCGAGTCCCCACAGTGGCAGGATTTTCAACACTAGCTAGGTGGCTAGGTCGAATTCAGTCGCTTCTGCCTGTAGGAGAATTCTAGCAATCGACTTCTAATAGGCTAAGGATAGATGATAATATGTGTATGATAGATGATAATATGTGTATTTGGTGATAATATGCTTTATAATTATTTATGCAAATAATTATAAAGCTTTAAAAACATGATAATTTATAATAACATTCCAAAGTCAAAATATTACTAGGTGTTACAATGTATGCAAATGTATAATAAACACTAAAATAAATGCACAGAACTGGTACAGTCATTTTCAAAATATTTAAAGTCAAAGTGATTTGAAGGCGGGAAAATGGTAAAATGGTTTTTTTAGCTACAGACCAGCAGTCGAAAAAATCTGAAAAAATTCACAACAATTTGTGTTTTGAGAGGAAATTTTGAGATATTTTTCCATATATATATATATATATATATATATATATATATATATATATATATATATATATATATATATATATATATATATATATATATATATATATATAATATATATATATATATAAACATATTTTTGTAATTTTTTTCAAAAATTTTCTTTGCGTTTGAATTTGGCTCTGAGAAATTATTCAAAAAATGTTTTTTCTGATCGTATAAATTCTTTTCTGATTTTTTACATTTTTTCAATCAGATAATAAAGTGTTCAGTCGACGAAAAAAATTTAAATAAAAAACAGGTGTTTGGCTGTAGAGGGGAGTAAGTGGTGGAACGGGAGTTAAGAAACCTTTCACAAATCTTATTTTTATGTTAGAGTTATAGAGTAATTTCTCTTATGTCAATTGGTTTGGGGGAAATATTTACCATCTTATCCGGGAGTACCCTATAAGCAAGGGATCATCAATGTCATTTCCGTGCAGTAATTATCACTTTAAGAGGCTGTTTCAAGCGGCTACAACGCGTTGGGAATCAATGAAAAACGTGACAAAGGCAAAAATGACAAAGTTAAAAATGAAAGATATATCTATTTTGAGCTGATGCTACAACGAAAAGGGAAATATATCTTGGTACAAAATGTACATGTCCTAAAAGTCCTAAGTCTATGTCCTAAAAGTTTTTGTCGAAAGTTATTGACAGCACTGTATTGAACTGACTTTAATATTTTCAGTAAAATATGTTAAATAAATTAATAAAATCAAGTGAAGTAAGTATTTCCTATAAATTATGTCTTGGAAATGTCAATTAAGAAATACTATTGTGAATGATATTACTTCAATCATTGAAATATTTTTAAACAATTGAATACGCGATCGCATTTTCATTCATTTATAATTATCACTTTATTTTATACTCACACTCAAAATTATAATTTTATTTCGATTCATTCTCTGATCACAGATTTGCCGACAAACATTTGGTTTTGCAGAAAACCATTTATAAAAAGACTAGTGTCAATAAACTTTTATTTTCTCTTTGTTAGATTTTTTCTCGAGGAATAAACGCCTAATCGACTGAACTGTTCTGGATTAAAACGGTCTTTTTGTGTAGTGGAATAAGATCCGTGGTAGACATTTCAAAATAAAGCCTTGTTTTCTGGTCAAACAACCAAAGACATCGCAGATGTTCGGTGTTCCTGGAGCCGGTAGGATTCAGCAAGAGAATAGAGAAAGTGACAGTAGTGAGCATCGGTGGAGGGGTGAGACGAGAGGCTGGAGCTGGAGGGAAGAGAGCTTGTGGAGGATCGAGGATGTGGGAGCACGCCGCGTCGGCGCGCCGAGATAGGAAGAGCCATCTAGCGGCGATCTTGTGAAACAAATCGTGTCGAGAGCGCCCAAGCTGGCTACTCCAAATTGATTGGACGTAGCCACAACAGCCGTTTACATTTCGGTCTGCTTTCTTTAATTTTATTTTTTAAGGCACATTTATTGCCCGTATTTAATTTTTTTTTAAAAGGAAATGGTTACATTATTACACACTTTATTTTATTTGTAGTATTATATATTACTAGCAGAACCCGGCAGACCTGCTCTCTCTTCCTTCACTCTTTTTTTCTCTCATTCTCTCTTCCTCCTCTTCTATCTCTCTTTCCTCCTTGCTTTTCCCTCCCTCTCTTATTCCGACCTCTCTTTTTTCCTCTCTCCTTTTCCATCTCTCGCTTTCCCTTTCTATTTCCCGCTTTCTCATTTTCCCTTCACTCTTCCCCCCTTTCTCTTTCCCCTTCTTTCTCGTTTTCCTCCTCTCTCTTTCCCTTTCACCCTTTCCCCTCTCTCTTTCTCCCTGTCATTTTCTCTCCCTCTCTTGTTTACCTTTTCTCCTTTTTCCCTTCTCTCTTTCCTCTTCTTTCTCTTTTCCTATTCTCTCCTTTTCCTCTCTTTTTCCACTTTCTCCCTTCTCCTTATCTTTTTTCTTCTTCTTTTCCATCCCCCTTTTGCCATTTATCTTTTCCTTTTCTTTCCTCTCTTTTTCCCTTCTCTTTTTTTGCTTTCTATCTCTTTCCACTACTTTTATCTCTCTCTCCTTTACCCTACTCACTCTTTCCCCGTGCTCTCTTTTCACCTTTTTTCCTTTTCTCTTTTAAAGTTTATTTTTCCCCTCTCCTTTCCCTCTCTCGTTTAACTAAGTCTCGTTTCCCCTACTCTCTCTTTTCGCTTCTCTCTTTCCTCTCTCTTCCCTATCTATATTTTCCTCTTTTCCTCTCTTCCTTTTTTCTTCTTTCTTTCTTTCCCCCTCTTTAAAATTTGGGGATACTTTACAAGAAGCCCCCCGGACCTTTTCAAAACTTTCTCAAAAACGGCTCTTAATTTTTTTTCTTTAAATTTCTTGTAAGAATAGAGTAAAATACACTTATAATGGTGGCATAAGTCCGATTTTCACGGTTAACTCTGAATTTTCGAAAATTGCAAAAGTTTGCATTTTATCCACGTCTTCCTACAACTATAAAATTGATGAGAGAGGTTTTTCCTTCCATTGAAATTTGTTGTTCATAATTAGTTCTTTCATTTACATCAGGCGATTTTTTTGTAAATTTTAGTAGTTTTCGGACAATAGAGGGTAAAATATGTGCAATTTCAAAAAATTAAAAAACAGATTTTCTCAAAAACGAGCTCCAATTTTTTTCTATAAATTTTTGATAGGGATAGTTCTAAATGTACCCTATAAGATGACATAAGCGCCACATTGCTCTATTCCCTCGCTTTTTCAAAAATTACAAAAAAAGTTTTTGTCTTGTCTCTCACGTCATTAATTTTTACATTAGCGGCAATTTGTTCACATTATTGTATTTATGAGTACATATGCTTTAAGTAATGCCTAATAAAGTTTTCGAAATCTTTTCAGTTTTCTGTGAAAATGAGCCCATGAGCATTTTGAGAAACGCTCAAATCCTATTTTCTAAACAAAAATGGCTCCAATATGTTTTCAAACACTTCCAACGAATAGTGCTAATTGCACAGTTTAATGTGACGTAAAGTTCATTTTGGTGTATTCTCTTTTTTCTTTCTTTTTTTAATTACACAAATGTAATTTTTTTGAAATATATATCACGTCGTTAATATGCACATTTCCAGCAATTTGTATACATTATGGCATTTGTGTGTGGAAGTGCTTCCAATGACTTCAAATCAAATTTTTAGAAAATTCATTAGATTCCTGTGAAAAAGAACTTCAAATTTCGCATTTACAGTAACGCTCAAACCCCATTTTCGTATAAACGGCTCCATATTTCTCAATGAAATTTGCCATTTATGACGAGGTTTTACTCTTCTTTAATATTCATAAAATAATATTTGGTTTCTACTATTAGGAAAACGAAAAATTGCGGGAAAAAAGTTCTTTGGGCGGCGATAGATGGTAGCTGGCAAGAGGATGGGGCAAGACCGTAAAGCAGTCCACACCAAGGAAATTAGAAAACTTTACTACGAGAAAGTCTGTGCCATTCTGTAGCACCACTAGTTTACTCTAGTATTTTTGCGTGTAATTTCTGGATCTTCATGTATTTTGAAATTTCTCCTCTTAAATTGGAAACATTTTTATTTTAATTATTTTCAAACGAATAAAATTGATAACAGTTTTTAGAAATTCGGAATTTGACATTTCATCATTTTCATTATCTTTTTCAAAGTACATTTTTGACGAAAATTTTACACCTCGACTTCTTTTTTCCTTACTGACCACAAACGATAAGCCTTTGTTGTTTCTAAGTAACCTACAAAAATACACTTCTTCGCGCCATGTTGGTAGCCTTTTATAGAGGCGTCTCTCCAAATATCTTTAAATATGCTACCGTCCGCTTTTTTCCTGATAGGGAGTTCTCCATTTAAACTTCTTGGTGGACATGTATTAAGAATATAGCATGCTGCCAATATTACCTCACTACAAAATTTCTTCGGGAGTTTAGCATCTTTCAATAAACTTCTTCCGGTTTCCATCAAACTCAAGATCTTCCTTTCAATGATTCCGTTTTGCCGAGGAGCATAAAGTGTACTCAACATTCGACAAATTCCATTCGTATGCAGAAAATTATCAAACTTATCATAATTTGTGTAGTTTGCCATTATCACTTAATAAACAATTATTTTCTTTTCCGATTATATTTTCTACTTCACATTTATAATTTTTATAAGCTTGGAAAACTTCATATTTTGTCTTGATACATTTTATTACACATCATCTTATCAATAAACGTGACAAAATAAAGTATTTGTTATCCGCCAAAGACGTTTCTTCAATTGGCCCTACCACATCAGTGTGAATGTGAAAACCGGCTGAGGTGGTTCAAGGCATCAACTGATGTCACTGCAGTGTCTCTGACCGTAGTACTCTGTAGTGCTCTGATAAACATGCACTACACTTAAGGGATTAATGACAATAGCAGTTGAACCAACTGGACTAACGACTATAACTATTAGCAGTTGACGCGCCCGGAAATACGAAATAATCAATCAACTACATCAGTGTAAAAGATTTCAAGAATGTCTGTTCCACTAATCTTGCTCCTATATGGTATTTGATGCATCTTACCATTTATACACACGTCACAAGTCGGTACATCTGCTTCTTTACCTAAGTTTACGTCATGCAATATTTCTATTGCGGCTTTCTTCAAATTATTAACATTCAAAAGTGCCTTTCTACAATGCCACATCATAAAACTTGATTCCTCTTGCATGATGAAACTTTATCTGTTTTTAATTTTGGTTCGAATTAAAATAAATTATTCCTTCATCGAGATTCAAACATCGTATCATTATTATTTCCGTTAGCTTTGGCTTTATCCTTCACAAACACTACTTTAACCTTCATCGACTATCTTTGAAATGGATAATAAAAGTATTCTTAGATTCATAAGACACGTCAACTTTTTTTTACATTTTGTACTTCTAATAGGAATTTTAAGATGAACTTCTCCGGGATCTTCAACAAACGTTGACTGTTCTGTTGCGAAATGTAATTTTTCGTTTTCTACTGAATAGATCGAAAACTATTCTACCTTCACAAATGTTCTGTGCTACCGGAATCTAAACACCATTCCTAACATAATCTCGATTCTTCGTCAGAATTTTTTTTTTTGTCATGAACATTGTGTTGTGAGTATTTTAGAGTCTAGTTTCACAATGTACTACATATAGCTTTATGAGAACTTTTCCACATTTAAAACATTTTATCGCCTTTAAAGTATAATGATAACATCTCTTTTGAGGAAATATCATTATCCTCTGTAATCTGAATTTCTGTTTGTATCCTTGCTCCGTAGTGTAATCAAAATTACGTGAATTAAAATTACGAGTATTGCTTCTGTGAAATTCAGATGAATCTTTGACAATCGTGATATTATCTTGAGTGTCACTTTCATTTTCCCCTTTTGCCTAGTAAATCTGTTCATTCTACTTCCTTAAGATTAGGTAATTCGTCCTATTACTATCTCAAAACATTCGTATTCTTTTGATAAACTTATCGCCACTAATATACAAGAAGATCCTTTCTTAATTTATATTTACGTCTATTTGTTTTAAACGGTTGACAATATTTACAAATTCATTAAAGTAATCTAGAACATTTTGATTTTGTCGTGATCTTTTTTTGAAAGAAGTTGTTTCAATAACGTAACTTTCGCGCTGGTCCTCAGGGTTCATGAACTTGTGTAATTTTTCCATAAATCATTTGATGTTACGTAGTTTTTAAAATGTATTAACTCACCTGATGTTATTGTGAATAAAGTATTTTCTTTTGCGTTGCCATCAGGTACTTCCCATACTGCTGATTCTTGCACATCATCTGGCCGATTCCTTTCTCGGTAATACAGTTCCAGCAATAAATCTTTTTTTAGTATTGCTTCTATACGAAGTTTCCATTTTTTTAAAAGTTTTCCACTTTCAGAGGTTCTGTTATTGCTATATTTTTTTTCATTTTTACTATTTATTCTTTATATATATATATATATATATATATATATATATGTATACATACATACATACACATACACATACACATACACACACACATATACGTTGACTGGGCAACCAATGTGTTGGAATAAAAATGCTGGAATTCAATTTAGGCAATGTACGCTGAATAAATCGTCAGCAAGTCTAAACAGAACATGTCTTTATTTACTGAATAAACAAAACCCTAGTTACAGGTGGTGAGTATGCATTTTTAACTAAAATAAATACAACATAATTTATAATTTCTTTGCTGTAATGGAGGGAATGGGAATCAAAATTTCTAAATTTGGGGCAATAACTGTCAACTGATTTCTCCAAAAGATTGTAATGGTACGTGTATCCAGAACTAATTCTCCGAGATGTACCGCCATCCCAGAGAACTTCTATAACTTAAATTTCGCGGCAGTAGCTCTGGACGCAGTGCCCGCGAACTCTAGTAAGCTAGATACCTTGCCCACGACCTTGACAGACCTGGTGTAGAGTAATGATGTCAAGGTAGTTGCCACAAGGGAGACTGTAGCACAATGAAATCTCCCTTCCACATAATTGACCACATCGCCACAAGAGTGTTAGTGAAAGCGGCTCAGGAGATTCAACATGTGGTACGAATTAGGCGATGGTTATACAAAGAAATTAAATTACGTTCATTCGTTTTCGTTCTTTTCTTTCACTGCACATATACTCTTATTCATAGGATCAAGCATTTTTATAACATTTGACCAAAGCGCTGCTGCAGGTTTTGACAAATCCATTGACATAGGAAAACCGAGAGTGCATAATACATAACCTTTAACGATTCTCGTTGCGCTGATAAGCTGGTGGCATGACCGAAGCGTAAGATATATATCTTTCACCGTGGACATGCAGCAGCGCCGCGAGACATTCTATTTTCAAGTCTTTCGGTTTTATCTATATTACTTTAGCATCGAATTATAAATTTATTTAAATATTAGGTTTAATCGTAAATCTGTCTTAGTGATATTCTGCTATATACTGTGTTCCCAATATAATTTTAATTCGCAGATTAATTTTTCGGATTACCTTATTCAGACAAGTAGAATAATACTGCTTATCTAATTGCTAAGTGTAAAAACTTCACTTAAAAATATTCTTTAAAAACGCTATTGGCAGAAAATAGCATGGAAAGTTTGCGATCAACGCAGTATGGGAATTCTTATTAATTGAACTAAATATTTACTCTCGAAATATTTTTCTCCATATTTTCCTTTCCATACGTCCCTCGCAAATATTGTCTTAAATTTGCGATCGTAATTTGTGCAAAGATTCCAATTGATTATAGAATACTATTTTCTGATACATGTGGCGAACATTTGTTAACACGGAAGCAATAATTTTCTCAGTTTCCTTCTTATATTTGACAACCTTTAGCAAAATAAGATGTATTACTCACTGCAAACGAGGCGCATAATCAGTAAGCCGCGCTGGCCTTCGCGTTTCTCTTTGAAGGACGCGTCCGGATCCAGCACTCAACGCCGTCGCTTTCCGCGCCCCGCCTAATGACACGGGAGGGCCAAATCGAAAGGTCGGTTCGAAATGGAAGCTATAGCGAGCCATAAGCACGGCGCGCGGGACTCGTTGGCGTGCACTGTTGTTACGTCAGCAGGAGTGATATGCTTCATTTTTTATTCTTTCTAAGGCGCGTGTCTCCAGCAAGCAGCACGTCGTGTAACAATCTGTCTCCCTTTACTATGACGAAGTTCTTCTCGACTTCCCGGGCTTTCGCCCTCTACGCGGGTTCCCACCCCTCTTTCATTCTGCGCTCTGTCGCATCGATCTTGTTCAGGGCTACCAACTTCTCTGATTGTAAATGTAGGGAAGATTTCAGAAGAAAGAGGAAGCGATCATTTTCTATTTTTGTTCAGCATTACGTATTTCAATATTCTCCAGACTTTTTTATTTTTACTTTCTTGCGAACCTGCTTTCAATTAGGGAAGATATTGAAAAAAGACTCGGAAATATAGAAATAGAAAATGCTTATCCACATTAGAAAAGGAAGAGAAAATACATATTTACTTATGAGTACAATACATTTCTATGTACTATGTTGGGGAACTTATGTTTCAAATTGGTTCAAATATCTCAATAAAAGGATTTGTGCTCTTTCAGAAGAAATAATCGTTCCATTGCTATTTTCTTTTTTTTTTTTGTTTTGTTTTGGATAAAACGGATTAGGTATAGTGTTATATTGTCCCAGAATCTATTTCTTTTACAAGGAAGTGATGGGATGGAAATGGAATTTCATTTCCGTTAATGACATTGCGAGTTCATTTTATTCTTAGGCAAAAGAAACGTATTGAATCCCTCGAAAGTTCTATTTGAATGTGACGTTCACTAACGCCTCTATCCGAGTTTGCTTTACGTTCTCATTCTGTAGTGCTCATGTCGTTTTATTTTATTGCGGAAGGCACTGCAACGCTGGATCGTTTAAAGGTGAACTGTCAGGCGTTTCGGGAAACGCAAAGAGACATCTGTGTTTAATGCTCTTCTAGATACAAAAGCAGTCAGATGGCTAAAATTTGTGAAGGAATTTTTTCCAGTCCTAATCTTGTTTATATAGAAATCTTCTCAAGCAACTAAAAGGATTTTATTAATAACTAAGAAGAAATTCAGGAGATGTTTGCAAGGTGCGACACTGACAAAAATTAAGAACAAGATGGAATGCTATTTTTTGTCTATCAAAAGATAATCATACATAATTAATTAGATTATTACCAGTATTGTTCCCCGATGTTCCCTACTCACGCTCTTCACTTGCGCACCTAAAATATCAGTACAAAACGGCCGAAGATTCTAACCAGACAAGCCTGTCAATAGAACGATAGTATTAGGCGTGTTCGGCAACATTCACTTAAACGAACATAAATAATGTAGTCGTTCAATGTAATATTGAACACGTTGAAAATATAATATGAAACATTGTGTTACTCTTGAAAGTTATAGCGACGGCATCTTTGAATTGGGTTGCTAATGTAGTAAATTTCATCAGGAATAAACTTATTTTTGTTTCCACGACCAAGAGAGAATGTTTGATAGACGCACTCAAATGGTATTGAAAGTTATTACAGCATTATGGACATAATGACTTCTCAGTAACATTCGTATTATAGTAACACTCTTCCAGACGAAAGAACTTGAATTGAAACGAACGAGTGACATTACTACTAAGAGTTCGCATAAAATAGAAACGAATTTGGCTATCCTGATTAATATACAACAGAAAGCAGCTTATTATTAGTCAGTAGGGAGGGGCAGTAAGAAAAATCGGATAGAAAAGCGACAATTTTTTTGAGATACACAACCCCGATGGGGCATTTTATGTGTATAGTTAAACACTGTTGGTTTTAATTTCACGAGTGGAATACCTATTGTAAACCTCGATCGGGAGTTACGACCAGGTTCTCTTGCTTCATTCAGCAAATGCTGAGATCATTTCTTGCTTTGGTTATGGACAGTGAATAAAGCTTTTCTCTCTCGCCCTCTCCCAAAAAGTCACATAGTTTTTACGGTTATAATATTAAATAAATAATGTAAATAATATAAATATAAATAATAATATAAATAGTATATATAAAACAAATAAAATAAAGAATATAAAGAAAATAAACAATATCTTGATTTCCTTGTTCTTGCACCAAATTAAAGTATAGCTACTAGCATGTTTTTGTTCATAAGTACACTTCGGATATTTAGCCAAATGCCTGTTTTACACTAGTGTCGTAGTGTATTATATATCGGCTTATGTGGCTCAGGGCATCAATTGATGTCACTGTAGTGTCTCTGGCCGGAAGGTTCTAGTGTTCGAATCTCAACGGTGCCAGGATTTTCAACACCAGCTACATAGGTGGGTCGAATTCAACAATCTGAAGGAGAATTCTAGCGGCCAGCTGCTCTGATCGGTAGTTTTCCGTAGTTTCTCCGATCAACACCAGGCGAGTACCCTAATTAACGGGCCACATACTGCTCGCGATCTTTCCTTCCTCTTCCATATCTTCTTCTCTCTTATTTACGTTTAGATGCACTACACTACCACAAATGTCGGGAGACCAGTCGGGAGCTTAGAGCTTGATTCGGCTGGAGCGGTGCTCCGATGATGGGATTAACCTGGTTGGGGGAAAAACACGGCCAGATATCTCCCATGTGGTCAGGTATCAAGCAAAAAAATGTGTTTATTCTGTCTGGGTTCTGCAATAGAAGATGAAGGGGTTATTACTGTCTGCTATTGCAACATTAAAATAGGAACAGCCAGAAATATTGAAATAACCAGTGGTGCTACAGCAGATACTTTCTCGCATTATTTCTAATTTTTTCGATTTTCTAAAGCCAGGAGAGTTCAACTAAAATGACACTGGACTTTTTAAAACGTTCTTTACTGTGTCGTTACATGCATTACACTACCACGAGAGGCCAGTTGGTAGCTCAGAACTTGTCTCGACTGAGGCGGAGCCCCGCTGAAGGTATACTCTGGAGATACCTGCAGGTAGGAAACCTCGCAAGTGTCATCGGATCTTACGTTTCAGCCAGGGAGGAACACCACCACCACCACCACCTCCTCCTCCTCCTCCTCCTCCTCCTCCTCCGGGATATAACATGCACTACACTTACGGGATTCATGTGGACACTCACCTGGAAACAAAATTATGAATCAATAATTTGGCTTGTTCAGGGAGATTAATTTACTTCCTGCCTAGTTTATTCGTCTGATAAAATACCATTGGGTCTAATTTCTTTAAATATTTAAAGTGTAAAATTGAAAATTGGCAAAAGCTTGCCATTTCACATGATGCCAAAAATAACAATAAGAATAAATGTTTGTAAAAAGCAATTACGCTTGTACTGTAAGAAATACGTAACGCAACATATATTCTATCAATACAGATAACGGTTGTATACAGTAAACTTAGTAAAAAATGAAATAAAATAAAAAGTGACTTTGCAATTGGCTTACATAAAAGTCTGAATGATAAATATTCGAATACATTCTATAATGAAACTGTACGATCTCTTCATCTGTTCAGCTAACGCCACGTTGTTGCAAACGAGTTACTCGTTCATTGAAATATTCTTATTAAACATATTTCATTAATAAAAATAAAGTATCATCGTTCAGTGAAAATTCATCAAAGTTCATAACTTGCCCAGACATTGAAATGTTTTGAAGAAACATTTTTTAATGTAAAAAATACTGTCTAAGGTGTCTCAAGGCATCCACTGTTGCCACCGGGAGGTCATAGGGTTCAAGTTCCTATGGTGGGAAGTTTTTGGACACAATTTATACAACTGGGCCGAGCTTAGCCGTTGTCTGGAGGCGAGTTCTAGCGGGCGGCTGCTCTGATCGGTAGTTTTCTTTGGTTTAATTAATTTTAACATATTTAAAGCCATTCAAGAAAAGAGTGTATATTTGGACTTTATTTGTTATGAAAATATAAAAAAGTATATTCGTCTAAATTTATGTATGTGTGTTCATTTCTGAGGTAAGGAATAAATGAATAGCTTTGGACGGAATTAGTATGTGATAAGTACACCTCGTATTTTAGGACAAATGCCTATTTAGTTCGTTTGGGATGTTGTGGACAATAATTGCAGATGTTTACGAATCATGAAAAAATAGATCTACTGAAATGGTCTAATAGTGTCTAAAATGTCCTAAAAGGACGGTTGATGCCTATTTTAATACGTTTTTGCCTAAAACAAGTAAAGTGTATAGTCGAATAAGGCGGTGAAAAGTGCCCCTAAACCAAATCGATAATCGCGATGAGAGACAGTACTCTAACGTTATCACGTCGAAAATGAATTTTAAAATTTTATTTATTTTTTTCTATATGAATTTGGTGTCACAATTCTTTGACAAAAATACCTTCAAATTTAACTATGTCTCCCCGTCTCTGCGAATTTTTTCAGCTTGATACGTGCAATAGAAGATGAGAAAAAGATAAAACATTGAAAACACGTTTCTCATTGTATGCAACAGAGGCTGCAACAGAGGCTGATATTCTGTGAATCTACGTCATTTTTTACTCTCTTTCATATGAGCATCGAAATTATAGATTTAGTTTGGGGTCACTTTTCACCGCCATATTCGGTTACACCCTTTCAAGAAATATCAAATTTAAATCCTAATTTTTGAAGTTCGTTTCACGGAAACTCAAATACTTTTCTCAATTTCCCGAAACGGAAATATTATGTGATCGAATTCGCAATTCACTACGCACCGTAATCTCTCACCTAACACTCCGAACACTAGGAGTCCTGCAAGTCAACGTAATAAGTAGGGGGCGGATTTTAATGAAATGTCTTTTTTTCACTTCATAACAATGCTGTTTAGTATAGAAATTCATTTTATGTTATGACAAAAGGAAATGACCCTATTTATACGTCTTTTTGTTGCATTTTTTTTATCGATTTCGGCTAATAAGTAATTTTTTAAACTTTTTCCGTAATTTTTAATGCATTTTTCGCTGATGTCATGGTACTTGCTTCTAATAATATTTACGTGATGCAACAAATGCTCTCCACAGAATTCCTCAGTACCTATACGTGGTAGCCTATTCGATTTCTTCGCTCAGATGTTGTAATGTCAGCCATTGTAAGTATAATCTAAGGTTTCTGTGACGCCTGACAGCTTGATTGGAGGTTCATCTGATTTCGGGATACTGAAGACAGAGATTTTCTGGCAAAGAACAGTCCAAACCAAAAGTTTGAAGGCTGAGTTCACTTGAACGAATAGAAGAAACCTCGATTACATCAGTAACATATCCAACAGCTTAAGTTGTTCATCTGAACGGGTTTTGATCACATTTTTTACGTCTCTTTTTTTCTTTTTTTCCCTCTTTTTAGGGCATTTTAAAGAGATTTTAAGAGCACATTATTGATCATTTTTTGGCGATGGTTTAAGTCATTAAAATCCGCCCCTAGTGATAAGGATGTTTCACGCTCGTCTCCGATCAGCACGCGCTTAGGCAATTGCACCCGTTCCTGGTACAGCTGCACTGTTGACAGGTTGAGACTTATCGCCGCAGCGCGTCCTCTTCGAAATCCAGGCGAGGAAAGCCACAGGTCAGGCAAAACCCTAAAAGCAGGAACTAAGAAATGGAAAACAGATGGGAAAAGAAATTCGAATTATATCAGAGAGAAGGGTAAACCGAGAGGAACTGGCAGAAAGGAATGTCGAGAGAGAATATTTGAGAAATCTCAGAAGATGATATAGAGTAGAAAAAATAGATGGATAGATTTATGAAGGGAAAATGAACACAATTATCTAGAAACAATTGAATCATCGAGGTGGTAATAAATTTTGAAATACGAAGAACGAAAATTATGTAATATTATATACATGCTACCAAATAATTTCCTGTGTATACAATTTGCTCAAGATAGACAACTAGCTTTTACAGCTTATAAGAAATCATAGAGACAAAACCATGCAAGTATGCTAATGCCGGATAGGGAATTATCACTCAGTCCTGCATCCAACAGATTTAAGATGAACCGCGGAAACGATGCGTCCTAGGCCCTGAAAAATAAAGAAGAAAATTTGGGGACAAGTGGCGAGAAGTGGAAGCTGGTGTGAGGCAGAGCCCGAATAATGTTTCTTAAGCAGTATTCTCCTAAATGAGATCTTTTTGAATTCCTATTACATTTTTGGAGGCAGTTCTTATGGGCACTCTCACTCGATAGAATGAATGGTCAGAAAAAAGCATAAACCCTAACTCTATGTAAAATTAATTTAAAAGAAGAGGACAAATAATCTTTTGCGATAAAATTAAAGATATTGTTTGATTTTCTGTGTAATTTAATTTCAACGCCTAGCAATATAGTCACATGGGAGGGATGAAAAAATCCTGATGATCGAGTCTATTAACTCAGCATTTAATTTATTTCTTTTTTCCTGACGTTTCGTCAAACTACACTTGACCTGCTCTGAGAACCGATACTAGAAAAAGAAATTGATATAAGTTTTGCTTGTGTCGACATTTGACAAAAATGTATTACCACAATTAAATAAAAACTAGCATTATGTGATTAATTCAGAAAATGTAGTACATATTTTGGATATCAATTTGGAAGAACTTTAAAACTGAGTTAAATTATAAAAGTACAATATGTTTGTGACTTAATCTATAGAATTTGAGACAAATTTTGATCGTTTAGTAACATGGAAGTACTTAGATGTTGTATATAAATTAGTTGTATATAAATGGTAGTAATAGAACTGTTGCTGTAACTATATGAGTTTCGAATGTTTTCAGGGAAGCACAACTGTAAACATTTTGCGGGTTATGAGATTGTTTCCGCGCGGGTCAACTGCTACTGTCGTAAGCCCCGTAAGTGTAGAGCACGTTATACACCGGGAGGTGGCGTTATTCCTCCCCCACTGGAACGTGAGATCAGGTGCCGACATATACATCGGATAGGGGGGTTACCTTTTTGAGCTACCTCTGCCAAATGCCTCAGCCGTGGCTATAAGCTCCCGATAGATTGAGTGATGTTTCCTGGCACGTCATTGATTGATTGATTGATTTTTTTGTGTTTCCGGGAGCGTCGATTGCTTTGGTCATTAGTCCCGTTAGTGTAGTGCATATTTTTTTCTCGAGAGATGGCGGTGATCTTCCCCCGCTGGATGGCGAGATCCGGCGCCGACCTACCGTCGGCTAGTGGGGTTTCCCCATAACCAGGACTCTCCCACCAGCGGGGCCCCGCCCCAGCCGGGACAAGCTCTAAACTCCCGACCGGTCTCCCGAAATATGTGGTAGTGTAGTGCATGTTAGTGTAAGTGTGTGTGTGTAAGGGGAGAGGATAGGGCAAGGAAGAGGAAGGACAGATCGTGCGCGGTCCGTGGCCCGTTTGTTAGGGTACTGGTCCGGCATTCGCCTGGTGTTGATCAGCGAAACCACGGAAAACTACCGATCAGAGCAGCCGGCCGCTGGAAGTCTGCTCCAGACAGAGACTGAATTCGACCTAGCTGAAAAGCTAGTGTTGAAAATCCTGCCGCAGTCAGGACTCGAACCTAGGACCTCCCAGTCAGAGGCGCTGCAGTGACATCAGTTGATGTACTGAGCTACCGCTCCCGGTGGCACGTCAACTGCTAATACGTCATTAGTCTCGTTTGTGTAGTAAATATTTGATCCCGTGAAGTGGCGGTATTCCTCCCCCGCTAGAGGCGAGACTCCTTCGGCGACCTACACTTCGGTTTGCGGAGGATTTTTCTTCTCCAGGTATTTACCTCACTGGGGCACCGCCCCAGATAGGAAACCTCTAAGCTCCCGATTGTTGTTCCGTCATGTGTGGTAGTGTAGTGCATTGAAGTGTGTGAGGGAGGGGAATAGAAAAATACAATGAAGAACAAAAGGTTGTGTGTGGTCCGTAGTCCTTTTGTTAACAAACTGCTCTGGGATTCGCATGGTATTGATATGAGAAACCATAGAAAAATACAGATCAGAACAGCATGTCTTTAGAATTATCCTCCAGAGAACGGCAGAATTCTATCAAGATATCTAACTATTTGTCAGAAATCTCTCTCATCGGGTGTCGATCCCTAGGACTTTCCGAACACAGACATTGCAGTGGCCACATTTGTTCTCCTGACCCATCTCAGCCGGTGGGTGAGTGTGAAAACAACCTTAAAAGCAAATTATTGAAGCTGTAAATACACTCGTGGTAATTTCATATTGTTTGCAAGTTATTGTGAGTAGCGACGATTCGCCAGGAAACTTGTCAGGTCTCGAACAGATTATCTTTTATCGTCGTCACGACTTTTGAGTAAAAATTCGATTTTTTTCATACATCAGTTTTCAACATTATAAAACGTAATGTTGCCTGGGTTAAAGTTTCGGAACATTTCCTCTACCAGAATGGATGCAACGCAAGTTTACAAAAGTCCATTGTTTTAAAATTATGTATGCGTATTTATGGAATACGTATATTCGATTTTTACAATGCATTGGAGAAGATATTATTTGATTGTATTGCCACTACATTATTAGGAATTTGTCATGTTCGTAACTTTGAAGCGATGTTAATATTGATTAAAATGTCACTGTAAACTATTGAGTATGAAATCTTGAAAGATGATATCAATTATCAAATGTTTATGGGTACGTCAACTGCTGTGGTGTGGTCATTGGTCCCGTTAGTGTGGTGAATATTTTATCTCGGGGGAGGCGGTATTTCTTCCTCACTGAATTGTGTGATCTGGTTTCGACCTACATGTCGGATTGCGACGGATTTTTCCCTCCAGGTATCTTCCCAACAGGTATTTCCTCTCCAGTTATCACCAAGCAACACCTACCCCCCCCCCCTCCCAGCTGGGAGAAGCTTTTAAGTTTCCCAATTGATCTCCCGACATGTGTGGGAGGTGTGTATGTGTGTGTGTGTGCGTGCGTGCATGTGTGTGTGTGTGCGCGCGCGTGTGTATGTGTGCGGAGAGAGGATAGGACAAGGAAGAGGATGGAAATATCGTGTGCGATCTGTGGCCTATTTGTTTAGGTACTACTGTGGCATTCACGTATAGTGATTGGGGAAACCACGGAAAAATATCGATCAGAGCAGCCAGGCGAATTCGTCTCCAGACAGGCTGAATTGGACCTAGCTTTGTAGTTAGTTTCAAACTGGTGCTAAAATAGCACGTGTTTTCTCGTTCGTATTTTCACGCAAAAGTAAGCGAAAAGTACTCAAATTTTCGAGAAAGTGTACATGACCTTATTAATAAATCTATCTTTAAGGAATAGATTTCATTAAGGGGAAATATCTATCTTTCATATTTTAGTTGTAGAAAGACTCCGAAAAAATGTTGATTTTTTTCAATTTTCGAAAAATCAGGGTTTTTAACGAACATGAGATCTGCACCATTCTCTTAATCGTCCTTCACACTATCCAACAATAACAACAACAACAACGTCGGTTCCCGAACTCTAGGACAATCCAGTCAGAGGCGTTGTAGAATCAGTGGCAATGAATTTACAATGAATCTGCTAGATTCTCAGTAAAACTACACATTCTTGTAACTAAATGCGCGTGGTATAACTAAATTCGTGAAGTACATGTAAAGTAACGAATACTTTTATTTACTTTTTGTAGTTATTTGGACGCACGAAAGAAAATTTAAATATGTTTACTACAATTAAAGGGTGCAATGCGTTAATTGTGAATTACATAAAAATGATGTACATGGATTTTTTTTCCTGAAAAGTAAATATTTTCACAATTTTTAGTTAACGTGATGTCAGCGGTATCGACAACTATTATCAGTTACACTTGCTGTAGTTTTATTAAACATAAGTTAAATAATAAAAAATCTAGAGAAAAAATTTGTGAACTTCATTGCCGGATTTTATTGGTAGCAACAATGAAGTCCGTGTCCACTTCCGCAGTTGGAAGAGGTTCGGAATTTCTCCAGCAGAGCGTGCATGAGCATCTGGAGCAACGTAGTTCAAAGCGTCGTGACGTGGGGGCAGCACGGGTACTGCGTGGAGAAGAGGGTTGTCGATCTTTGTTTATACATGCGTAGAGACAAATATATTCTAATTTTCCTTATGTATTTTTGACAAATACTAATTCTCACGCGGTGTTGGACGTGCCTTAATATTTTCACGATGTGTGTCGGCGGAAGAAAGTTTGCAAGTCAGAGCATAATGACCGAATGAATGGTGAGTACGCTGGTATGTAGACCTTGTAACCAGACTTCTCAGATGAGTTCTGTGGGATACACATGCTCCCATATGCATGCATGTTTTGTTTGTGTGAGAGAGAGCGTATGAGATACATAGACAAAATATAGAAATACAAAGATCCTGGGCAGGAAATATAATTCAAAGACATCATGTGTCAATATTTTAAATTCTGTGCTTGAAATCGCGAAGAAATGCTTTGTTTATGTTTCAAAATCTCTTAAGAGGTTAATGGAAACTAGTGTTTACAAGTCGTGAGCAATTTGTAGTGCAGAACCATGATTTATTGTATCGGTATGAATGAAAATATGCGAAATTACTACAGTTTGTGACTTGAACATGTGTTTTAAAAGGATTATTTACATCATAAAGTGAATTACAAAAGATGATGTTCTACATGACATACATGAATGAGACTTGCTGAATTTAACTATAATTTTGAAATATTTCAATTCGTATCAATATTTTTCGCTGCTGTGATAATTATGTGCTTCCTAATCATAATTACTATTGTGACTTGTTTTGAATGAACAAAGATATCTTCAGAGTCATTTGAAACAATAATGACATCCAGATGTTCATGTTTTCTTGTTTTCCATAAAATGTAAACCATTTTATGTGTTGTATGGTATGTAATGTTTCTTGCCATGTTAAAAACTTCTTGTTGTTATGGAATTAAAATATTGGTTAAAGAATGTAAACAGAAATTTGTTAAAACTGTGTTGGACTGTGTTTGATTTACATCTTGTTGTGTTACTGAAGAAATATTAAATACAATGTACAAGCACTTCAATCTCGTGTTGTGATTTTATTTAAGTTTTGTTTAAAAGACAGTTTTTGATAATTAATGTAAATAAATTGTGTGTTTATATTTTAAAATTTCTTTGACAATCAGTTGTAAATGTGGATACAGTGTTTATATCACTTATAATCTGTTGAAGATGCACTGTATTATGAGATTTCACAAAAAAATAGGGCAAGGGAATGAAGACATAACAGTTATCGTGCACATGTGTGTGATAAAAAAGTGTCCACTTTTTGTACTCGTTGAAACCAGATGTTATGCACAGATGGCAGCATTCAGTACAGAGAATAGTGTGTTTAGTGTTCAGTCAAAATTGTGTTTAATGTGATTTAGAGAAAAGAATGTCATATCTCCCAAGACCATTAATTACGTAAAAGAAATTGAAAAAAAATGCAGTGTTTCTTATTTGTTTTTCTGAACAAAACTTAAAATATGAAGTGTCATTTAATATATTTTTAACATCATCATTCCTAGTGTCAAAATGCTGATCTACTTATTTGTATTTATAGTCCCTGTATGATGTAATAACAAATATTTGAAATTGTGTTACTTTGTTTCAGGTCTATGTGGATGTGTGAAGTTAACAAGTTTTTGGAATAAATAGACTGTTTTAAGCAATTTGGTTGTCTGCGAGAAGTTCCTTTCTATGTAAGTACAAATTTTTTGCATGTTTTTATATTCAACAACATTCCTCAAACTTAAGCATTATATGTATATTTAAAATGGAGCCTTTACAAAAATATCATGAAGTGCTATTTACCCAGATATAGTGTTGGGGATTGTAGGAAACGAATGACAATGCTTCGTATTTGTTTATATTGCCAAAATCATGGGATATCTACGGAAGGTTTTTGTAGGCTTCAAGGAAACCGCGTGATGTCAATGTGGCAGTGCCCTCGTTACGTGCTGCCATCGCGTGGCGGCTCGAGGCACTAGCGTTTTGAGCGCCGTGGTGGCAGAACGGCGAACTACGTGCGCTGCGGAGCGCCGCCCGTTGGCGCCAACTGGGCGTGGATCGTGAGAACTACTTCATGACTCACTTCTTGTTGTTTCGCAGAAAAGGAGGAAGAGGGAGGAGCTTGGACACTGGAACGAAATGGGAAATCAATAAAGCGAGGTGGTATGTAGTAGTTGCGGGATTTTCTGGGGTACTCGACCTTTTGGACGTAATGCTATTTCTCCTAATGAGCCGAATTTGTTTTAGCAGTCTCGAGGAAGTCAGATACATTTTGAGTTCCTCTTTTAATGCTGTTCTGTAGCCCGAAATTACAATTAGGCATTTCCCTAAAATCACACAGAATTTAGATAATATGGTCATTTTTCAGAGTAATAAGAGAAACTAGTTACCTTCATAATTCGTGTATTTTATTTATTGAATATCATAAGTTACTACTTATTTAATATTTTGCTTTTGAAATGCTTTCACTTATTCGTTTCTTGAGCATAGTCGTTCAAAGGTATTTCTATGAAAAGAAGGAAGTCAATAATGTGCACTGAACTATCTCTTCGTTATCCTAATTTCTCGCCGTTTCAATATCGACCTGCCCCTGTTCCGAACATCCCTGAGCCAAGTTCGCGAAACCGCTGCTTTGAGCGTCGCATCGTGGAATTCTCGTGCCGACCTCCCACACGTTACCGCCAACGCGAGAGGGGCGAGTCGCGAATGCCCATTGCCGCCACCAAAACCATCATTGAACCTGGAAGTTCAGGCGTTATTTTCAACAAAAATTGGCAGGCAAGAAGGCATTTATTCTGGCCAAAGTAGGGGTCAAAGAAGCAAGAAAATGAAAAATCGCATTTAAAAGGAATTATTGTAAAATATTAATAATTAAAATGATTCACTTTTCTATTCTCACTTAAAATTCACGTTGGCACTTTCGTGTAAGGAAACGATGTTTCCTTTGTAATCTCAATTGCGAATGACCTCTCTGTATGATGACGAATTTGTTTTACTCGCGACGCTCTCTCTTCCAAATGCAATTGTGGACTCCCTTTTCAACCTTCAAACGGCACTAGTGAAAACAAACTTGCTTTGCGTTCTTCGTACTGGTGTAACCGCCAGCATAGACAAAGGTATATCATATACAGAAAGTTATCTATTCAAAAGGGATCGGAGGCCATACCCAAAAGTAGGACGGGATTCCTCGTAAGCAAACAAAGACTGTCAGCAGCAGTAAAAAAAATTTAAAATCTTGACCGGTGTGGTATCATCTTTCTTTTTCATTTAGATTTTGAACAGTACTTGGCCCTTGAGCCCCCGCATCCACAGGAAGATAAAACAGGACCGTGCCTTCGTGTTGTCCAGGCTTGCAAATGTTTCCAACTTGAACAAATTAGGTGTCAGTTGAAAAAAAAAATAATGACGATAGAGGCAAAAATAAGACAAGATACCCAAAATAAGCATGAGAAACTAAAATAGGGGGTGGGAGGCAAATTGAAGATCTACTAAAACAAATCCAGTTTTTTCTATTAAAGTGATGTTTGTGATTCCTCTTGTTAAAAGCCATACATTTGTAACAATAATAAGAAGGCATTTTGCCAACTTGCCGGGCTCGAACCATCCGTTTTCACGGGCGGGTTTTCATTGATCGGCGGATCGTGGCGCGGGTTCCTTGCGACGACGGCGATCGAATTCTCGGAAGCGACGCTTGTGTGTCCCCGTCGCCCTCCTCTCTTTCCATTACGGCGGGCGAAATCGCGTGTTTTCTCGCGCGCGTTCCCGCCACCGACGCTCGCCAGGCCGGACCGTGGGGGGGGGTTGCGTGGGTGGCTATCGCGCCGCCGCCGCTGCGGGTCGAAAACGCCGCCGCGACCGCTGCCCTCGCCGCGTTGCCCCCAGGGCGAGCGGCTCGCGGTGGACAGCGGTGCGAGGAGAGCACGGCGCGTGGCGACCCGCTTGTTCAATGACGGTGGACAAGGATTCAAGCGGAATGACCCTAGTGGCCCCCGCAGCAGCATAAATGCTGCTGGGCAAAACCACACAAAACGGTTTTTCAAAACGTAGCACGCGCACTGCTCAAGAACAACACAACATACAATACTCTCGTGTGGCACTGTATTATATTAAATATTTTAACAAAAAGTCTTCACGAATACTCCAATAGCATTGTATATGAGTACACACAGTATGAGAATTCGGTTAGTACACGCACTTTGTAAATGGAATAACAGAATCAAATAGTTGCATTTTCCAGTCATATTTCATTGTTTTGGTATTTTTCCTCAGTTTCTGGGTATCCAACGAAGCCTCTTATGTGCCCAGAGGCTGCATAGTTTCCTTTACATTTCTGGACGAATATGAAATTAGTAATTTAGATAACGCAACAATTGTAATATGAATTGTTATTACTCTAATAAGCAGTTCGCACGGCATGTGACGCATGGTGGAGAGAGTATAGCCTCATTTACTATCCAATATCAAATAAAGGAGTGGCTCAGCCTTCCCTTAAGAAATCGCTGAGAGTCTGAACGAAGGATGAAGGTTTTGCCTCTTAGGAGCTACTAGGTGGTCAGGCAACGACGTTTTTGTTACTTTGGTACAAAGGATTAACGCATGATTAACTTTTACATCGGTTTCATGAAGAGAAAATCACGGATGATATGTGAGATGATTAATTCAGTAGATAAAGTTGTATATTTTTATATGTATTCTAAGGGATGGATAAAGTAAAAAACTGAAATTGTAAACTGTTTTAAGATTTTCAGAGCCGTTTGACTGAGTTATAATCCAGTGTTAAATATATGTGCATGATTCAAGATAGTTTCAAAAAGATAAAAAGATAATTTTCAAAAAGGTTATACTCGTAATTTAGAGACCAAAAATGTTAGATTAAAGATAAATTTGCTTTTTCAGATTTTATATAATAAAGATCTACGGTGTTAGGAATGAGGCTATAGGAAAGAACAGTTTTTATTGAACAGTAAAGATGGTTTTTTGTTGTAATTTAGTTGCCGTGAATAAACTGCTAAAATTAAATGTTATCCTTAACGGCCTGGTTAATAGAGATCAAATCCAGGATATTGAATGAATACAGGAGGTGATCACGTAGTGATCATTGTTCGATCTCAAATTTTATGGAAGGAGATGTTCACCATATGATAAACTGCTGATCGTGTCATGTGATAGCAAAATGCTAAAAGCATGCTAAAATACAAAAAGCTAATCGACTGGGTTAAAATATCCTTCAAAATATATGAGAAATACGTACTGTTGATTTGAAAAATGCAGTAATTAGATAAATATTGAAGTGTTATATCGTTGATCAGTACGAAAAATGACACATCTAAAATAATGTAATTTTTCAGGACACCGCGGAGTTGTTTATTTCTTGGCCAAAGACATAATGTTTTATTGTCTCGATCGACTATTGTGAATTATGTAATATAAAATCTTATAGTACTAATAATATGATATCTCTTATAAATAATATAATATAGAACTAATAAAATGAAATATTAATTAGTAAAAATACACTATTTTCCAGGGCTTGATTTCTGGCTCTAAAATTTTATAAATCAAGCACTGCTATTTTCTAAACATATTTCTTCGTACAAAAAAATATTATTTTCGAGATGTTACTTTTCTTATGCACCGATATTACATTGCCATATTGTAAAATTCTATACACTCTACGTACAGGAATTCATATTCTTTGAAGACCTAAATTGCTAAAGCTCTCTTACTTCTAATGTAAATTCTGGATAAATGATGTTGTTTCACGTTAGAAAAATGTAAAAATAATTGTATTTGTGCCGTTCATTTACTATAATAAATTCTCGATTGAATGGTCAAAAGCGAAAACGAAACAAAATATTTAAAAGTATCATTTTTTATTTGATTGTTACAGGCCAAAATGTAGCATTTGATGATTTTTTTTCTTTCTGTTGTTTCTGTTTTGCGAGCTGTTCTTGGACTATACAATGCCAGTGTGTTAAGCTTTCTAATCTGTGTCATGTAACTTACGATCCATTACGATATTTGCCACGTGTGTATAGAAAGGTAGGGTTTGTATTCGTATGTAACTGCAGTGGATGCTGACAAACTTTCGTGTTTGCTGTTCCGTGTTCCTTTCAGACTTTTGTTTCATAGACTACTTTCGTTGAAAATGTACGTGATAGCCACGGAAGTTGACGTTCCATGTGCAGGACAAGTTCATTTCTATTGCAGTTATTCCATTCGCCTCTTTGCCTTTTCCTCGAAATTGTATTGTGAATAATCCTGGATTGTGTTTATTTAGATAGTCACTGTGCTTTCAGTGTATAGTTTATTCGTAAAATACACGCGAATGAAATATATATTGTTATTGTTTCATTAACATACTAATATATATATTATTCCAGTATGTGTATTATATAACATATAATACATTGTATTAAGACAAAATGCAGTTCACTAGAAACATGTCATTTCAATATTTATTACGACGTAGATAAATAGTCAGTGACTATTTGCTTGCTGGACGTTGTATGTGTTTTATCATGCGCATTATAGAATTATTTCCAACTTTAATGTGTTAAGATGTGGCGTGGAATTTTGCAAAAATGCTGCTTTTATTGCGGCGACATAGCGTCTTTTCGTATTGTTTGAAAGCCGTGTAACATTTTGTACAGCGCGCAGTAAATTTCACCCGCGTGTTTAATTATATTTTTTGTCTCTCAGAAAGAGGGACGCTCGAAGAAAGAAAATACGAGGCGCGCACGGTCAGCCATGTTGGTTTCTTTGTGTTCGTTATTAGCTGCGGGCGCGGGTGCGAGCGCGAGCGCGCGGTAAAAGTACATAGAGCGCGCGAGTACAAGCAGGCTGCGGAGGCGGGTGCGGCTGTCGGCGGCCGCGGCGGCGGCGGCGGCGGCGGCGCGTCCTCGGCCCAGTGCGGCGGGCCCCGGCGCAGCGTGGGCGTAGCGATGGAGGTCGCGCGCGCGGCTGAGCTTTCGCCCGGCGGCAACGGTGGTGGTGGCGGTAGTGGCGACGGCGCGGCGAAGGCCGTGAGGGCGCGGGCACGGCCAGGCGAGAGCGGGCGGCGGCCGCTGGGCTGTGCCGTGCCGTCCCGCGCCGGCGCCCAGCCGCCGAGCGTCGCGGCGACGCGTGCTCGCTGCCGTGCGGCCCGCGCTTTGAGCCTACCTACTCCGTCGCCCGCTCGCACGGCCTTCCACCGCCACCCACGTGCGCCCTCGCCCGCGCTTCCTCGTCGCCGCTGGCCCTCGCATGCGCGCTGCGGTCTTCCTTCTCGTCGTCGCACCTTATTCGTCTTCTTTATACTTCCGCTTCCTCCTTTCGCTTCTTTCTCCGTTTTCGTCTTCCGCCTCGTCCTCTCGCCTCGATTTGTCTCATTATTCGTCCCCGCGCCCTTCTCGCCTCACTCGTCCATTTCGTACGCCTGTTACGGAGACCATGTGTCCTCTATTGGAAGACACGCCCAATTGGCCGACCATTCTTCCACCTAAATACTTCGGCCTACCCATTCTTCATTTGTTGGAACACTCACGCGCTCATCTATCCTTCACATCCTCCCGAATCCTTTGATCGCTCTCTCTCCTGCACCCGCTTGTCGCAGGGTGGCTGTCTTGTTCGCTCTCTCTAGTTGGCAGGTCGTGGCGCGGCCAGCCAGCTTGCCTGCCGCGTGTCCCTCCCCGTGCGCGTAGTACGTCGCATCGGCCGACGCGACGCGCTTTTCCCCCGTCCCCGCGCTCCCGTCGTTTCTCCTCCGTCGCCCTGCGCGCCGTTGTTCTCGGCGCGCTTTCTTTCCAGCCCTGCTGCTCTCCGCAAGGCACTCCGCACCGACCCCTCTCCGCCCCTCTCCGCCCTGCGACCCCGTGTCGCGCCGCCGCGCCGCCAGCCGCGCCCTAGGACTCGCTCTCGCCGCGGCCCTCGTCGTGGCCCTCGTCGTTTCTCTTCGCTCGCCCCGCTCTCCTCCCTTGTTCTCGGCCGCTCTGTTTGGCCTGCCTCTCCGGGCCTCCTTTGTGCCCGTACTCGCCAGACCGTATTGCCCGGACGACCTCGCCCCTTACCCAGTCTTCCATCAACCCCCTGCCCGACCGCCGACTCCCCTCTGCATATTTTCCCGTTTTTCGTCGGTCGTCGCCGCCACCCGTCATTCTGTTTGTTTTGATCTGGCGTGAGTCTGCCTGCGACGGAATTTTTACGCCTATTCGATCACCCGACGATGCATCTTTTCGTGCCCGCGTGTCAGCATCCGTGTTACTTTTCGTTTTCTTCCACTTCCTGTTCGTCTTTCGTTTTCTGTGTGGAACTATTATCTGTCGCTTTCTTTCGATTATATTCTGCCCTCAGCATGCAATAGAATCAGCACTCACAATTCTTCCCTTTCTATTTTAGAACGTGAAATTTCCGTGCCTATTTACTTTGCCCTATGTATGTGTAAAAAAAGCATTTTTCACCATTCATCTCTATCTGCGGGTCATGGCTCTATTTTGCGGGTCCATCTTCCCTGCCTCTGTATTTATTGTCAAAAAGCGGTAAGTTCGAAGGAGAAGTATAATCTGTGCACGTTTTCTTGAGTTACAGAATCACTACCCCACTCTTTTACATTACAGTTGAATGATGAATGAAAGTATCAACAAAGCGATGTAAACAACATTTGAAACTAGATTTTTTCGCTCTCGAGGAAAATAAAATTTATTTGCATCGGTAAACGAACTACAAATTTGATTTTATAGTATTGCTGATAAAATAACAACCCGCGAACTCGGCTCTACCCCTACTACAACTAGTAGAAGGAGAGCTCAACAAAATATGCGTAAAGTGAAGCTACATTCTTACTGAGAAGGAAAACAATCTCGCTTTTTGATCCCGTGAAATCTAAGTAGTATAACTCAATTTTTCGTATTTCTTACTGTCTCGCATACTTCGTCTATTAGTCTACAACTGAAAAAAAATGAGCCCGATGTTGACATCTGGCCACTGAATGAAAATGACAATGTTGATATTGAAGATACGTAACGAAAATTATGTTAATACAGTGGTGTTAATTTATTTATCTGTCACGTGCGTCTTTAACCCCTGTTAACATGCAACCCTGCAGGTTTTTTAAGTGCATTTATACCTACCTGTATGTTAAGAAATTTACATCATTAGCAACGTAAACAACCGTTCTTTCATTGCCAGTCAAATGTTTCAGGAAAAACTTAGCGATGTACAACAAAAATCAGATTCAAACAATTCGGAAGTAATTCACATTGGTTTGGGAAATAATTATTCTGAATTATAATATTATTAATAGTACAATTAGAAAAATGTATATTAGGTAAATTAACCTCATTTTCCTCACATTCCATCAAGTGAAATCACTCCGGTAATCGCATTTACTGACGATGTGAAGGTGTTGCCACTGGAAGTTAACTTGCCAATTTCCTAACCGAGCGTAGTTTCTCTTGGTTCAGGAGAATTATTTGCATCCATCTTTCTCGAACCACGGTATACGAATATTGTTTATATAGATATATCGCAAGTAACACCCCACAATATCGTACTAGCGTGCCGCAGCAACAGAATTCATGTGTTTACTATCGCAGTAATGTCGTAAATTTTCGCATAATTCGTGAGATTATATGGTGACCGATAAAATGCTGAACATACCCCTAAACGTTACAGTGATATTACTGCATCGTCCAAATTAAAAATCTGGGCTCCGCTACGCTCCGCCTCGATTTTTTAACTTTCGGCCTCAGAAGTAATAACACTCATAACATTTCTAGGCATGTTAATAGCTATTAATATTTTTCATATCCTTTTCCTATTTATATCATATTGGGCAACTCATTTCAGGCCCTTATACAACAGGACAAACTTAATCGGCATTGTCAATATGCGTTAAAACAAAGATTTCTAAACATACATACGTAGAATAATTCAAGATAATGTCAGTTACACCACTTGGGTTCCGAGCGAGTGCCTCATTTGTTCAATGGATCAAGGGAAACTGGTCTAAAAACTTAACCGAGATGGAGTCATTGACCCAGAAAAGAAGTACAATACTCGTTAGAGGAATATTTGGTCTTTTAGGATAATAGAATAAAACGATAATTAATGATAATAAATGTCATTATTAAAATAAAGAGGAGTACCGTTGTGATGGTGAGTGTAGTCTCCAATTGTTTCGAAACAGTTACGCTGTAGAAAAGATTTTACTGGGCGGTTGAACTTGTGTACCGATTCTCATGGTTTAATGTCATCTGGCAGTCCGTTGTAATATAACGTACGTGTATTATATGAGTATTTCTGTAGAGAGATGTTGATACTGACACGTGGTCAATATGATTCCTGCCATGGAATTTTGTAATGAACTGTTGACATTGACACCCGATGAATATGATTCCTAAGACGTGGTTGTAATTATAGATAATTATAGATTGACAAAAACTTCTGATTAGTTAATGAATTGGGAAGGCAATCTTAATATTCCAAGCTCTATGAAGAGATGCTTACAGGACTCACGTGGATGGCGTGTGATTACTATTCGTCCATTTTGTTCTCTAATCTAAATGATGAGTCCTAGAGAAAGTTTGCTCAGAATGTTTTATTTATTAACCGTAAACACAGTTAAAAAAACTGCGTAGTCTGTATTTCGTGTACAACCCCTGATTCCGTCTTTTCTTGTCCATCTTCTATTCTTACCGCCTTTACAAATTCACCACCGGTTTTATTCCCGTTTACCTTCCATACCAACCCGTTCCTAACTCCTCTTACGGGACATAGGAAAACTTCGAAGCACCCAAATCAAGCAGAGATCAGACTTTTAATTCTGAATAAAATTATAATTTCTTGGCGATTAATTTTGAGGAAGTGTGCTGTTAAGGGAGGAAGATAGTGCCATTGTGATATACCTATAGTTTCATTTTGTATTTTTTGTCTTAAAACTACCTTTAAGACAACATAAGCAACGAGAGCCACAATAATTAATCGTAGTTTTTCGAATGTTATTTCAAAATATGTTATTTCTACTATTTTAGCTCTAATTTTGGATCTTAATTTTTTTTGTGTAGATATTGTTTGCTGTTAGGTTTTTGGCTTCTCGGACGAATGCCTTCAATTATATTTCTGTGAAATATAGCCACAATATCCCATGAACTCTTTTTCATAACTGTTTTGGGATGTGAAGTGCTTTCTTTTCTTGTCTGCACATGCAGATGGTCGCTGCAAAGGAGGGTGACACGATTCTGGTCTAAAACGCTGGTGGTCTTGAGAGCAGCTGCATGCTCTATTCCTGTGTCGCTTCGTTCAGCTTCGTTCAGCTTCATCAGCGCTCCCTTCTCATCCTCCTGTTCGATCCTCGCCAGCCAGATTTTGCCATCTACCAGATTCCTACCCGCCTGCCAACCACATCTTTCGGTACTCTTAATGTCGCCGCCCTACCTGCCCAGTCCGCTCCAAATCGTTCTATCCGCCTTTCTACCACTCTTGTCTTACGCGACTCCCTACCGCTCTTCTCAGCTCTCCATCTTCCCCCCTACCGCCATTCCCATGTCTGTATCGCATCCTCCTGCCCGCTTTTCCGTCGGCCTTTCCATTCCTGTAGCAAGCCTCGCACTATCGCTTATGCCCGTCTCGTGCCACGGCCTGCTTTCCACCCGCTTGTCCGCCTTTTCTCGCCCCGGCCCTGCTCCTCTCCGCCGTGTCTCGCCTCGTGCAGCTTTCGCTCCCCTCCCTTGTCCCGTGTTAACGAACGCGATTGTTATTGCGGTGCGGCTTTTTTTATGAGGAGCAGATTGATTTAGTTCTCTCACCGCCAAGGACGGTGCGCTTTTGTTGCTCGCCAGACACAAAAGATTGGCTGCTTGTCACCCTCCCCGCGCACTCACCCGGGTAGGCGTGTAGTGGTGGTGGTGGTGTGGAAACCAATGCGTGTATTGGGCGCGCGTGTGCGTGTGGACGCGCTGGGCCGTGTGCGCAGCCCGCGCATGTGCGTGGGTGTGGGGGCGGGTGCGTTTCGGGTTTGCCCTTTGTCGGACAGCAATCGTCGATAGCATCCTCCTCCTGCTGCCCCCGTCGGGTTTCTTTCGCGCTTCCGAAACTGTTAGCGCTTGTTTGCCGAATGCTGAATCCTTATTACTAGGGCCCGGATGTTTGCAAAATGCTTCTTTTTTTCATTTCGGGTCTGTTTTTAAGACTTTTAACGGTAGTGGATACGTGATGATTTCGAAGGAGTTTTAAGGGTTTCAATTTTTCTTCCGTTGGGTATTTTAGCTTCCGATACATATTTGTGCCTTTTTCTGATTTTTCATCCTCTGTTTTATTGATTTCTCTCATGTAATTTGTTATCCGTTCTTTTTACTTAGGTATTTTACAATGGCTGGAAACAAATAAAACACCCCTTCTACGATTTTTAATGAATACTTTTGGATGTATCTTCCGCATAATCGTCACCCGCGAAGTGTGGCATGGTTGTCGCGTTTTATAATATTAATTTCATTATTATTTGCATTGTTAATGTGAATAATTTTATTAATTTTTTACTTAGACAATTCATTCTACAGAATGAGGGTACCCTCCAAAAATTAAAAAAAGGGAAGTTTTTGTTAATAAATACATTGTTTCTGGGGAAGAAGATGAATTTAGTAATAATAGTAATAATAATAATAGTAATAGTAATAATTAATAATAATAATAAATTAACTAAGTATTCATAATTTTAAAAAAATATTTATTTACATTCTTTAATTTTATTCTGTCACAATTTTAATTTGAAAATTTGAAGGGGTTGCCATGGGGGCCAAGGTGGTGCCTTGGGTGCGCCAAGGGAGACCCCCCTTGTTACCATCCATGATGAGAACAGCATTGCAAACGACCAGTTAATTTTGGAATATTGTTTAATATAATACTAAACGTTCCGCTGCTCTCTACGACAGCGTTACGTTCGAAGAGGATATTCCAATTAACACACATCTTTGGGAGTCATTTTATGAGAATAATAATCCAAGTTTTATAAAAGGGGAAAATGCTTACTAATGAAAATTTCCATTGTTTGTCTTCGGGTAACCACAATAACAACTTCGTCGTATTAAGTCAAATAATTCAATGATGTGTTCACATCTCATGAAATGTTCTGATATGATTTTCATTTTGGAATTTGTTTTATGAATATTTAGTAAACTCGTTCTGTTTTACCAAGGCTCCGGGATAACCAAGACAGTCATAAAAAACGTAATTCATTAAAAATCTAATATCTACAGTTTCTACAGTGTTGCTACAATATGGTGTGTTGTAGAGAAGCAAAAAATTATTCCCGAAAGCATGGAAGACTTATTCGGAAAATAATTTTGTTCTAATGTTAAATATGTTCATTTTTATACACGTTTATGTATTTAATATTTGTTCCATTATCAATTTACGTACGTACATATTAAAAGGTGTTTAGCATTAAAAATGTGCATTTAACCCTCTTTTTTCGATCCCATACCTGATGAACTCTATTATCAATTTTTTTTCGTATGCGAGGAAGTATCGATTCAGATTACGTACCTAGGATAATCTCGAGTATACTGTAAAGTAAGTTTTAAGAGCATATTATTGTTCAATTTAAGGAAAGTAAATTTTGCACTTCTTGACTATATTAAGAAATGATTTTGTTTTCTCTTTTTTTTTAATCCTTTACCCGAAATTAAAATATTCGGCTTTTGAGGGAGTTGAGTGAAACAGAATTAAGAAAGATTTGTGAAATTCTTCTTCTTTTCTTCTTCTTCTTCTTCTTCTTCTTCTTCTTCTTCGTCTTCGTGCTATTTAATTTTTATTATCTGCTGGAGAGCATTTTCAAGCCCCTATCGCTAATGTGGGATTTCCAATCTGTAATGAGAGTTCGGTGATATTCACGAATCCTCTTGCAGGATCTGTTTAATATGATTACTTCCAGGATGTCAAACATATTTTTTCGCTTGCTGACATTTCAATTTCCTAGCGGCGTCAATGATTTTTCGATAACGATCTTTCGATAAAGGTATTATTTCTAATTGAATCTTGTCTGCGTTTCGTTTCAGAAAACGCCGTGTATCCTTTATTTATCATAATTATTATAGACACGAAAAATGAAAAACTAAAAAATGCAAAAACGAACTGCGAATTTTTGCTGTATTTTTCCTTTTGTTATATTTGAAATGACGCCAAGTATGATAAGGCCAGTGGATAAGCAAATTTCTTTGCCATTTCTTCTGCGTAACTCTATTTCACGAGATCTTCTTGTTTAAAAAAACATCGTTCAGGGCGTTTTATTTCTAATTTGAATTATGCTGGACCAGCTGAATTAATCTTTTACTCCCCTTACTCAATTCTTTTTTGAATTAATTCATACCAACGAAGGGCGTCTCCGGAGTTCGTGTCTCGATTTAATTCTCCCTCTTTTGAATGCCGCTTCGTTTTGAGAACGGCTCTCAGTGTCGATATCGCGAGGGTCGGCGTTGAGGGGGTCGATGGTGAGGAATCGTGGTATAGGAGGATAGGAGGGGGGCAGTTGATGACAGACAAGAAAGCTCGTTGTTGACAGTTGACCTCGATCTGAGTTTGATAAATCTTTACCTTTCTCGCGTTATTTTGAAAAGAAAAAAGGCGGGATCTTCTGTGCGTTGTTGGGGTTCGTAGATCATGAACGTTAGTAGAATATGAAGAGTGAAAATGAGACATATTTATTAGCTTATAAATGATTATTCATTGCGTTTGCTGGTTGATAGGCGATTTGCGGTTGTGTCGGAGAAGTCGGAAGAAGGCTGCATTGTTTCGCCAGGACCATGAGTCAGTAAAGAACACGATAATTGAAAATCCATTTTCAGTTTAATTTACCTTTATGGGGGTAATGGACATATAAAATTGTATGCAATTTTTGTACTTTCAACTGCGTCAACACTATTGAATGATACGATTTTGATCTATGGGTTCTTCTTTTTGTAATATTTGTATCATTGGACTCCTCGATGCCCTACATTCTTCTCAAATGTAGTTACTACAGTTCTCCGTAATGATAAACGTTGGAATATTTTCCTCTGTATATTAATATTCTCCATACAATGAACAAGCATAAATATTTGTGCCGGTATCGTGTCAGAAAATGAGCTAGAACTAATGAGTTTATTCTGAACTGTTATGAAGGTTGCAGCAAAATGTAATTTTCTTGGTTCGTGCTTGTCTATTCCAGAATTAGTTCCTCAGTGTTTATTTTCTCCCCTGCGTCTGTCGTTACTTAAGCTTGTTAAATTACCTGTCTCTTACAGGGCACAACTTATGGTGTATGCTCTTTGAAATGACACATTATTAAATCTTGCCAAGTCTTACAAGGTCACAATAAAAAAATGATTTAGGAGTGAGCATGTTGCAGAGAATTGTTAAAAGCAATTTTTTATCCCGCCGTCAATAAAATGGTTATTGCGGGACATTGAAATCATTCTTTGAATAATTTATCTTATTTTCCTGTCTCTTGGAACCTCATTAACAAGAGAGATCGTGAACATTTTCCTTTATTTTATGAAAACAATTTTCCTTTTTATGCAAAAAAAGGAGAAAAACTATTATTAAATGTTGTTAGAAGTTAACATTAAACTAAACAGAGTGAGAATGAAAATTCTCAGGCACATTCCATATTTCGTAATAGTAACTGAAGCATCGATTGGAAATAATAATGATTGAAAATAAATTCCTATAGGAGAGCATATCTTTGCAAGATATTACGTAGTCATTGAGAATACTTTGTTAATCTGTGTAAAAAGCAATACATATTAAATACGGTTTTGAAATATTTATTAAACAGGAAAAATAGTAAGTACGCAAACGGAGAAAGGTATTTAATATGAGTAATAAGTCTATACTAGTTGTAAATTAGGAGAATTACGGAATTGTTTTGAACAGAACGGAGACGTGGGTGAGAATGTTTATGAAGCTCTATGGCAACGGTAGCGGTTTCATCGGCATATCCACCCCCGCACGCCTCTCGCCTTCCATTCCAATCAATCAGCACCTCGCCTCCCCCTCTCGTTCCGAGCAGTTGACTCCTCGCTCTGCGCGTGAACGTCGGCCGATCGCCCATAGTGCGGCGATCTCCAAGGAAATAAGGGGAACGCTCTCTTCATCGACGGGGGAGACTAAGACAAAGACCGCGGCGCGAAATGAAGAGTGGAGACTCCCTGCCCCTCTCCTGCCCGAGCTCCCTCCTTCCCCTTGTCTTTCTTCTTCGCCCTGTTCGAGTTCTCTCTGCCTGGCGGTTGCAGTCAATTCGTCCTGCCCAGATACCGCAGTTCCGTCCCGTTCTCGACCGGCTAACCCGAGTTTCGACGCATAATTTTCTCGTTTTGCGAGCCCCGCGAACCCGCCGAATATAGCTAATTGTATCGCATTAGGTTCCGATTCCCGTTCTTTTCAGCTAATTTTCACTCTCGCCCAGGCCGTGGGCGTGGCGGCGGTGGGCGCGGCGTCGGCAGTTTGTGTGTGAAGGCCCGCCGCCTCCGCCTCCGCCCCCGCTGATATTCCGCTAGTTAGGCCGTTTCGTGACCTCGGCGATGTATCTGGGGCCGTGTTACCGTGGAGGGACGTGTTCAGCTGCAGTTTCCGCCATAGGCCGGAAAGCCTAAAGGCGGGGTGGCGCGGGGCCAGGATGAGACGGGGGCGGACACGGAGCGGGGCGAAGATTTTCTTTCCCTCCTTTCCCTGCCCCGCCTCTGTCCGGTCTAATAGTGTTGGATTTATCTATAGTGGGCGTTGTTTTGAAGAGTCACGTGATATCCTCTGCCGTGGGGTCAGGGGGACGCGCAGGGGGGTGGGGCGGTGTGATCGCCCTCGCTCGTCGCTGAACGTAACGACCTGACCCCAGACGAAATCCTGCGGAGCGGAGAGGGATTTCAATGGATCGTTTCGTGCCGACGTCTCATCTATACGACGTGTGAAACAAAGTTTTCTTTCTCGGAAATTTCAGTGAGGTTGTAGCAGCGGTGTTTTCGCAACAAGCGGCATTGTTTTGAGCGCCGCGCCGGGGCGGCGAAGTCTGCAAAGCCGGCTGGCCACTCTTGCCCCCGCCGCGGCTCGGCGCCTGGCGAGAGACCTCCGCCCCCTCCCTCTCTTGCTTTCCCTGGGCTGGTTGATGCTCGCCCGCCCGCCTGGCCACCGGGCCCCGCCAAGTGGGCGTGTTTCCGCTCATGTCTCTATTGTGGCCTATGCACTTCTGCGTAGCCGCCCCCCGTCCATTCCTCTGCCGCCGCCCGTGCTCCGCCTGCCTCTCGACCCGGCGGGAGCGCGCGCGCGTTTCTCCTTAAAGCGGTTCCACTTTTGCTTGTTTCTTTCCTTTCGTGTTCGTAGCCTATATCAGGGGCCCGTGCAGGGACGCAGATGAGAGCTCCTCACGCAACGGGGGCCCCCGCCGGCCTCCCAACAGCGCCCCGCACCCGCCCCCGCCCCCCGACGCCGCCACCGCCACCGCCCCCCACCGCCGCGGCCGCCACCGCCTCCACCTCCGCTGCCGCCGTATTCCCAGACCGCCATCAGTGTCTATTTAAATAGAGCCGTAAATCTCGAAATTCACGCCACCTTTCGAAGCGGACTACAAACACTAGAGACATCTTTACAGGAACACTTAACTCCCCCTTCTCACCTACCCGCCCCCCTGCCTCACACCCCTCTGCCGCCGCCGTCGCCGCTCCTCCACAGAGGCACCCGCGCAGTGGGCGTGGACGACTTTGAAGGCAATGAATTCGCCGCCGCTCGTTTTCCAGCGGAGGTCTGCGTGTCCGCTGTTTGGGAGGAGCGGTCGTTACATTTTCACAATATTATTCGTATCAAAGAGAAAATGGATCCTAACATATATCACGGGCACCCAATAAACAGGACAGGCAGTTCCAAGTACTGAATGTTTTCTTCCAACCGTACCGAGCGATTGTAGTGTTCGTCCACTAGTTTATTTTATTTGCTCTATTCCCTTTGGGAAGCATTCTAAGTGTGTTCGTTCCTAAACCTGTCATCACCAGTCCGAAACTACTTTCATTTAAAGATTGTGATATTTAACATCTAATTAAATGGTTTTAAATGTAATATATGTCATACACGTGAGTATTTGACGCTCATGTTACAGTTTTAATTTTAAATGTAGTAGGAAATCTGCCATTATTGTTAATTTTTATTCTCAGCAATCACTAGAAACTTTTCAACTAGTCATAAGCAGATGCAGGTCGCCTTCACTGATCTAAAAAAGCGAGAAGAAATTCATTTTTATCCGCCGTTCAGTTTAAGAATTTTCGCACAATATGGGACGTGTGTATGATTAAAAAATTCTGGATAGTTGTAGTGATGGCTTTTGATAATTCTGTTTTTGTAAGACCAGAAGGAAATCGATCCGTCACAACTTCCGTGGTTGAGATAAATATTGACACTGTTTCAAACTCACCCAGTCTGTGTTACATGTTTAATTAACGCTTCCAAATTCTGTTATTTGGGTACATTTTCTGATTCTGTCTTTTTAGGTTGCTTGTTAATGGAGATTCTATGTCAATGATAAATGCTTTTTTTTAATTTTCTTGATAACCACTTTATCTGGGCGATTATAATCCGGTTTTATCGATGAAAATGGGCTTAACTCTGTAGAATACTATTTCAATATTGTCTGGAAGTGGTAAAGGTATTAGTAAAATGGCGAAATGTTCTTAGTTAGTCTATTAATTGAATGCCAATTCTCTATGGATGATTTAAGCTTCTTGATTGTGACACCCTGTCCCCCCAGGTGTGCAGTTTCTCGGCTAGAGCTGAGCATTCTGCAATCGCATGGTCGATATTCATCATGTTCTTCTTCGTATTATTATTATTATTATTATTATTATTATTATTATTATTATTATTATATTACTACTGATATTCCATTCATTTTATTCTTCAGTTTTGTGAATATTGAATAATATATATTCTGGAGTGTTTTGCGTGTTATAATTTCTCAGAAGCATGTTCTAATAAAGTTTTATTTGGGAGCAGGATTGAATTATTAACGTTTTGTGTGTTATTTCCCTGTATTTTTCGCAAAATGTATGTATATTACTGTAATTTTGTATTTGTGGATTTTGAAACTTCAGTGGCTGCTTCCTGACCTCACGAGCCGTATTTCTTATCTTGATCTTGAGTACCCTTATATTGCAGCTTATTCCACAGCTTGGGTGTTATATTTGAGGTCAAACTACCGAGTTACTTGGCAACCTGTCGCACGTTACTTCGTCGTATGTGAAGGAGGAAGGTGTCAGCCTCGAGAATTATAGGCCGAATCAGTGTCCTAAATTGACGACTACGTAGAAAAACATCAAACTTGATCATGTTGCATTTTCTATGCAAATTAATAGTTAATTAGAACATTACATTTATTTTAACGTGATATATTAGTAATTATAATTCAATATGGGTGTGACAAGTGAGGTCACACAGTAAATTAAGAGATATGTGTGATATTGAATTTCAACGAGGTCATTCTGAATGAAAAACAAGAGATTTACTTGAGTGGGAAAAATTATGTAGCCAAACGTTATTATTGTAATTTCCAGCATCGCTAGTTTTTTTCAAACTGCATTTGCTAATTTGTTTATAGATGTAATTGAGTTTTTCAATAACATTACCTTCTCAGGAGCATTATGGGACTAATTTGTAAGTTCTGTTAGTATCGCCACAGAATTTTCATGAGTTTGGAGGATCCTGGTGTTTTGTGACCCCCCCCCCTCGACCCCTTTCAACTCCTCGAGTTTTGTATGGTAGAACATTCGGAGGGGTTGCCTATCCAGACAGGCGCCATGTCAGGCCCTCCCGTTCAGAAGCCGGTTTCGCAGGGGATGAGGGTGCGGCCAGGGGGAGGGGCGTTCTTGCACCCTTGCGCCCTCGCGCGCTCGCGGCACGACGGCCTCCGAACGTGTTCGCCACGACGACGGCGGAAGCGGCGGCCCCAGCCCTCCTTGCCTCTCCTCGCACGCCTCCCCGTCTGCTTTTGGCAGCGCGGCGAGTACGCGGTTTGCGAAGATGCGGGGCGCGGGAGGGAGGGCGCGTTCGGAGAGGCTTCGACCTCCCCACCTCTCTCCCTTCATTCCCCCGCCCTCCTGCATCCGCCGTCAGGAACCCGTCCAGCATGTATCTGTCGGCGTCGGGGGAGGAAACTGGAATAGACTCCGCGCGTGGGAGCAACCCTGCCCGGCTCGACGCCGCTCCCGCTCTGACCCCACCCAGTCCCAACCCCGACACCGCCCCACCTCTGCCACCACCCGCCCCCTGCCGCCGCTCTGCGATAGCGAGGTCCCTGCCTCTGTCCCCGCCTCGGCCCGGACTCGCCCCAAACCCGCCCTTTCCCGCCTCAGTGCCCGCCTTCTTCCCTGACCCCGTCCTCGAGCCCGTCTGCCTATCCCTGCCACTGCCACCGCCGTGGTTGGTATTCGCGCCGCGGGTCTAAGAAATAGGACGCGGCGGGACGGGGGGGGCGGTCGAAGCGCACCCAGTCGGAGGGCGAGGGGCGTGGGAGGCGAGGTATAGCTAATAAAGTTTCGGAAAAATGAAGCCGGGGTTTTATTGGGCGCGGGTCGCCACCGCACACGCCGCTGCTCGATGACGGAACCTGGCAGAGGCGGACCGGCGTCTGCGCTTATCGTACCTCTTGGGGTTGACACGGGTGTATTGCTCTATCAGGAGCACAGGTCGACAGGGATCCGGTATTTCGTGCAGACGCGGTCAAGGAAATGTGCAGGACGTTGGAGATTTTAGATTATGCTAAGGTATGGAATGAGTATTAAAGGAATACTGCAGGATTATTTTCCTTTTTATTATTATTATTATTATTATTATTATTGTTATTATTATTATTATGGAAACCAAAACATTTCTTGTAACAATTAATGTCCGTTATAAATTGATTAACCAATATCTTATTTTTCCCATTACATACTTTATTAATCGACAAATATAGATATGAAATGAAGCGTTTTGTTTCTACAATTATTTCGTTTAGGGGCCATATTATATAACGTATATTTATTTATTTGGATCCCAATTTTAAAGTTGAATTGACAAAATTTAAATTTTTTTGTTTACCTTGCATATACAAGGTGTATTTGCCCTTAAACGGGTGCATGTAGGTTTCAAGTAAATGTTAATTTGGTTATCGATCAGTTCATTGGGTTATGGCGGAATGGTATGTCAGTTTCGTGGAAGTGGTGCGTGAAAAGGTTGTGGATAACGGTGAGCGATTCCGCTTTTGATCGTCTGGTCTCGCGTTTCTCTTTGGTCGAAGTGCACAAAGGGCAGTCTGTGTCACGAAATCCTGACGGCTCCGGCGCGGGGCTCGGTCGCCTCCTGCCAGGCTGGAGCGGACGCCGCAAGCGGCCTGAGAAAACGCTGCGAAAGACGAGCTCGGCTTCCTTTAGTTTTCCGTGCATTAAAAACTAGCTCTTGTGCCATATTCCACTCAAGCTCAAGCTGCAGGATTTTTACCGTCGACCTGTTTTTTTACGCAGGTGCGCTCTCTTTGTGCTGTGTGTTGAAGTTTTCTACGTAATCATCGCAGTCCTAGTGTCGTGTTAATACTGTTCGTGGTTCGAAATAAATCTTTGTTGCATGAGGAATCATTGTCTCTTGGACCGGACAATTCCATGCGCGCAGTATCTTTATTTCATGGCTCTGTTCAGAAGTGCGCGGGTTCTTGAAGAGCTGCCGAAAATAAGATATTTTCTGAAATACGAGTTTCCAGAGTATCGGGTTTCATTCTGGGTTTTGAGATTGTGAAATGTATAATGGGGTTTATTAATTTTTCATGGTGACCATCCAACTTTTTGGTAGTTGACTGGCATCACGGGGCGTCCTGCTAAGTTGTTTTGAGATGAAGGAATAAAAATGAAAGAAACGTCAAGGGTGAGGCACTTTGATTCTGGGTGAACGGTGTTGTCTTATGATGAGAAGTTATCGATTTTGCCTGTTCTGAAACTTACGAGATTTTCTATGTATGTTTTTTGGACGAACTTTATTTACGTCACCGTATCTACGTTGTGCATTCGTATTTTCCACTCCTACATACTGTCTGCTGGCCTCGGGGACTTTCACGGAGCGCTGTCTGTTGTTCGTGGGACCGGACGCCGCGCTCGTCCCGCCCTTCCTGCTCATTTCGCCCTGCCCACTTCCCCCGCCCCGTCTGGCCTATCCGCCCCACCCGTTCCACACACCCCGCCAGCCCCACCCTCCTCGCCCCCGCTCACCTCGCCTGCCCCGCCCGCCTCGCTCGCGCCGTCCACCTCGCCCGCACTACCCGCCACGCTCGCGCTGCTCTCATCACCCACCTTTCCCGCCCCGCTCGTCTCACCCACCCTGACCACTTCGTGCGTCCCGCCCGCTCCAGTCGCCCCGTCCACCTCGTCCGCCCCGTTTCTCCCACCCACCTCGCGTGCCCCGCTCGCCCCGCTCGCCCCGCTCGCCCCTCTCGCCCCGCTCGCCCCGCTCGCCTCACCCTCCTCGATTCCCGGAGTGCACTACGAAGCTGCTGCGTTCCCGGAATATCGATCTGTAGACGACACGACGAAGTACAAACATATTTGTCAGCCGCCGCCCCTGGCGCTACTCATGATCGATGGTTTATTTAGGAGCGTGGCATTTTTTTGTGACTAGCATAAAAATATCATGCATTCTGCCCCCTCCCCGCACCGTCTTTCGTGTAGGCTATATCGTTCATCTCTTGTGCGGCGGGGGTGAGTACCTCGCAGATACATTTCTCTCGCCAATTGTTTCTTGCGGATTCTCATCTGTGGCGTCTGCCGTTTCTCGTGTGAATGGGAAACGATGAACGGGTTTCATCGCACGGGAGACGAGTTTAATTCATACTTGAGATCGTTTTTTGCGGCGGTGCCCCGGTATTGCGCCTGTGGCGAACAGTTAGTCTCTGGGGGATGGCTTTGGATACTTCTCGTAGCATGAATACGTCGCCTCGCCGCGCGTGTAACGTCAGCCACTACATTTAAAAGGTTAGTGTGTATTTAGGTGAGTAAACGTCAAATCCTCAGTATCCATATTATTTATTCTACAATAAATTAAAATATTTTTCAACAGACATTACGACACACATTCGCCTTCAGCGTTGTTCCGCACACAAAAGATACATTTTATCTCTATAACTCTTTGCATTCTAACATATGACAGAAATGTCATGTAACTTTCGGTAGTCAGGAATATTTGTATTTAATCTGCTGTGAGGGAAGTATTTTCTGTTATTGTGGTATTAAAAAATTAGAGGTCGTTAGCCGTTTGCATAACTACGCTCCGTGAAGTTACGGAAGTTGAGTAATTCGACTCACCACAGGTTCATAATGGTGAGACCGTCTGGGAGCCCTGGTTACTAACGGCTCTGTGCCCCTAGCCGACGGGATAAATGACACTGAATGACTGACACGACGAGAAAATAAGACATAAAAATTAAAGGATGATTATTCCAGGCGTTCAGTGCCCATGAATGCCACAGAGACGTGTTGTAAATACCCAACAAATTATTTAAAAAAGGATCAAATCATGCCATCATCAACTTGCGAACCGAATTATATATGAACCTTACAATTAGCATTCATTTTTATTCGAAATTGAATGTCCAACACTTGCATCTGGAAAGCAAAATACCTTCTGTATAATATTTAGACTCTTCTTCCTAAAAATTTGTTAATTTGTCATGGATATATTTTTCGTAATGTATTCTTTTTTTTAGAAACATATTTGCATATTGATAAGGCGTGCGTAAATTCCAAACTTGTACCATTCCTGTTCTTTGTTCCTATAACATTAAGCTTCAGTATAGACCCTTTGCCATTTCATGTCCTGCGTGAGACCTTGTCCACAACTTAAGCGATGCTTCGGTTCCGGGTCTGAACACTGGAAGCCATTACAAAGCTTGAGAACGGGTGTAGTCGCAGATGCCGTTGCCACTGTCGTCCCTCCGATTATTCCAATGCCGCCGTTTTCCCTCTACCCTCGCTGCGCCTACCAACCTCGCCTATACAGTCTTTCTGCCACCGCCACACCGCTGCGACAATTACCACAACTGCCACTCTACACCCACGCCTTCCTCCTCGACCGCCTCCACCTCTCTGCCATTGGTGTTTTGACAAACACTACCCCATTCGTTACTGCTAAACCTATCTCCAATTTACACTACCCCTAGTCATCATTACTGCTGCCCTTGCAGCCGTTTACCGCTGCCGCTACCAGCTTCTTCGTCATCACCACCCACGCCCCCGTTCTCCCAGCCTTTTGTCGCCGCTGCCAGCGACAACGCCGCACCGCCAGCGGCAAGCCGTTCCTCGCGCCTGCGGGCAATTGGGCGGGTGCGGCACGGGGCGGCGTGGAGGCGGCGAGGATCGACCAGCTCGCGGCGAAAATCGATGGCGCATTATCTAGCCGGCCGAGATAGATTACGACGCGCCGTGTACGTCCGTAATGTGGCGATTAGCGACGATCGTTTACTCACTGCGGCTCGCGCGAGAAATATTTGATACGTGCCTATTGTCTAGCGCTGCCGCTGCCGCCGCCGCCGCTGACGGTTGGGCGCGCATGCGTGCCCGCACGTGGCGCGTGGGAGGTCGCCTGCTGGTCCCTACCTGCTGCCCCTGAGGCGGTGTGGAGGCGGAGGGCGCTGATGGTGGCGGCGGCGGCAGTGGATGTTTGGGAGTGGTGGTGGTATGGGAGCGTTGGTGGTGGTGATGATGGTTGTGGTGGTGGCGGTAGTAGCTGCGGTGGTTGTGTGGGAGTGGTGGTGATAGTCGCGGAGGCGATTGCAGCGGTGGTTGGGTGGTGGTGGCGGCGGCGGCAGCGGCGGTTGTTGTGTGGGAGAGGTTATGGTGTGGTGGTGGCGCCGGGCGTTCCCACTGCCGTGCCGTCTCCGTCACCCGTACGCACTCGCGTGCGCGTCCCCTGCCACCGCCACCGCCGCCGCCACCGCCGCCGCCGTCCACGTTCAGCGCCTACGGATAGTTGTCATTCGACGTGCGGTTTGCCTGTTCCAGAGTTCGTTTTTAAGAAACCGTTCTTGCCTCGGTGCAAAGACTTCCATAGTCGCTATTTTACTTTCTCGTATGCATACGTATATACGGAGTATACAAAAAGTTATGTAATGTTGCGGAAAATCGATTTCCACATTTCAACGGAAATACACGTTTCGGGATCCCCTGATACCGAAAAAGTGTTTGTTTTCGAAACGTCCGTCTCTCCGTCTGACCATCTGTGAACATTACTAGCGCCTAAGCCATGCCTAGGTTTTTCAAAATTGAAGAAACCCCTGTCTATCCGGCTGTAGTTGAAGCTTTGAAACTTTGAAAAACTTTTTTTAAAATTTGGGGGTACTTTGCATGAAACCCCCCGGACATTTTCAAAATTTTCTAAAAAATGGATCCAAAAATTTTCATTAAATTTCTCGTAAGAATAGAGTAAAATACACTTATAAATGTGGCATAGATCCCATTTTCACGGTTAACTCTGAATTTTCGAAAATTGCAAAAGTTTGAATTTTTTTCGGCGTCTTCCTACATCTACAAAATTGTAGAGAGATTTTTCCTTCAAATGAAATTTGTTGTCCATAAATAGCTCTTTCATAAAGGTCATGTAGATTTTGTTTGAATATTTTAGTAGTTTTCGTGTAATAGTGCGTGCAATATATGCAATTTTAAAAAATAACAAAAACAAGATTTTCTCAAAAACTGCTCCAAATTTTTTTCTTTACGTTTTTGGTAGGGTTATTGCCAAACGAACCCTATACGATTAGTTAGTTAGTTAATGCCTTATTTTACGTGGCGAGACTCGGGCCATCAGGCCCGCTCATTCGTCTAACCACGCAAATTTCGTTACGCTCCTTTCACCACCTAGCGGAGAAAGGAGGTATTATCTTGGGCGACGAAACAGGCGGATCTCAATTTAGCTCAGAGGCTTCATTTAGGCTTGAGGATCTTTTACATGCAGTAAATCTACTAACATGGGACAGCCGGCTTTACTTCCCCTCCGAAGGATTTTTTCGCCCTTAAAAATCCACGGCTTCGATCGGGTTTGAACCCGCAAACTCGGGTACAAGAGTCCGGTACGCTGACCGTTATACCACCGAATCCGCTACGATGACATCGTGATATCATCCGAACCCTATACGATGGCATTAACGCCATATTGCTTTTTTTATTATTTTTCAAAAATTACAAAAATGTAATTTATTGTACTTATGAGTACATGTGCTTTAAATAATGCCATATGAAGTTTCTCGAAAATTCAATAGTTTTGTGTTAAAATGAGCTCGAAATTCCGCATTTTCAGTAACGTTCAAACGCAATTTTCTCAAAAATGGCTCCAAATGTTTTCTTAGATTTTTTCCCAAGGATACTGATAATGTCATTGTTTAATATGACGTAAAGTCCACTTTAGTGTATTATTTTTCAAAAATTACGCAAATTTATTTTTTTAAATATGTCATACGCCATTAATATGCATATTTCAATCGATTGTGGACTTTGTTGCATTTTTGAGTCGAAGTGCTTCAAATGAATTTATTGAGATTTCGAAAAAGTTCATTTAGATTCCTGTGAAAAAGAGCTTCAAATTTCGCATTTACACTAATGCTTAATCGCCATTTTCATAAAAACTGCGTCAAATTTTTCAATGAAAATTTCTATTTATGGCGGGGAGTTTACTCTTCTTTAATATTCTTGAAGTAATATTTCGATTCTACTATTATAAAACCGAAAAGTTGAGAAAATTTCAAAAAATGTTCTTTGGGCGACGATAGATGGCAGCTGGCCAGGGAATGGAGCAAGACCTTAAAGCCAGTCCACACCAAGAAAATTAGAAAAAATTGCTACGAGAAAGTATGTGCTATTCTGTAACACCTCTAGTTTAGTTGCGAATTCCTCTCCACCTACCAAAATGTTAAAAGGAAGTTTTCTGTTTTGCAAATGATTGGTATTGCTATGAGGAATGTTTTGTGTGCACTTCCTGTCCAAAGTTTGTGTCCTCATTTTCAGAGTATTATGTTTGATGTAGCTAATCACAAATTTTTTTAATTGGTTGTGTTTGATTCGTTAGATAGATGTAATTTCCATATTTGCATTCCTTTTTCCTTGTTGAACTGAATATTTCCCACCAGAATTTAAACTCATCGTAATAATCCTTTCTGAGTTCGATTAAATTTGCCTTTGTTTTGGAAGTAGTGAAATTTACTACTGTTTTGGCTGTTTTCTTTTCCCAAATGATATTCCATATTATCTATGACAACGAAGTTTTTAACTTTCATAATGATATTCTTAATACCAATTCTTATGTAATATTTCTTTTAAAAAGTTGTGTAAAATTATTTTAAGAAAAATCTGCATTTCTCTCCAAGACATTATAAAACGTTCAAATTAATCCCAGAAATAACCCAATTATTGAGAATAAAAATTTATATTGAAATAGTACGAAGTAAATACATTAACTGCAATATTATCTTCCTTAGTTCTTCCAGTTGCAAAAAGGTCATAATGTAAGATTACCGAAAATTTGGATTTAATGTATAGTTTTATAGAATTCCTTTTAAGAACGATTTGTTATATTTTATTTCAAATACCAGATTGTAATGTTTGGGTGTTTTTCATCTTTCTGAAAAAAGAAGAGAAAAAGCCTACTGCACTCTGGATTCGAGACATACGTGCGTTGTTGGCGGAGGAAATGGGATATTCTTTTCAGAAATTGGTTGTTACGATTTCCTTGGACCGCTTTAAGAGGCTCAGGGCAACTGTATACTACAACCATTGACCGGGAAGTCACTTCGTCACTGCCTCCTCCCGCGTCCTCACCCGCACCAACGGTCCAGTCCCGACGGTGGCAGTATTTTCGAAACTTGCTTGATAACTAGGTCGAATTTAGACAGTGTCTGTAGGAGAATTCTAGCGGCTAGCTGCTAGTTTTCCGTGGTTTCTCTGATCAATACCAAGCGAATGCCGGGACAGTACTCTAACATACGGGACACTGATCACCCGCGCTCTTTCCTTCTTCCTTGTTCTATCCTCACCGGTTACATACACACACACTTATCAACCACTACACAACCACGTATGTCGTAAGCTTAGAACATGTTCCTGCCAGGGCGGTTCCCCGCTGGTGGGACATACCTCGTTGGTGAAAACCCCGCAACCCCATGTAGGTCGATGCCGTATCTCACCATCCAGAGAGGGAAGATCACCGCCTCCTCCCGTGATAAAAAACTGCCATATGCTTACGGGACTAATGAAAATAGCAGTTGACGCGCCCGGCAACACGAAATAATCACAATTTCCTTAACGTATAAATTCGATATTTTTCCCGCTGCCATCACGAGTCCCTGGCAACGGCACTCGCCGCACCCTCCTGTTCATCGCAACCGGGCCGAAATACGCACACGCGCTCGGGGCGGTCTACTGAAGAAGGCGGTCGCGATGCCTTATATCCCGGCCTCACGCGCCGGGGCGTTGGGGTATTCAGAATATGAGACGCGCTGCTCCGGCAGTCTTTACGAGCCACTGCGTGGAGTCCTCCGCTGCCGCCATCTCCACCCGCCTTCCCTCCTCTCGCTGCGTCCCGCCGCCGCCCGCGTCCTCGGCGGGGCGGCGGTCCTCTACGTCACCACCGTCGCAGCCACCGCCGCCGTTCGCGGTCCCCGTCTGGCGCAATACTGATGGCTAGTTTTAGCCGAAGGGGTTCTTTATGACGCATTAAATCGAAAGCGTAAAGGGCGGTTCTGTGCTTTTTCAACGCCTCGCGCCCCGCGAAAGCCGCTGCGCTCCGTTCGCCCGGGAGCGGGCGTTGTGCGTATTTTTTTCCTCCCGGCGCGGCGCGGCACTGCAGAGCCCAGACGGGTCAGGCAAAGGAGAAAAGAGGAATATGACGGTTGTGGGAGCTTCTGTCATGTGCAGCTTGTGGACAGGACATGGTTGGGGTTTAATTTCACAGTGCAAGTCGATATGGCCTAGATCCTTTTGGTCAGTCGTTGGAAGTTAATCCTTATAGTAATTGGGTAACGTGCGTATATCTGTGCGACCGTCACTATTAAACCCCTTCCGGTCCACCGTTTGTGGCAAGCGATGTGTCATTCTGAGGTGTCGGTCTGGTGGTGGGGAATTGGCCATTTTTTCGTGTCTGTATGATCTACTTAAAAAACTCAAATTAATAATTATAAAAGAACTTTTAAACTCGTTCAAAGCGTTGGAGACGCCATACTATGTATCATTATTAGACATCGGATGTTTAGGCACTAAAGATCGTCTTTTAGGCGCCCAAAAAGGCGCTGAAAAAGTCAAGAATAAGGAGAAAAATGGCACTGTCATAAGTGTCATACACAATAAAATGGAAAAAATGTATTTTTTTGTCTATATTATTTTGTAAACTTAAATACACAAAACCAGTTCATATATTTTAATGTAAAACTAGATTTACACATTTACAACTCTTCTACATTTTATTCTTAATAGTTTCTATTAACCAGTAATATTTACATATTACCAGTAACTTTTCAAGGATCACAATTTCAAATTTGCGACGACTGGGAGACAACATCAGTTTGAATGCGGAGAAGGATATCTGAACGATGTGACTGGTATATATTTTAGCAATCCAACACTAGCCCCACTGAAACCTTCTGGGAATTTATATTTATTTCCACATAAAATTTCGGTTCCCTCGGTGTATTGTCCATGTTATCAGATCATGGCTGGTATTTATTAAGGAAATAGGGAAATTGAGAAAAATCAGTTGGTATACTTTCGGGAATTCCCTCGTAATTTTAAATTTCAAGACGTGAATTGAAGATTTCATAATGAATGGTCACGTTGGACCATCGCCGATTTTCAAATATCTTAGCATTGTATATAAATATAATAAATAAAAGGCAAAAAAAGTCATAAAAGAGGTATTTATGCAAAAAATAAGCATTTATGCTAAAATAAGCATTATAAAACTTCGTCATATGTTATCATTTGTCATGATTCGTGGACATATTATCAGCCATTGAATAAGTTTTCTAGAAAAAAAATAGACATTTCCCTAAACATCCGATGTCTAATCATTATATTTAACCCAACATAGTATATTATATACATTTTTTGTTGGACTTGCATTCCAAATAAATGTATTCGAAAAAAATTGTTAACGTTTTTGGTAATCAATCACTACTTGATCGTGATTAGTAGTAGTAGTAGTAGTAGTAGTAGTAGTAGTAGTAGTAGTAGTAGTAGTAGTAGTAGTAGTAGTAGTAGCAGTAGTATCCATCGGTGAGAAATACAAGAATTAGGACAGAAAATAAGTACTTATTCTACTGATAAATTTTATAATCGACCGCTCCCTTCTATCCAGATAACATCTAATAATTTTAATAGATTCTCGGTAATAAAGTAATCTAGGTAAATTCGTTGTTGGAATCATAACTAGTTCAGCAATGGGTCTTCCGATTTAGCCAACTCAGTGATTAAGCGAAATCTATTTTCATTCAGGCTAATTCATTTTATTTGGGCAGAATTTTTTAAGGATATTAATATTTATTAGTTCTAATAGATTCGAATTTGGTAAAAATAGCTTTATATATGTATTAAATAGTAATTTGCACCACAAAGGGGACTGCTTTCGTTGGTACAAGGAATGCCACAGAATTGTTTCAATTCAAGTTCAAAAGTTGGTTCTTTGATTTTGGTATAAGGCATGCATTTTTGCATCTGGAATGTGTGAGGGGGGTAGACCATTACATCAAACACGAATGCAATTAGAACATCATTTGTCATCGTTTCAAACAATATTGCCTAATGACGTAAATCTCAAACAATCTGAGGTGCTCAAGATCAAATTTATATGAAGTAGAAATTAAATGGGGCGATTAATCGCGTAGCGTTAACGCGCGAACTTTATACCTTTCGGGCGGGGTAAATTCCGATAATTCCATGTGGAATTTGCGGTCGACAAAACGGGTTCGCGACAGGTTTCCTCAGCATTCTCCGAATTCTTTCATTCAACCAAATCTCCATGCTCACTACTTGACATTATTTATCAGGGAGTTATCATTATCGTCATCATCATCATCATCATAACGCGCATGTCGCTCCGGGCAGATTCTACACCGGTCGCTACAAAATGACCTGGCTGCGATACACGACCATTTTGTCTTCTCCCCGCTTTTCCACCCACACAAATAATGAAGAGATTTCATAATGTTGTTCTTTGTGAATCCACCTTCCGGGAAAGGCTCGTCATTAATTTGGGCATCGGCCCGGTTCTTCCGCTGCCGTGGCGCTCGTTCTCGGTTCGTTCCGTCGGTGGCGGCTGTCGTTGGTCGTGGGTGTGCCCGTCGCCTCGTCCGTCGTCCACTGGCGGACGCGTCCGTCGTCCACCGGCCCTCGCCACCTCTTCCGCCAACTCGCGACCGCCCGGCCGGCAAACGGGCGGACGGTCGGTCCGACGCTCGGTCGGGCGGCCGACCGGCCGGCTCGTCGGCCTCATTAATCACTTGTTTTGATGGCCCGTACACGCGCCGTTATTTGCCGGTTGTCGGAGAGTATGATACGGTGTAGTATACTGTTCGATGTGTGTCGTGCGGGACTCGCGTTTCGTTGTGCGGCAAGGGGAACGGTGGCGTGTCGGGGGGAACATAATTGTGCGGCGGCGAGTGTCGTTTAACGATTAAATTGAAATTTAATTTGACGTAAAATAATAGAAGTAATTATCATTTTGGTAATATTACATACGCGTTTTTTAACTACTGTGCTTGTTTGTGGGCCGTCAAAATCAATTGCAAAGGATATTAATAGTATATCAATTTTGTTGATAGATTTTTATTTTGTTTGTTGAAATTCCAAGGTATGTTTTGAGTTGAATATATACATACATACAGTGGCAGCACGGTGTTCGTTAGCGTAATAATATATAGCTATTGATGAATTATTTTCCAGTTTTTGGGGTAAAATGAATTCAGGTGGGGAAATCTATCTAGAGACGAGAGGCGGGTCAATAAAAAAATCTAAAGTACCCAACTTGCCTGGATAAAGACTGAGTGGAAAGGGGCACAGTCAAACTGATTTTCTGTTTCAATTGGAAATCATATTTAAACTATGTACTGTAAATACTACTCGCGCAACTTTTCTTGAAAGATGGACTGAAGAAATGCGGGCGGAGTGGGGGTATTAGTTACAAAGTCGGCCTCTATAGTATTTACAGTAATGCCTACCTGTGGAAAATCAAAGTCAAACCTGCTACGTGTGCGGCCAGGTCATCGCTCTGGGTAGGCAACAGTAGGGTCATTAGATAGAAGTTTTGGATGCCTCCCTTGAAGGACCTGGACCTGCCTCAGCCATTTCTTTAGATAATGATGATAAAACTGAACAGACGTTCTCGACTATGAAAGCAGCTAGCTTTGACTAGCTTCTGTTTCGCGCCAACGAAATTTTAATGCTTGGAACGTTGTCATCAGTACTTGCTGCGAGCTTATGCCTTCAACTGTTTATTGCTCAATGGAGGGGGAAGCAAGGTCATCGTTCAAGAAAAGTTGCACGAGTAGTATTTTGCCTTCATTGATCAGCGTGCAGGCTTTTCATGACGCGACCACGGGTTTGATTCCTGGTTGGGCAAGATTATCATGTGCGTTTTCCCTGCATTGCCCTAGTATATGCTGCTGTGACGAGAAACCTCATTTCTACCTCATTTTTAACATGAGAAAACTCATTTCTCAAGTTGAGAAGACCAGAATACGGCGTGGGGATAACTTCGTGCTAACCACACGTACCTTCTTAAACCATGGTCGCGAGACGGCGACGTTGCTGGTAGGCCATGGCCCTACGCGGGCTGTCGCGCCAAGTATAGACAGATAGACAGACCGTGAATATTTTATGTATTCACCGAGGGTAGAATTCAAAGTTACGAGATATTGCAAAAATTCCAATGTAGCAAATGAAGTTATTACAAGTAGAGGACATTTATTGCCCTCTTTCTCATACGTTCTCGATATTGCTCTAAATACCTTGCTTATGCATGCCTCATTGTCATACGCAACAAATGTATGCCTTATGCATACCTCACTGTCTTATACACCTTGTAAATTGGTTTCAACTCTTATAATAGGAAAAGTGAAAGGCTCAAGAGATAGGTAAGTTGTTGCTTTTCAGTTCATAATTCATTCTCTTTCACTATTGTATTGGAATGTACTTAGTAAGGTGATTTACCCTTGTTGTGTGGCATGAAACATCGACAGAGGACGAATGCATACGCATTATAACATTGAAATACCATTGAAAACGTCGCAATTCTCCTATTTTGAAGTTATTCAGTCGGATTATATGTTTGGATTTATGAATCGTTTATAAGTAGCGTATTCAAGTAATATTTCAAAGCATTTGAGTTCAGTAATATGTAATTTAAGTCTCGATAAACAAGTTGGACGTTTCGTTAGTTACGTGGAACACGCACCCCTGTAATCGTGTACCCAGCTTTTACAGTCGGCAGACGCACCCTTACTTTGTGAATGGAAGGCGTAGCGGGAACGTTGTTACTGCTGGACCCTAAAAGCAGCTGAGCTCTTCAAAACAGTTCGCGTTGGGAAACGAAACAACAGGCTGTTCGGAGTTTGTGTCCAACATAAACCAGTTGTGTTTGTGCCTTGTCGGATCGATTTCTATGTACGAGAAGAGCCGGAGGCAGCGGGAAGTAGTGCAAGCATTTTCGTTCATTCGACCCATTCATTCGAAACATGTGGCCAACAGCATGAATATAGTGTATAAGGACCAACCTAAAGTTTGTCTCAGACGGGCTGTATTAACTTGTATAGGAATGACATATTACGTAGGAGTGCCCGCTGCATCCTACGTGTTCTGGAACATAACACATTGACGAATGGATTTCACAATTCGGAACAGCTTTTCGTTCTCCGCCGATTTTGTAATAGTGCCATCTAATATGTTAATCAGTGATAACATAGAATGTCAACGCGAATATTTCAATGCACGTTTACATTTTTAGAGATGAATATCTATTCACGCAAAGGCGCTTAAAAGAGGGGCAATAATTCAGTTCAGTGGGAATTACGCAAATTTTACTTTCGTTCTACTTTGTCTTTCATGACGCCTTTCATATTTACGTTACATTCCAAGCACATTATCGTGTAGGGATTATTATTTAAGAATTATTTTTCTAGAATAAAAGAAGACTTTTCAATAGAGTTAATGTGCCTTTTTTACCTTTAAAAGCGGACCGATCGTCGTAATTCTTCATGACGAAACCAATAGAATATTTAATATACGAGTAATTATTTTATATATAACCAATGTAATAATATTTAAAATTATTTTCAATGAGGTATGTATTTTCTCGTGGCCATAAAACCAGATGTACTATTTTCTCTATTTTAATCGTAATTGTTCATGCAAATATTCGTCACTCGAGACATTGGCAAAGGTACAAATTTCATCTCGTGCTAGATAGTTTTTATATAACTTTTTATTATTAAAGTTGTTTCCATACTCTAGTAACGACACTGACTTTTTTAAAAATTTATTAGTATGTATATGCATGCACTTATTGAGAAAAATAGTATGTTTAATTAATTTGCTAAATATAAAGAGACAAATAAAAATGATTACAAGATTTCTTAAACATATTGACAATGTATTATTCCTTCCCTTTGAGTACCTTTACCTTTATAAGAATTTGCTGAATTCCTATTTCGATTTCCGTCGTGTTTGTCGTATTTCGGAAAGCCAGAATAGTTATGATGTCGGGAATTATGGTTTTACATGTTTTTTTCGATCAATTCCAAGCGAATGCTCCAGTAGAACTCTAAACGGGCCACAGACCGCTCGCAATTATTCATTTCTCATCCTTGTTTCCTCTCCTCTTACACACTCATACACTTACATGCACTGCACTAAGACATATCGGAAGGCCAGTCAGAGAGGTGAGAACTGAAAGCTGAGACTAGGATTATCTGATTTGATAATTCAAAAATAATACAGGGATATCGACGAAAAATCAGTTTCACATATTTTTTTTTACACTTGTTCACTTTGGTATGAATATTCAATTTATGGATATCTGAAAAATATTATAGAATTTTGTTGTGAGGCACATGTTTCATTTAAGAACATCAACCACGCAAACAACACCGAACACAACATCGATGTTAAAAAAACATCGCCTACTAAATAACGTTGTTAAATACATCGATGTCTCTATAAAAACATCGACATCGATGTCGCATCCCTACGAAGTTGTTGACGCGCCCGGAAGCAATACTCACGCGGAGTCTTAAAATAGTTCGTGCAAAAAGACTGTTATCTCAAGAATATGTAGAGTTGTTTTAAAGATTAATTTGTTGCTGGAAAAAATTAAACCGTGCTATGATCGGTTGTTTCTCGAGGTTTCTCCGATCATAATTAATTGCCGGAGCAGTACCCTAACAAATGGACCATAGATCGAGAGCGATCTTTCCAATCACCTACCCTTACACACTTGCATTTACATGAACTACACAACCATTCTTTCGGGAGCTTAAGAGTTTCTCCCGGTTGGGGGTGGTGCCCTGCTGAGGAGATATCTGATGGGGAAAATCTCCCGCAAGCCAAAATGGTCGGAGCCGGATTTTGCCATCCAGCAGGGGAAGAACACAGCCATTTCCCACGATGAAATATGCACTACACTAACGGGACTACGATCCATAGCACTTGAATGCCCGCAAACATTATTCATTCCATCAATCATCCATTGGGATTCAATTGTATCGGGACTGGGGATTCCGAGCCCTAAATTCGCAAATCTTCGTCGATTGCTCCAGGAATGTCCGAACACGTGTGACCGTTGCCCTTTTTCCTGGAATAGGTCGGCAGGAGGGAGAACGATCTCCATGCCTCTTCGCATCCCCTCCCCCGCCTGCTACCAACTTCCCACGCCCCCGCACATCAGTGTGTTCCGTGAGCCGTGCCCTAGGAGCCTCGCCGTGTGCATTCCGTGGTCCGCGGTGTAATTACGGGGTTTGGCGGGAATACCGATAATCGGCTTGGACGCGGCGGCTTCCGATCAATATTCCTGCGAGGTGACAATAAGCCTCGTGCCTGCGTTTAAAATTATTGGAAAAATTCTTGCAGCTTGCCAGTCTTGTCTGGAAGTGCTGGACAACCGTGAGTGCACCCGTGAAAGTGCTGAAAAAATATTTTAAATATTGTTTTAGTGAAGTTAATGGTTTCTATTAACGATTGAGTTCTCATTACAACTCTAAGAATACAGTTATCGTTTTAGATTCGGTATTTTGTACGAATGGAGACATTGAAACAGGTCGCTATTTGTTAAAGAAACGGTTGTTTTCCCGGTCAATAATTTTCAGAACACTGACTTACGGTCAAGGAAAAAGTATGGTATCTACTCACGGAGGTCAGTTAAAAGGATGTGTGACTTAACTGAAAAAGCATACTTTATTAGAACCAAGATACTTGCAAGGCACTGTAGAAAAACTAAGATTATGTTAGGTTGCAACAGTTAAAAAATTTGAAAATATTGGAAGGAATGTGACTTTTCTGGCATCCAAAATCACAAAGTATCATTAAATAAATTACATAATTTTTGTTACAGAATGACTATCAATTCATCACAATTTATTTCGCATATTTGTATGCAATTGAAAAATTGCATACATTTGAGGATGTATGTTTTATACTTGAAGTGAAACATGAAAGCATGACGTTATTTGTTAACATACAATACAACGAAAAATTTCTGAACAGAATACCAGGCTTCATTAAAGCCTTGTTTATATCTAAGATTTTATTACAGAAAATTTGCAGTTTTTAGCGGATTTGGTGTGAAATTGGGTGCGTAAAGCATGTCACGAGTTAAGCACAGGATTCAGGAGCCTTATAATTTGCAACAATGAAGCTACAACCTGAATTTGAGGCCGGTCGCTTCTAAAAGCTCTTGAGAGTTGATGCATTGCTTTCAACGGTAGGCAAATTAATTATCCATTCTTTTTATTGCTGACCTCAGAATGCGAATGCTTGAGTTCCAGAGAATGTTGGAGCCAGAAGTACTGTCACAAAATGGATAGAAGACAGTTTAAATTATGGCGTTAAAATGCACAGCTGTCGGAAAGGAACGGCGTGGGAAGAATCCCGTGGAAAGCACTTCATGAGATGCCGGCCAAACATCACAGGGCGAAGGAGACGGTGATGGCTATGCCTGCGATGGTATGGAAGGACAATGATAGCTTGGTCGCGCTCTCTAGAGGCACCAAGCTTCTTGAGGCCATATAGCAATGGCCAAGGTCAGGTATTTGCCCTTCACGAACTATTGGGCGGGAAGATTCGTAATGTATCTCTGGAGCCCATGCAACTCCTAAGAAATGTAAAGCTACAGATGTTTCGACACGGAAAAGTTGTTAACACTACTATAATTTCCATGCAAATATTTTCTCATATTGCTAGAAATTCCATTGTTTTTCGTTCGTGTTTGTGATGCATACTTACAATGTCGACTTAAAATCATATTGAATCATATCTCTTCTGCACGACTACAGGGCAGAGAACTGCAACGATCCATTCCGATAGATGAAATACAAATTTTTCTTTGGATCGTTGTGGTAAAACAGTGCATCTATTGTTGACCGAAATTTACGTGCGTACATGCATTATAAATTGATTTTAAAGAGCAATTTGCGCTCATTCACCTTATTGAACAATTTCTTTCATTCCCTCTTCCATAACAAACTATTATTATTATTATTATTATTATTATTATTATTATTATTATTATTATTATTATTATTATTATTATTATTGTTATTATTATTATTATTGTTGTTATTGTTATTATTATTATTATTATTATTATTATTATTATTAGAGGACGAATGTTGATTTGTTCTCTACTTTGTGAAAAGAGTCCTGGTACTTTGAATTATAAATTTCCAATTCAGTTTTATTCCAGTGAGTATTGAAATGATTTCAGTTGTGTTAGTGTGGGTTATTTAATGCATATGAACGATTAATGATATTTACTTAACGATCATGGTAATTGGTTTTGATTTAATAAAATGATCATTTGTAATTCGATTATTGTTATATTCATTACGTCCGTCTCTCGTGACAAGGTTCGTTTATATTGGATCGGATAATAGATGAGAATGATGAACTTATTCGCTAACATGTTTTTAATGAAACTACAATTTTTTTTGCCAAGACCACTACAGAAATCATTTAATTTATTTTGATTCAAGCTCTAGCGTACGTAGTGTGATCAATTTTTCTGAATAGGTTTACGCGCCACGTTTAAGCTTATTAATTAAACTGAAATTTGAGCTGAACATTATTAACTAACATTATTCCATCTGCCAGATCAAGGCAGCTCAAATTTTCGGCCGTTCCAGTACAGAATATAGGGTTGCCACTATGAGTAAGTCGAAAGGCGGGACATATCAAAAAGAGGTTATCGCTTTAAAAAAAAGATTCATACATTTTCTATTCAGTTAACGAGAAACTGCAAGTAAAAAGTTCAAAATAGAATTCACTAAAATATTTTCGTTAATATCATCTGTGTGTGATGTTTTGTCAAAGTAGGGATTCCAACAATTTTGATCGTTATAAGATAATTCGTTTTTAAATAGATACTGCTCTTGTCTCTGATTTTTTTTCTACAGAATCGCCATGGGCCTTTTCAACTCTAGTTTTGCGAAATTCCTATCTGTGGAATGGTCTCCGAACAACGTTTAACGCAGTCTTAAGCACTGCCCGATGTTTGTCTTATTTCGAGGGAAAAATTGAGGCAAGACATGCCGTTTCCGTCGTAACAATTTAAACCAAGAGAAGCCAAGCTTCGGGTAAATGGAATTCTATTGAGAAAACACTAATATCGTGTATTATATGAGAGACTCCGTAGTAAAATGACGTAAAGCATACTCATGAAAACTCCAATTCTCCGAATTGGTTTGGTATTCATTTTACATTGTTTAATTTTTTGTTTTATTCTCCTTTTTTTGATTTGATTTTTATTTTTCTCCTCAGTTTTAAATTTGATAGAAAGAATTATCTTCAGCGCTTCGCTTAGTAATTAGTGTTTGTGGGTGATCGCAGTTTGGGGAATCTCTTAGATTCTGTGAATTCATCAAATATTTATTTTCGCTTTTCGTCCAGTTTATTTTCATTGGGGGTCGTGAGATGAACGCGATAAGGGCGCGCTGGTAACCATGACTGCGTCTGTTTCGTCATTCCTCTTCTCCGTACGGTGTGCATTTTGTGTGTGTGTGTGTGTGTGCGCTGTGTAATTGCGTCGCCGTCATCATCGCCGACGTTCATTTCGTGTGCGCCGCCTCGTGTTGGAGCCGCTGGAAGACGTGAGTGGAGCTTCCTCATCTCCTCGAAGAGCAACCATTACGTCTATCGCGCCAATGAGTACCTCGTCCTCTTCTCCTAGCTGGAGGGTCTGGCGACAGTGGAGACAGTCAGGACGATGAGGAGGAGGCGAGTGGAGTTGGCGTTGCCGGCTTGAACTTGATTGTCACTTGAAGGTAGTAAAGATGAACGAAGTTGCAGAATCGTGTGCGTCGATGTCGGTGGGGACAATGTGACAGTGGTGGCTTTTTGCGATGGCGGTGTTATTGGTATCGCGACTCCGGAACAAATTTCCTATAATGTCAAATCATTAAATAGTGAAAAAAAATATATTCTTCGCAAAACTACTCTTCTCCAGATTTTTAAAAAATACGAAATTTTCTTTGTGTGTAAAATTACTGATCATTTGTTTAAATCTGAATAAATTTATACCTTAATACAGATTGGTTTTGAGTTAGCGAGGAGTTGATGTAGATTTCGTATACCGAGAGAAATTTTTTCTGTGGATTCCGTCGAGAAATATAATAATTTATTGTAAGATGATAGACTCTAACTCGTGGTCGACGAAGTCTTTATCGTCAGTCTAATGTTTTTTTTAATTTGTTTTCGTAAAATGCAAAAAGTCATTAGAGGTTACAATAGCAGTTTCCTACACCGTCGCCGGAACGCCTATGAGAATGAATAATAAAATCTTCATCGCAACATAAGCAATAAAGAGCATCATTTACATGAATAATATAAAAAATTAGAAAACACGTTGTATTGAGAGAGTGAGACGCGCTCGGAGAGGTGCCAACCATAGCGGAGGGGCGAGGAGTACTGAAGAGCGCGCGTCAGGGACGGAGCAGGTGGATGCGGGGGGTACAGCAGCAGTGGGCGCGTCCGCCGCGCATCCGCCCGTCACTGTGATCCCACGCGTCTCGCTTCCCCGCTCGCGCGCGCGTGACGCACTGTTTATGCGCCCTGCAGCGTACTGTAAACTTCCTCTGTGCGCGCACGGACGGCGAGAGTGCACCGCGGTAGCCTCTCCCCCCCCCTCTACTGCGCCGCTCTGGCTCCACGCGTCCCGACAGCTCCTCACAGCCGACGCGCCAGGCGCGCCCCTCCCGCTCCTCAGTCCCTCATGCTCCTCACGCCCCTCGCCCCTTCCCCTCTCTCGACCCCCTGGCGCCCCCTGCATCCATCGCGTCCCTCACACCCCTCACCACCCATCACGCTCCTCCCGCCCTTCCCCCTCTTCACTGGAGGGGAAGTAAAGTAAGCTGACCCGTGTTGTAGATTTACTGCATCCAAATGGTTCCTCAAGTCTAGAAGAAGCCTCTGAGCTAAATCCAAATCGCTTGTTTCGTCGCCGCATTTATCTACGCCCTATTTCTGCTAGATGGTGAAAGGTGCGTAGCGAAATTAACGTGGTCAGACAGAAGAGCCGACCTGATGACCTGATTCTTGCCACGTAAAATAAGTCATCTTTGAATTGAATTGAACTCCCCTCGCGCTTCTCACCCTCATCGCGCCGCCCAGACACCCCACACCCCTCCTCATTCCCCTCGCGGTCCTCTCGTCCCTTCCTCTCCTCACTGCCCTCGCATCCCTACCGTCACTAAGCCCCTTATGCTCGTCACGCTCCATACGCTCGTCGCGCCATCCCCGCGCCCCCACGGCCACCCCGCACATGTCACCTACGCCGCCCACGCCACTGCTGCCCACGTCACTCACGCTCTGCCCGCTCACGCTCACTGCCGGGCTGCTGTTGCCGCTTCTCGCTGTCGAATTTCCGCGTGGCCTTCGCCGCCGTGTTTCTTTCTTTTAGACTGCTTTCGAGGATCCTTCCGTTTCTGCCTCTATCCTGTTTATTGTCTCCGATCGCGCCTACTATCGGCTTCTTCAAACTTTTCTCCTTCCTCGCCATTGCTCTGCCTTCGCGCCTTCCTCCTTCCCTCATTGCTTCCACCTCTCTTCCACTTCTGCTCTACTCCTTATCTGATTCTCCAAATCGTATATCTCGTCTCACAGGACCACGTTCGTTGACTATTTCTTCATGTTCGTAAGCAAAAAGTTTCTCCATTTTCAACGAGTTCTCTTTATCCGTTTAATATTTCTGTGCCCGTGACTCCCTGTAGGCCCTGCCATCTATCCTCGTACTATTATTTGTTTGTGATTATTCCTTCCTTAAATTTTCGCCGTAGGTGTTATGAATCAGAGGTACACTCAGCCGGAGCCGTATTCAAAATGTGCAGTTTTTATGTATTTATGTGAGAAATGAAATGTGAATGTCATTCCCCTCATGATCAGAAAATTATTCTAGAACATGACCTCGCGCCTGTGACTAAATATTGCTGAAATTTGTATTGTGAATTTCTGCGTACCTGCTCCTTTTGCACTCGGCATGTGCTCCTGCGTCATAGCAGATTGTTGTCAAATTCGGGGAATTCCCGCTGGATTTTGCAGAGCTCTTTTTTGTTGGATTAGCTTAGTTATTTCACGAGCAGTGGAATAGTCAATGAGCTTTAATTGAACGATCAGCGGATTTCGTGATATGTTCATGTGAAATTGGAATTAAATACTTATTATACTATTTTGGAATCCGGCCTCCCTGTACTACGTGATAGTTCACCCCTTTTCTCCTTAGGTCCAAATATATTTTTTCACTATCACACAAGAAGGGTACTTGTGGTAATATTCGATTGATTATTCCATTAATCCGGGCTCGTCAACGGCTAAAGTTATGAGTTCCGTAAATGTAGTGCATATTTTTCCTCGGGAGGTGGCGGTAATCTTCTCCCGCATGATGGTGAAATCTGACGTCGACCTTCACGTCGGCTAGTGGAATTTTTTCAACCAGGTATCTACCACCAGCGGGGCACCGTCCCAGCCCGGGCAGCCTCCCAGCTCGCGACAGGTCTCCCGATATGTGTTGGATCGTAGTGCATGGAAGTGTGCATAAGAATGGGGTGAGGATTGTTCAATGAAGAGGAAGGTCGGATCGCGCGCGGTCCGTGGCTCGTTTGTAGGGAACTGCTCCTGCATTCGCTGAGAAAGTAGGGAAACCTACCCATGAGATCAGCCGGCCGCTAGAATTCGTCACCAGACAGCGGCTGAATTCCACCTAGCTATGCAGCTAGTGTCGATAATCCTGCACCGTAGGAACTTGAATCCTAGGACTCCGATCAGAGGCCCTGCAGTGACATCAATTGATGCCACTGAGTCACCTTAGCCGGTGTGTTAGTATTCGAGCGGGAGAATCTATATGATAACTACTGTAATTATTAACTATTATTAACCTTAGGGGTAATTATGGGTGACGGAAAGGAAATGAAAGGTGAATTTACGAGCACAAATACGCTTGTCGAAAGTGTTTCGAACCGACGTCCCTTCGAAACAATTGATCTTGGCTACCCAGTTCGACCAAAATATTCATATTGTCTGTCTAAAAGTTGTTGCCTACGCGATGTCGCTACGCCATTAGTTTGTCTGCTTCTTTTCATTTTGTTGAAACTGATGTATCCAAGTTATTTTCAAGTCCATCTATCATTATTTGTTTGGGGGGTTATCCTGTTTTCACAAGAAATTTACGTCCACAAATATTAATAAAAATTGTTATTATTAAACAAGTGACTCAAGACATATTCTTTCCTTTTCTAGATAAAGCCTACATGGTGATGATGATAATGATAATAATAATAATAATAATAATAATAATAATAATAATAATAATAATATTGTCCTACTTTAACTTGTCAGCTAGATCGAATTCAGTCGCTCTTTGGAGGAGAATTCTAGCTGCTGGCTGCTCTGATCGGTAGTTTTCTTCTGCGGTTTCTTCAATAAACATCTGGCGAATGCTGGAGCAGTACCCTAACAAACGGGCCACGGACCGCACGCGATTTTTCCTTCTTCTTCCTTGCCCTATCCTCACCCCTTACATACACACACGCGCAAACATGCACTATACTATCACACTGCCGGAAGAGCGGTCGGGGGCTTAGAGCTTATCCCGGCGGGGGGGGGGTGCCCCGCTGGTGAGCGCTACTTGGCTGAGGAAATGCTGCTAGTTGACGGTAGGTCGGCGCCATATCTTGCTCCCCAGCGGGGGAGATCATTGCCATCTCCCGATGAAAAAACGTACAGTACGTAAAGGGACTACCGACCTCAGTATTTGACGCGCCCGGAATCACTAACAATCAATCTATCGTCCTACTTTAATCCTTGTCTTATCCTCGTGTTTTTTGGTGTAAATTGTTTGTTCAGTCTTTCATATTTATTCATGTGTTATTCTTCTTGCCTGTGTTCGAAACTAACGGGAAAATTATGCCAATTTGTGTAATTGTGATGAAATAAAATAAAATAATGATGATGTGACCATGATGGCTAGCCTTTGAAGAGAGCCGCTGAGTAAATTAAATTTTATTTGATAAAAACTTTGATTATACAATATGATACTGTAAGTGAAATTGTATTACTGTATTGAATATAATTTTTGTGCCTAACATGTGTTTGATCCAATTGTAAATATAATTTGTATGTGGTTATTTGTCCTTTATCATACTTGTGCAACTGATATCGGAGAACGAGGTTTATGGAGGTATGCCTAGTTATTGAGGTCCCAGGTGAGTTATTAATAATCAGGCTAGACAAGCAGACAAATTAAAAAAGTTGTCAGACAAATTAAAGAAAGTTGTCTTGACACATATTGCTCTATGATTGTCGACGCGCTGAATCCTAATCTGAAGCCAGAATTGTGCCATCACGCTCCAGATTTTTTTAATCGCGAAAAACACATGCGAATAGCCTTCTAGATTTTGGTGTCTTGTAGCATTGTACTCTACAGAAGCCAAAAGTTGTCAGACCCAATAGTTGACCCATGGTTCTCTATGTATTCATGAAAAAACACTGTGAAATTTACAAGTTCACGGTGGTTTTTCATTTAAAGATGGAGTGTGGTAGCGCATCTGACATTTTTTGTGCGTGCCTATGTTATAGATTAATTTTAAACTATAAAGTACAAAGAAAATGTGTATTCGTTTAATAATTAGCTTCGCCAGTTTTAAATGCGGCGTCTGGGCTCCTAAAATACCGATTTTCTGTCGAGTCCATGCGAACTAACCTTCTTACGTATTGTAAGATCTTCTAAATCTTTTGCGAGACTCAGTATCTAGACATATTTTTTTATTCCCCTGTGTGAGTATTCTACTATAATAAATCCGTATCGAGGCTATTTCAGTTTAACATGCTTCAAAAATCCCTGACTTCGTTTAATTAATTAATTTATTTGGCCTACGACGTATCGCATGTTTGTGTCGGAATTGGACAATTTTCCTAGCTGCAACTGACCTTAGTCCTTTTTATAATTTTCTTAATATTTTTATATTCACACGATTTTGCACTTGGCCCCCTTATTTATTCGTTTTACCCAGCATTCATTGCGCACTCTTTTCATGGACTATCCTTTTCTCTACGACCGTCTTCTGCTTTCAAACCCCCGCGGTCCCTCCCTCACATTCTCGCTTTCGTCTCTCGCCCGGACTTGCCGCCCTACGCTCCGCATCCTCCCCCCCCCCCGCCGCCCGAACTACCACTCCCCCCTCGAGCACCTCTCACTCAGGCTGGCGCCGTCGCTCGACGCCGTCGTCACATGCTCCTCTGCCGTCAGAGACGTCACAGCCGTCACAGCTGTAACAGCCCTCACGGCCATCACGGCCCCGCCTCGTCCCTTGTCCCGGCCCGGCCCCGGCCCTTGTCCCGCCCCGCCCCGCCCCGCCCCGCCCCGCCCCTCCCCGCCCCGCCCCTCCCCGCCCCGCCCCTCCCCGCCCCATCTCGTCCCGTCCCGGCGCTCCTCACCGTCCGCGTTCCCTGCGTTCGTCGCTCTATCTGCGGTCGCCGGGCTTTCTCTCTTAAAGAGAACGTTCTCTGATTTGCTAAGATTCGTCTGGTTTACGTCTGGCATTTCTGCATTGTATGAGTAATTTACTTCCTCTTATTTGATGTAGGTATGCAGGTTTCACATAGGGCGAACAAGAGTATGCAGTCGTAGCAATGGAAGTATGAAATGATTCGATGAAGAAAAAAATTCGTTGAAATGTAAACTAACAAAATATCAAATTGAAAGATAGTTGACGTGTTGTATCATTGAAAGAGCAAAGCACATTGGCCGGTAAGAAATTATTTTGAAACATATAACCGAATGGATGATATTAAATCGTTTACCTTCCCTTTACCCTCTCATACGTTGATCTTACTTCCTATATAACTGCCTGCCATTCTGTTACTCGACAGAAATGTAGCCTCCAAACTTCTTGGGACCAAACGAATTTATTGGCCCACACCTTCTATTCCTCACTTTTCTTTGCTTTTTGCTGTTCCCGTCTCTGCTCGTTTTCACTCTGTCCACCATCTTGCTTGTTTCCATGAAAAATGAAGACGTCCCTTTATTACGATTGTGGGGTAATGGGTACGAGAAATTTGAACTGCAATGAACGATGAATCGGTGTCAAAGAGCAAATTGTTTATATGTGTTTTTGATCTGAAAACAAACATTTATGACTTGTTGCATTGTTGGAAAACTTCAAAAACCTTCGACTATGGTAGATAAATGTTAGTAGCGCCTAGTGTACTAATTTTGATAGTAAATTCGTATTGCGAACAGTTTAAAAATTGCAATCGAAGGTTAATTATAAACAAAATTGAATATTACAATTTATTATTGTGGAATTTTTTTCTGTCACTGTTATTTTGAAACATATATTAGTAAATAATGCCGTTTAAGAAAAAATCTCTTTTTTCGTATAACCAAGTGAAATAATATAAGAAACTGACTATTCATATACAATTTTATCTTATTCATTCAGATTCATTGTTCGGATATTTTATATTTACACCAACTCCTGTTACTATTGGTCAAATAATGCTACAAAAAGTCAAGAAGGACATCAACAATGTCCACAAATATTCAACTATTTTAGTACATTTAATGTGATCTTATTGTACAATTTCTCTTCATGTTACAAAGTGAATTAGCATATAAGCTTTGAGTCATGATTCAGTTTATTTACTGGGACGGCCTTACTAACGTCTATCTTGTAACTAACGGATGTTTCGTAACGTCTTATCGCGCATGACGCATCGAGTGGATGTGTGAGTAAAAATCATAGTGTAACCTATTGGTTTATTTGAGTTAAATTCTTCTTTCGACATTTCAAACATTTTTTTTAAATACCAGATAACTCTTGTCTTTACAATGACATTTTCTTCTGAAAATTCTGATCACTTACCAGAATCTTAGCCAGGTCACTTATCAGAGTTTAGATTTTTAATGTTTACTTACTTTTTGTTTGTTTTTAAACACGTCTAGAATTTTAACGTAATGTGTAATGTCATTATTTTTCCATTTTTATATGCTATATATTCTGGCTTCACATTCGGATTCCGCGCATCGACATATATAGAGGAACATGCCATTTTTATAATTTTTAATTGTTCATTTATCCCCTCTTTTTCTAGACCTTTGTTTATTCCCTACTTACCATATGTCGTACTTCAATTAAACAGCTTTGCGTTTCTTTTATAGCGTAGGGGTTTACCCACGAACCTCCTTGGGGCAAAGCAGCCGTCTGTGTTCCCGCGGGTTTCGCCCTGCGTGTCTGTGCGTCCCGCCCACCATCTCTCGCGTTCTCTATCGCCGCCCCTCCGCGTTCTGCGCCGCTCGCTCCACACTCTCGCCTGCTCTCCGCTTTCCGCTTCCCGCATCGCGCGCGAGTGTATGTGAGCGCCGGCTTTGCGCGCCACCGCTGCCAGCGTCCCTTCCGCCCGTCCGTCCTGTCCTGCCTCGCCCCGCATCGCCCCGCCCCGCCCCGCATCACCCTGCGTCACCCCGCCCCGCCCCGTCCCGCCCCAGCCCCGCCCCAGCCCCGCCCCTGCCCCGCCCCGTCCCACTCAACCCCACCCTTCTCCCACCCTCCCCCCGCCCTGCAGATAGCTGTATACATGTCTAGATGGTGATTTATTCCATTGAACACATTAAAATGGTTGTTCATAAAAGTACAGTTCGAAATGACCTGCCTGTGTTCCGCGCATGAATTTTAATGCTGTCGTATGTTTAATAGGTGTGACCCACTGATTTGCAATGCATAGGCACCACGGTTAAGTTGTAAGTAGTAATGTTATTCATAACATTCGTACACTTTTTTTACGGGTCGGGCTTGAACCGAGAGCATGAAGACCATAAAACGGTGAAGGCCGTGCCATTTTTCGCCACCTGCATCATACATGCCCTCGCGAATTGGGCCGCTCGATCTGTTGAGATAATGAAACACGAGATCGAATTGTAGTGGCATTTTTTATCGACTTGACACCGAAATAGTGGTTGCGCCGCGATATACCCGATTGCGGAAATTCTTGATCTTAAAACTCTAAGGAGGCTGTAATCTATCACAGCTTGCAAGTGTAGCCAACAGCACGGAATTGTGGCTAAAGAAGGAACGATGTTGTCCTGCGAAAATTGTTTGGTATGTATAATATCTTTCTTCCGGCATAATAAAAATGCTTTGTTACTTGCCAATGGTTGTTTGTTGACATACTTTTAACACTTGGACGGGGTCTGAAAGATTTTCCAAAGCGTTTCATACGTTTGGCATGGAATTAAGTTCAATTTTTACTACATTAGTATTTGAGTAATATTAATAATTAGTGATCTGCAGCAACAAAAATGCTGCTGAACAAAATGTAGTATGCACATTGTTTAAGAACAGTAAATATAAATTTCTTGTACAACACTGCAATATTTTATCCAACACTAAATATTTTAACCAAAACAACATTCACGTATACTGTATTACTACATATATCTCTATATAAGGTGCCTCAGTTCGTTAATATCAAGAACATCAACAAAAAAAAAGGTTGTTCCATAACCCAACACGTGAATAGCAAGTATGTAAGGGGTAAGTATATAGGAATCTAAGCTGTTGATAGCAGTCTAGGAATAATGTGAAGACTGTGCTGGAAGTTATACATGGTTTATTGCAGTGATATTTTTCGCGGTATACTGTGTAAATTGTTGATTGTGTTACCGTCGAAAAGGTACGATTACGTTCGTATTTAATATGATGGAAGGTAAAGATTATAGAAACGTTAGTTTTACATATCAATGCTGGTGAATTTCATATAAAGTCGGGACGAGAATGGGCATGACAGCATTTAAAGCGAAAGCAATTTCAATTCTATTGAAGTGCTTTGGGCATAGTGATTTTGATGAAATCTAGTCACTTGTTTTACGCCATTACAGCTTCGTTTCTAAGCAAATTTGAGAGGATGGCATTAATATGCTACGATTTACCATTGCTTTCCAAGTCACTGGCCAATTCACATATGCGTTTGCAGTATCCGTATTAACAATTCTCGTTTTGTCGCCGTGTTTAGCCCTCTTAATCATTGAGTTACACGCGTTGGTACCCATGAATATACTGTTCTGCGCAAACTCGCCCAAATAAAATATATGGACGTTTTTGCCAATTTGAGTCAGGGTAATATTTTCCGATATGATCTCTATGATACCTTGCGTGTGTCGTTTTGGAATCACGAAGTCGGAAGAAACAGAATATGGTAAATAAAATACAAAACTTTTTCTACAAAAAGTGGTCGCTTCAGTAGATATATTATTTTTCGATTGTAGAAAAAAATCACGGATTGTTTTATATTATAGCGTTTCAGTTTCGGAGTGTTGTTTTCGAACTAATAATTGTTTCGATTTAATGTTTACAATACAATCTTTAATGCTTTATAAAAATGAATGTGAGGCAGACGTATGTATTGCTCAAAAACGGATGAAGTGTTGGCAACTCTTACAAGAAGACAATTATTTTTCAAGTTGGATATCTGTTGGATTGGGTTGGTTGTGGGTTGGGTTGGTTGTTTTTGGATGCACAGACAGAGTATGGTGTTTGGGATGTAGAGAACTGCGTTCATGAAAAGAAAAGCGTTTTCGTGTAAATACAAGTGCCCAATGCAAACGGGAACACATTCGTTGGGATTTTGCATCGGACTGTTCGTATCGCTTTGTCGATACTTCGATAACCCTTTTGCGACGTGGACACGGCAGTCGAAGTGATAAAGCGCGGAAGTATTGTTTACCTGCGTTTCACTTCTGCGACTAGTATGCTGTCCAGATTGTGTTCTGTGGTTTTGCTGGCTTTTTAAATCGATAACAGCGTCCGCTCGGAAATATGAGGACATTGATTTGGGTTCTGACAATGGATTTAGAAAATGATTAGATGAATATAAACACACAAAATGATAAAGTATCTGCGACATTTTGGTCCGTTAAACCCTCTCAGTACGTTTTGATTTTTTTTACCCAAAAGTGTTGTTGCTATTGCATGCGCAATATAAGTTTAGAAAATATTTCACACAGTCGTTTTATTAAAAGTTTGTATTTAATGTATTTGAAAAATTTCTTTTTCGTACAGTAGGTTTGAAGGCAACTGAATAGAAATAAGCCGAGACAATTTTGTAAATATATTATAGGCCCAGGGAATTGTTTTTTTGTTTATAATTTTTCAAGTTTAAATTATTCCAATTTTGGACTACTCTTCTGAAGGAACTATCTATAATTGTAATATGAGTAATGATATTAATATGCCTAAATACTTCACTTAATTGTTTTGTCAGGATTTGAGAATTAAATAAGAACACTGAAAATGTACGTTCTTTTGCTTGTATGCCGTTTGTGTCGTATATTATGCTTTATTGACTGAATTCAACCCACTTTGTAATAGGACACGTCGAACTCGTTGTGTAGTATTTAGCCATTTTTGTGGATCCTTAATATAAAAAACTCGATTGACAGCAACGTATCTCTGTGGTCAACAGTTCAGGACGATTTTCAACAAAACTGATATTCCTTGATCGATTACAAGGAACTCGTGTGTCCGGCGAGTTTGAAACGGATATTTCGATTTTTAGGGGTACTTTTAATTAAGCCTCAACAATATTTTTGTTGGATTAAACGAACTCGGATAACGTAGAAAACGCTTTAAAAATACCGCAGGCTCATTTTCGTTGAAATCTAAATTTTCCAAAATTGCAAAAGTTCAACATTTTTAGGCGTCTTCCTACAATTACAATATTGCAGATGGATTTTTTTCACTGAATGAGATATGTTGTTCAGAGACAGATGTTGAAATAAGGACATGTACACTTTTCCGAAAATATAAGTAGTTTTCTCGGAATTTTCAGTGAAATATAGGCAATTTTAAACAATTATTTTCACAATGCCGGCTCCAAAATTTTTCTTCAAATTTTTTCCTCTTATGTATCAAAGAAACGTGGTTTCAGTTATGTAACAAAAGTGGCACGAGTCTCATTTCCGGCGAACTCTGTATTTTCAAAAATTGCAAAAAGTTAATACTGCAAAACTAGAATATTAAAGGTATTATTCTAGACTCAAATGCATACTCTTCTAAAAAATTCAGATGTTTAAAAAAGGTCATGTGCAATATTTCGAAAAAATTAGTATTTTTCGGGTACCTTATTTCTGCAGGAAGTTAATGCAATTTATAAACAAATATTTTCAAAAACCGCTTTTTCTGTATTTTTTTTCGCGAATAGAGCAAAGTAAACGTAAAAATATGGCTCGGGTCTCACTTGCGTTGAACTTGCGGAATTTTCAAAAATTGCAACAGTTTCAAATAATAAAAGAAAATGTGTTGTGGTAGCACCACTAATTTATTTTGATGCATGTTGGTCCCAATATCATGTAGCGCTCTCACCGGCCAACTGGCGGAAGTAACAAGGACGATGTAACCTAGATAATTGAGTTAGTTATTACCAGTGGACGCCTTAAATGGGTTCTCTGGAAATATTTTTGTGTGACCACAACAGTGCAGCATTTTGGTTTAAACGGAACATTAGGCAGTTTGAATACCTCTAAACTGATAAACGTTCAATTAAAGGGTTTATAACTTGCACAGTGAGTGCCGACTTGATATAATGGACGATTTTGCTGTTTATTTCGTATTATGGGTTTCCCTTTACAGAGCTGCGGCAGGTTTTGAAACAGTTTTGTTAGTGATAACTATTTCCTCATTGGACTACTTTATTAAACATTGTCACACGTTACTTGAAATGTATCTTCTTCGTACAATACATTGCACCGGACAAGCACTGGAGATCTCATGCTTAACTAGTGTATACTTTCAGCGATTTTAAAAGCAGGAATAAGCTCTCGAATTGCAGTCGGACAAATGTGTTTGTGCCGCCCTGCAGTTACATTGGCTCGAGTTTGCCGCTGCGTTCCACATGTAACCGAATTTCAGAACTCTAGCCTTCGGATCATGGGATAGCTCTCGTTGTGCTGGACCCTGCTACGCCAGAGGCCACTTAAAACAAGAACTACGGAAGCAATAATTTTGACTCTTTTGCAGTTTCAGTTTCTGTTTGTGCTTTTTTTCTCGACATTGCACGACCTTTTGTATTTTTTTAAAATACTGAGACATAGTTTTCTTTAAATGTTTTATTTTCCGAGATAATGATTCATTCTTCTTGGTCTTTCTTCAATGAGTGGTTCGCAATCAGTGTCTGCTGGTTTCCAGAGCGGTTGGAACTACTGAGTTTCTTTCATTTTTATATATTAGTTCATTCTGTTATTGTTGACATTTCAAATTTAGAAGTTATATTTAACCGTAGATGTGTATAGTACTAATAGTAGACTACAAATTATGTAAATGATAATGGTGATCTATGACAGAAACAATAAGTCAAACGAAACTTATTCGAGATACGGAAATTGTATGCTTGAGAGGGAATGACGTGTTTATTTATTTAATAAACACACGTGTTAACCCAACATGTTTTTTATACATGCATTACTACCCAGGTTTCTAAAAATTAATAAATAACACTTTTTGAAATAGATATTTTGACTGCTTCTCGTCTTTGTAGCTGCGACAGCATTACCGGCTTTCTAGTGTTTAATAAGGTTTTTGTCAGTGCATGACATCGCCGCCCGCCTCTTCAGGTTTTCAGTTCTGCGGCGAATCGCGGCCTCCCCGGCGCGGTATTACGCGGAGCGGGAAGCTTTTTAAAATACTTCCCAGTGACAGCGCACAGTACCACGGCGCGGCGCGCCCGAGAAAGCACGTTTGAGACGCGAGGCGAGTCCTCGAGTTCCCAGATTCGTTTGTAGCGCCGGCCGCGCGGGTGGGCGATTCTGTGCTTGAAGGCGGGCGGCGGGCTACGTTCTCTCTCGCTTTGGGGGGAAGTGTGCGCACGCTGTAACACGGTGTGTTAGCACGGAAAACGTACTTATCTTTGCCGTCTATTCTCGACGGGTCTTTTTGAACCGCACGTTTGTTTCACGGTCTTTGTCGTAATGTCCCCGCTCTCCTCCCGTGCCTTCTGCCGTCAGTCGCGTTCATTTCAGCGTTGGGCCGTCCTCGATCCACTTTGTGCGCGCTCCTCCTTTCCCCCCTCCTCCCCGCACGGCCCGCTCCCCCGCAACACCTCCTCGTGCTGCTCACCCACGCTCCTCTTTAACTCGGCGGGAATGCAGGATAATCAGCCCGGCATTTTTCTTGAGAAGTGTGGGGACGCGGCGTCACCGTGCAGTCGTTTCCATCGCCGCAGCCCTGGGAATTGGTTTTGCGTTCTATTTACCGGGCGCGCCGATATTGCATGCCAGAGAATCCGCTAGGGCGGCGGCGGCGGCGGCGGCGGTGGCGGCGGCGGCGGCGGCGGCGGAGGCACCAAGAAACTAGAACAGCATTCATTATCTTCGGCCATTTTGCTGGAAGTCGGGTGGGGTGGATGGGGAGGGGGTGAGCGAGCCGTTCCAAATTAGATTAGTTTAGATCACTTTGATTACCGTCCATAATGGGCTTCCCTTTAAATATGCAACTAGTTTGAATCGGTCCCTGCTTTAGTCCTTTGATTGGTCGGAGATAGCGCGGGTAGAAATAACAAATATCTTGATTAGCTCCCGGGAGTTATCGCGGATGACATGTAAGTCTGGAATGTCAGCGGGTTGAAGGTGAAAATGAGGCTTTGCAAGCGGACTCCATCGGGTTCAGGAAATTTTATTCTCTGCTCTGCAAATTGTTTGATTTCACAGAAATCATCGTTATTAAATTTCATTTTACTCATTCAAACCTTTCTGACGTGAAATACACTGGAGTGTACGTTTTAAGGAACTCGTATTACGAAATTCGGATGTAATTTCGGTCCTTTTTTTAACGTGACAAGTCAGGGCGAAATTCTTTGAAACAGCATATTGGCAAGATAATTATTTTGTTTCTGGATAGCGAGCGTTCCTTGTTGTTTTCGTTGTTACATCATACAAACGTAGCAACGCATGAATAAAGACGGGTAATTGTTTGCGCGCTGCCTGTGGAATTTTACCTGCATCATGTCGAACGTCCAGTTACTTTAATTCTACACCATGCGAACTTTTGATATGGAGTCGTGTATGAGTGTTTGCGCGTGTGTACGTGCACCCGCGTACGGTTCACGACTGCAAGAGGACAGCAATAATAGCTGAAATGAACATTTCGAGTGGCGTCAGCCGCCACGATGCTTGTGTTTTTCAACTATTGTTCTGCCGCGCTTTGCGCTTGAATAGTTTTTATTTGTTCTATAAATATAGGATAGAGGGCCTGCCGAGCTGCAGATATTCTGACTCGACATGTGGGGAGTTTTGTACGACCGTCGGCAGAGGCAGGCGGGAGAGGGGTAGTGGTCGGAGAAGGGAGGGGGGGAGAGGGGCGGGCCGGGTGGCTGGGAAGGGCGACAGCCACCCCTCGCCGCAGGCCTTGTCCTCACTGCAACCGCCGCTCGCGCTCTCTAAGTCGATTCACAAACATACTTACCTCAGTAGAAGAAACAATAGAGCGAGGTTGTACATTCTACGGCTTTTGTACGGCCGAGGGGCAGACCCTCCGCCCGCCCGCCCGCCCGCCCGCCTGTCCGGCGGCCCCGTGTCTGGGCGCTTTGCTGATAGCAGTTTGTTTTCTTTAGAAAAGGAACAGTGAATACGTTTCGCATTCCAAACAACAATGGTCCTTTACACTTACTTGCTTATTTTGTGGTCCTGATAAGGCGTTACAATTGACTTGTGCATGAATGGCGGTCCGTTAGATGCCAGCCAGCCGACGCACTCGGTTTATCGGAGCTTGTTCTCGGACGTGAAAGAACGTTAAATGCGCACGATTTAGTAACACTTCTTTAACTCGAGCTGTGTTTCATCCAGTCTGGCAGTTCTTAATGATTCAATTGTGGCGAGCTGCAAATTTTAATGTGTACGTTGCAAGGCGTAGGATAAATTGCGAAACAAGTTGTGTAAATGAATGTCCTGATTGTGGAGATACTCTTTTGTTGTGAAATTAAAGTAACTCAGTGAATACTGCGAAATAAAAATGTTATCGTCCGTTGCGCTCATTGAGTCCCTTGTAGAAGTTGTTTTGGGGGAACTCTCCTTATAAATCATAGTCTACTTTCCTCTGTGCAGCGTGGATTTTAGGGTATTGAAATAATAATGCCGTATTTGACGCGGCGCCTTAAGATCATTTCATTTTCGACTCGCAGAGTAGTAGTATAGTACATTTTCTGACAGACTTATTGCGAACTTTGCAATATACATGAGCTATTTATAATTCGGGAATTGTAGTGAAATATTAATATGCCTTGAATTCTCACGCGACGCTTTCAGCATCGAGATCTTTTCTTTCCCCGGAAGAATTCTTCGAGTTCGCTCCGTTGCGCAACCTTCTAGAGCGAACTTTTTGCCTCAAAAAGAATGTGTTGACAAGATTAAAAAAGAAGCGATCGTAGCTCCTTTTTATGGCACTTGCCGCGCCCTCCCCGTGCGGCTCGCGATGAGCAGGGAACCCGCCCGACCCAGCCGCCCGTCGCCTCGGGTCCCCGCGCTCCAGGGTTTCACCGGCTCCCAACCGTGCACCGCCCCTGCCATGCGCGGACCTGCCCTGCCCCGCCATGATCCGCTGTGCTCCGCTCAACCCATTCCCCGCCCTGCTCTGCCCCGCCTGGCTCCACGTTGGTCTGCTCCGCCCCCGACCTGCTCCGCCCCCGACCTGTTCCGCCTTGCCATGCCCTACCCTGCTCCGCTCCGCCCTGTCTCAACCCGCCTTGCTCAGCTTCACCTTGCTCTGCCCCGACCTGCTCTGCCCCGCCGTGCTCTGCCTCTCCCTGCTCTCCCTCCTCTGCCTCGCCCTGCTCTGCCCCGTCCTGCTCTACCCCGCCCCATCCGCCCTGCTCAGCCCCGCCGCGCTCTGCCCCACCCCGCCACGCTCTGCCCCACCCCGCCACGCTCTGCCCCACCCCGCCACGCTCTGCTTTGCCTCGCACCTCTCCTCGCCCGCCGAGTCCGCCTAGCGTAGCCGAGCGTTGTCCGACAGGAGGCGGAGCGGCGACACGGTGGCTCGAACGCGTACCCGGTACTTCTCAATTACACGGCAGTTTTTCCGCTTAGTTATGGTGTCATTTCGCTGTCCTGCTGTTGGGTGCAAGAAACGGACGCTCGGAGTGGGTTTAATGAGATTGAGCGGCGGCGATCTCCGGCTGGAACCTGCCTGCCCTTTGCCGCCGTCACTGCCACAGTGTCTTCGCCACGCCCTCCTCTCTCGTGTCTTCTCGGCCGTCTCTTTTCTCCGGCGAGCTTCTAGGGTTCTCCTTCCGCTTGTAGCTACAGCCGCTGCTGGTTAGTTTTCTGTCGCTCTTTCTCTACTATTTTCACACGCACTTCTCTAAATCTTCCGCCTTTATCTAAGCCGCCGTCGCAGCAGTGCTCATCTGCTCTGCATCTGTTACTCTTCTCCGCGCAACGTTGCCTTGTACAGCCATTACTTCCACGGCATCCCTCATTTTCCCGTTGCGTTTACACTTACCACAGCCTCATCCACTCTCTTAGACAGTGCCTCTCGATTATTGTTGAGGCATTTTCCGGGTCCGTGTCACTGTAGCATCTCTTGCGCATTTAAGAAGTTTTTTTATATATTTTTTTATTTTTTCCCTATTCGGACCTTTTTGTGTTCGGCCTCTTGTTGCTTGTCTCTGTCGACTCGCTGGAGTCTCACAGGTGTCTCCTGAACAAGTACTTCACGCACTCGTTGCTCTCTTTCCCTGTTGTTACCCTCTTCATTTCCAAGAGGATTTCTGTGCTTCCTCCTCCGCTTCCTCAGCCTCCGTTGCGTCGTGTGCCTACTCCGTCGTCGTCGACGTTGTCGTCGTTGTCGTCGTCGCCGCCACGCCGCTAGCTTCTCTACATCGCCCGGCGCGGACGTTCCCTCCGACACTGTCGTCCTCTCTTCTCGAAAGTCCTTCTCCTTTCTTTCCTTAGCTTTGCTTCGCCACTTAGGCCGGGACTACCGCCGCGGCGGCGGCGTCCTCCTTCGGCGCCTCCTCTGCGAGTCCTCCCACGCCCCGGTGCCGCCTCCAACCCCGCTCCCGGTGCTTCCCTCCTCCGCCACACCGTCGCCGGCCTCCGCAGCCCCCCACAGACCTCGGCCCTCTCCGCCGCCGCCACCGTCTTCGCTAACGGCGCAGATGGCGCTCCCCGGTAACGATGAGAAACTACTTTCCCGCGTAAAGTAGTTTCTCATCGATTTGACGTTTGTGCCGGCCCTCCTCCGATTCGGTCAGTGTGCTAGTTAAATCCGGGGCGGCAGAGGCGATGCCAGTGGCCATGTCGGCCCGTGCCCGAGGCCCTCTTACTACCAATGCCAGGCCGACAAGATGGATGTGGCCGGCACTTAACCTCTTGGCCTGTCACGCCCGGACGCTAGAGTGCAGCACTTCCCTCCACATGCGCGCTCTAAGTGTTTTGGGCACTGGCCAAACGGAGGAGCTTCGGCCCTGCTAAAGATTTCGGCTACAATTCAAACTACTACGCACAAAACGTGCTCACTTTAAAAGGCAGTTAGCTTTATCTGGCGGTGGTCCCTATCCTGTACCGCACCGATTGAAAATAAGAGAGTTTTGGCAGGTTACGTGGGCGCTCGCGCAATTACCTGTCGTTTGCGTCGCGGCAGCCAGCTGTTCGTTGTATTGCCTGATGGGGACACGGCGCTACGCTGGGGCACTTCTGCCCGTTCTCTGCTTCACTTTCCACCTCTTTTTTCGTATCCGAGCGCTACATCTCGCCGGTAGCGTCCCCGCATACTTTCTACCTGTTTTATGGTATCGTATTTGGTCACTGCGTTTTTGTGGTGTCCTCTTGCGACCTCACATTTCTAATTCTCCTTTGTTTTCAGCCTCGTTGTAACACGTTCAATCTTAATTAGATCGCTTTTTGTACTCTATTTTAAATATTTGGATTCCGCCTTTTTTTGCCTGTCACCTATCTTCATTCACGGCGGTTTTCATTCATCTACCTCGTTCTACCGGGTGCCTTACATGGGTTTCGATTACTTATATCCACTTTACGTATCACCCCACATTTCTTATTCTCTTCTTTCAGGCTGTTTTTAGGACTAAATCCATTGTTCACCAAAATTTACTAGTCCACGTATCAAAGTTACTAGTCTGTGGTCTATCTACCACGATGTGGGAACTTCATGCGATTGCATTAACTAAAAAAATCCAGTAGGCCCGGGGACGAAGTTGAAGTGGAACATCTCGCGTGTGGTGGGGTATACGGGCACTAGAGTACAGAAATGTAATTAAGTACACAGCTTGCATTTATTCACGCTTGACAAACCTTACATCCGGAACTGACATTCGTGGTTGTGGAAGTTTACAGTCGAATCCAGCAATTGTTTTCACTGAAACGCGACGACATCAGCTTGTATTGCTAAACGTAATGCCGATCTATATACGACTCGGTGATCGGCCCTATTAGTAGATTGATGTGATGTACCACTGTTCACCAGGAATAGTAAAAATTCAGTACCTAGCGTGAAGATGGAAACAATAGACGCTTTAAATATAAGAATTATGTAAAATTTGTAGAATATTTTAAGTCCGAAATGATGGGGGAATAATATGGCTATCTTAAAATGCACGGGGATATCTATTACTCTCTGCCCAAAACGTTTTGAAGTGGAAAAATGAAAAACGCGTTGTGTACTCCCACTATGCCTATTTGCGCGAATTGATCGCATTTTATTCTGCATAATGTGGTATCTGCCGAACGAGGCAGGTACTCGATATTTGTGAAAGTGCAGCTATAATGAATTGAAATGTAGGAGTGCCGCAAAACGTAGGCATGTGCTAGTGAACATTGACTAATGTGAATTTGCCCTCATTAGTGTATCCACTTGTTTAGTGCGTGTTCGTGCGTCGGGGCGTCGGACGCGCGTGTGCTTGCTCGGCGATGGGTTGAATAATACGTACACTGTTATCTCTGGTTTGACCTGACGCGGGGCCTCTGCGAAGGGAGGCGCGCCGTTCCAGCTGCTAGGTTTACCCTGGCTGTTTTTCCGCATGCTTCACCGGCAGTTGTTTTCGCTTTTCAGCAACACATGGTCAACTTTTTCGCAGTTTCTACTATTCAAAGCCAAAGCGCGCGCAGCGTTCCAAAGCGAGTATGATCGCGCCAAAGAAAACATCTCACTTCGACTCCATTAGTTTTCGGAGGCGGACGTAAATGGCGACGCCGTCGCCGTGGCGGGGTGTGGCTGGGAGGGGCGGAGGCGAGCACGGCGGGAGTTTGGGAGGGCGTGAGCGGAACGGCCGTTTCGACGCCAGAGTCTCACCCTACGGTCGTAAGCAGGCGCAAAACTTCCGCACACGGGGGATCGCCATTCGGTCGACAGCGGCCCCCTCACTCCCCCCCTCCCCCCACGATCCTGCGCGCTGTCTACTGTTGCTACACGAAATTTCTGCGACCTCTGTTTTTGTCTTGTTGTACTACGTCTTAAGGCGGCTCCACACATTCTGTATTCAGTGAGTAGCAAGCGGACTGCTCTTCCGTTCCTTAGTGACCGTGAAGCTCTGCGAATGTTTGTTTTCTTCCTTTGATTTGTCGTAAAGATTGACACACTGGGATGGGGTCGAGCACCGCACATATATGGCACATATGGCGCTCGGTGAATAACTAGCAACCTATCCCCACTAGGGATTCACCGAGCGGTCGCTCGGTTCTCGCCTAATGCCGGACGTGTGGAGCCGCCTTATGCCAAAAATCGTCTTGCTGCTGTTCGTACCTAGTTCATTTTCATGCTTTCGAATTTCGTTTCTTAAGGGTCTGCTTTTAGTTAATAATTCAATACTTATATCTGTACACCAGTCTTGTTGCTTCTTCTTTAACATTGTAGCAAATTCACCGGGCCCAGGACCTCTCTGCACCAATCTTTATAGTATACCTTTTCACCCCAACTATCCAACGGTTCATTTTACAGTCTTTGTGGTGACAAGTCTTCATTCCAAATACTCAGAATCGAACCTTATTTCGCCTGCTTTCGAGCAATAAAACAGATTTTCCATCCCGAGCTTTCTACCATCAACCCTCGACACGCAGCCGATCGCAAACTGTATATGCCCGCCCACCCGCTTTCTTTCTTTCTTTGCCACACTGGGGCGGCCGCCTCTCCACAACTTTTTGTCGTGATTCGTCCTAGCGCCCACGCGTTCCGGTCGCCCCGCCCCGCCCACTCGGTCGCCCTCTCGCTCACACGACGCGAAAGTCACGCCCGGGCCCACAGTAAATCTGATGGAATAGGAAATACGTCAATTCGTAAATATTCTGTCAGTCTGCAGAGTTTGTTCCTTAGTTCTTTTTACATTCTTTCCCAGCAGAAGTCCTCAGAAATTTCTCCGACGAATCGAACGTATCGACGAAGTAACTCGTAGAGAATACTTTTCACACGATTTCCACCATACGTGACAAATACGTGAAATTTGTAGATGCCCAAGCTCTCTCCATTCGCGGCGTTGTGTGGCGTGGCAGCGATTGCACGGTTTGGAAACGAGAGAAAGACAAACGAGAGGCTTTGATGGAGGAAAACAGTACATTTATAGAAATGCTGTAGTATTCATTCAAATTCTTACTGTGAGAGCATTTTTTTCACGTGGCTATTTCTGCTGTATTTGGGTACAAGAAATACTCGAATAAAAGTTACAAGTGTCGAATATTTAACAGAATGTAACTCAGATGTAATGCACATCTTTGTACGATTTTTCACCCGTTTTCTAGCATAGTAGTGTTGAGAGAATGGCGGGGGTGTTAATCAAGAAGTGCCGAGAATTAAAAGTACATTTTCTAATGCAAAGATAAACGATTTTATCTTCATGAAATATAGGTTTTTAAAATCTTATATTTTTGGAAAGTATTAGATTTTTTGTTTAATTACATCTGAAGTGCAGAATGTCTCAGTGGTTTATGCATTATTGTTGTGGTATTTAATTTTCCAAGGTGTGCTTTTCATAATGAAGATATGATTTTCCACATGAATACTTTATTTGGGGGTGTAATCTGTAATAAAGTAGTCAGAAAAGTGCTGTCTCGGTTTTTCTGGAAAGCGTGGACGTCATTGCGAAATTATTGTCGGAAGAGCAATGTTTCAACAAAATTTGGATTATTCTCTTCTGAATGTCCTGTTTTTTGGTGGTTTTCTTTTACTGAAAAAAATAGGTTATAGCGTGTATAAAATAGATGCGATATGGAGGACGGAGGCAAGCAGGTGAGGGAGGCGAATCTGCAGCCAGTGTAGCCATTACAATCCGGCGACATCGAGGACAAAGTAGAGGGAGAGCAAGTTCGAATGCGGAGTCGAGGGCGAAATCAGAAGTGAAGATGGGAGCCGAGACGGAGGTGTAGGTAGAGGTAGAGGGAGGTCCGTGCGGTGTCTGAGGCTTCGGCGTCGAGGCTGCCTTCATCCTCAAGGGGGTGGAAGATCCTGCTTCACTCGCCCCGGCCACTTCCGTCCCCTCCCTTCCGCCGCTAGTTCCTCTTCACCTTCCCCCCACTCCTGACTACCAACGCTCGTCGCCGCCTACCCGTCACCTCCCCGACTTCTGTGGACCCGCCCCTACCGCCCTCTCGCCACCTCATCCTGCCCCCCCACTCGTCCCAGCCCCGCAACATCGCCGCGCCCCCGCCGGCACGCCTCCTCCCCACGGCCGGCTCCCTGTTGCCCCGCCGTGCCAAGTCGTGTTTGCAGAGGTCGTGATCCAATTCCATTCCGCAGCCAGACAAGAGCCCGGCGATTGGACGCTGACTCGCGAGGAGTCTCGCGCCCTGTCGCCTCGTCCGCTGCGTTCGCTGCCGCTGCCGCTCCCGTCGCCGGCGGCGGCTCCAAAGCTCTCGGAGCTCAGGAATAGGCGACTAACCCCGCTCCGGTATCGCCTTGGCGATGCAGGATTTAGGGTAATCAGAGGAGGGGTAGGTCCACGAGGCGAGTGTCGAGCCCCCGCCTAAACCTCGCGTTGACCCCTCCTGGACCCACCTGTGCCCTGTGCTTGCCTCTGCGCTGCCGAGTACGGCACCCGTGCCAGCACGAGTTGCTGTTTCTACCCTCGACTTGTCACCGCCCAAACAACCGACGATGCTTGTGACGCGTTGCCGAGACTTTTAGTTGACGTTCCTTTCCCAGTAATAGAAACGTAGGTTCCGTGTGTGATAACATCAATATTCTGCTTAGCTTGTGAGACAGCAGACGTGAGACAACTAATCGATTGTGATGTAAATGGGTTTCGCCTGTGTGTCAGATAAGGATGGGGCAGATAAGTGCTGTTCTAACAGGTGTGACACAACAAATTTTCTTTCAGTTGTCGGCAAATAACGAGAAATATTTTCGTCTCAATAAGTAACTATGAAAACACAATTTTGTAATGATTTTTGTCCTTAGTCATGTTCTTTATAAAATCGAATGAAATTTAATCTGTTAATTTGTTAATACTCTCTCTAAGGCTAGTGTAAGAATAAATATGTAGAATTGAATAACATTGTATTGAAATCTTTCATTCACAAAAAGAAAAAAATGCAATTATACATTTGTGGAACGCGGGGTAGTCTAATACTTTACAAGAACGTTGAGATCTTATTATTTACAATTAGTAGAATATCTTGTAGAGTTATTCTTTTTATCTTGGAAATATTGTGTTATTACACAGCTTCTTTGAATATTGCCTCAATTATTCCTAGTACTTGACCTTTTGTAATTGGAAAGCGACAGAAACGGTTCCCGAGCCATGCAACCTCTGGGAAAGAATGGTCAGTTTCACATGAATATTAATAACGCAAAAAGTAGTTGAAAACTTATTGCGTGAGAAGAAAATATCGTGTTGGTTTTCAATTTGTTGTCATATTTTTTTGTGGGTGACATTCTTTATCTCTAGAGCTCACTAAGTTGACTTGCTATTGTTTGCACATTCTTCAGCACACCATTCATATATTTGACTTCATTATGACAGCATTATATATTTAACGTTATTGATCATAACATTTTGCTTTCAGAATTATCTTCGCGTGGAATTCGTGGGATTGCCCTAGATTGAATATCTTTGTGACTTTAATCATCGACCTCAACGAGTAAAAATACTAGAGTAAAGGGACATGATTTATTCATCTTTCCGATTCATTGCTAAGTGAGTATGGTGTCTCGCAGGGTTTGCTTCTGTGCCCTGTTCTTTTCCGTCTATAGGTAAACGATGTGCTCATGTGGATTAGAAACGGAATAATGATTGTTTTCGCTGATGATACAAGTATTCTTTGAAAAAAACACACACACACACACACAACATATGATATGTTTCAATCGTTCACAGTAGCAACATTTCGAGGTGTCTAAATCAGTCAGTTCTCAAATGAACGTGCATTAAAAATAATTGAAGAAAAATTAAATGCATTTTATCGCCTATTCAGAATTCTTTCAAAATCGGTTAATTCTCCTACAGCTTGTTACGTAAATTTTGTGAATTTCCTATCTGAGATATGAAATAATATAGGGAAACACATTCTATAGTTTCAGACTTTTTGATTGCAGAAAAAATTACGAATAAAACTTTTATCCCATCCAAGTTTTTCACATAAGCCTTTCTTTATTGCACTAGGAATCATTCCCCTGTCTTTTCTCTTCATTTACGAATAAATAGTTTTTGTCAAAACGTGGAACATTTTTCATCTAATATATACAGGTCTCTGAAGAAATGGTACAAACTTCCAGGACATATAGGCGTTCTAAGATAGCCACTTTTTACCTACATGTTGTCCTGTGGTTGAAAATCTTTTGTAACAAAGTTAACCATGTTACATTTGCCTCTGATTGGCAGTTCGTCTTGCAGGGATGTCCGGCACGTACCCATAATCTCTTTGCGTCAGAACATGTGACTAAATCGGGCTTAACAAGTATTGTACTTAAGCATCTGAGTCAGTAGCCTCGTTTTTAAATGTTCTTAGTCCCTTTTTATAATTTAGGACAGCCACGATAAATACTAGCAAATTTTTTTGTATCATTTTTTTTAATGAAATCCGACCACATTTCCGAGACTGTTCTGTCTCCGTTATTAGGTACAACTGTTATTATGTACTTGAAAATCAAATGGAATATGTACAAAAAACATGTGCAAAAACATTTTTGATTAAGTTAAGTACGTGGTGGAATGCAGTCCAGCCACACGATCGTTATAATTTAGGACCGGTTGTCCTAAGTTATAAAAAAAGGGACTGAAAAACGCTTAAAACAATAATAGTGACAACCAATTTAAAACGTGCATCTTATTAACGAGACAATTATTCCACATGGAGTACGTTAAAGGATCAGAGACCTATGTTTCTCGTTTCCCAATACTAATAGTTTCTATTCCATGGGAACGAATATTTCTTGGTATCAAATGTTGCCAAAAACGCTCGTTCCAACCCTTATTCATAATTCAATTAAGAATACCGGAGGGATTCCGAAGCGCAAGAAAACCTGCAGAGATTCTCCCTCACACGCCACATACAATTTTAACTGGTTTTTGACGATAAATAAATAAATAAGTAAATATTAATTTAACCCGCAAGTTAATGGCAATAATTCAAAATCAAGATCCGAAGAGAGAAGCCATCCCGTTTTCAGGCAATTGGAAAATATTATGATGGTGTGCTCATTGAGGGAACAATCTGGCATGTCTAGAGAAACAGCCAGAACAAACAATGAAAAACCAGTGATTTCAGCGTTATCGATGATTTCATTCTGAGTGTCCAGAAATTCTGCTATTGCTTTCGGCCGGCGTACGCGATCGCACGTCCCTCTTTGGTAATCTACTCCACTTCAGTCCTTGCCCTCTCCATGTTGACCTTCATCTCTCGCGTCTCACCCCCAATTCCTCCGTCCCTCCTTGCCACCGCCACCTTGCGCGAGCTGGGCTCTCTCGTTGGGCGGCGACGAGCATCGTCACTCCGACTAGAACTTTTTGCGAGTTTCGGCCCCTGATGAAAGAAACGCCTGCTCCACTCCCCACCCTCACCAAGAGAACCACTACGCGCGCCGGCGAACGAACCCCGCGACGCTGCCACGTTACCCTCGCCCCCGCCCAGCTGCCCCCGCCAGTACCACCCCTCCCCCTCCCCCTCCCGCCACTGGTGAACACTACAAATACCTCTCAGGACATTCACAAACTATTCGATATTGTTGGTGATTCAAAGCACTGCAAAGATTTCAGAAAGTTTACCTACTTATTTATTTACTTAATATTCATTATTTTCTTTCGTTTAATTTCTTAGATTTTAATTATTTTTATAAATTTTACTCATTGAACCATTGTCTGAAGTAGATAAAATGAATTTTCATGATTTTCAATTTTACAAATTTGGTTTTTCTGCAAAAAAAAAAACAAAAACAAAAAAACACTTGATTTTGGATGCAAAAGAGACCCCAGGGATCCTCTGTTATGACCATGTGTTGTAATAGCTCAAAGCGCAATCGTTTGCAAAGTGCATATCTTTCGAGTGCTTGGATTATTGACCACATGTGTTATTGGGAATTGTTTAGTTGGTACTGCCACACCTTTAATTCACCCATGCTGAGTGAAAGTGGGATGTCTTTTAAATGAAAATTGTCAGAGGACTTAGTTTGGGAGCTATTGTATGAAAAACGATAATTTATTGTGTTTTTAAAATTTTATACTTCACTTTGACGTAGTTGAAAATGTTAAGTAATTTATTCGATCGAATGTAAATATTCATCACGTATGATAAATAGCACATTTGGTGGTTCACAATTAAACAAACGAAACAACTTAAATAATTTTAATATTCAACTCCGTTTTAAGCCGCCCCTGTAATTCATTTTTCTGTACCTCTCTTGTGTTCCTTTCATATCCTATTAAACGAAGATTTCGGGAATCGCTTGTTCAGAGCATGTGATTGAACCGCCTGTTCGAGCAAGTATCCTGCTTCGGTCAAGCGGCGTGTTCCGCTTCTGGAGTTGTGTCCCTGCCCCTGGCCTTCCGAACTCTCACGACATCTCGTCCTCCAGCAGCCACAGAAAGTTTCTCCGCCTACTTGCCCTGTTTCCCCTCCCCATCCAGTCATCCGTCCACATCAACCTTTGTGTGGCTTTCATGTTCCCGGTTGTCCGACCGGGGTTTTTAGAGAAAACGAAAAAAACAACTCTTTTGTTGTGTTGAGTTGTTTTCGTTACTCTCTCGTATCACATGGCGAGGAGTCATTTTTTTCGAGCGGATTGATACGGTTGTAACTTATTGATTGATACGGAGTTATAGAATTTAAATATGAAACTATATTTATTACGGCTATACCAGCCGTTGTCAACAGTTGTCACTTTCATCGCTAGTGTTGTGTTCTAATTTCGTGAAGGGCACGGTAACTTTTTCACTTTCGGTTGTTGTGTAGAAAAGAAATCATTTCATGCCCAGGAAAGTGATGCACCTGTACTTGGTTGTCAATTTCCTATTGGGGTGGTGACAGAAGAAAAAGAATTTGAATGTGTCGCTGGGTGTCCGATTTTACGTCCGGTAGCAGTGGATCTTACATAAATTATGTCTCGATTTTTATGACACGGGGTATCTGTCATTTATTCCTGCTTTCATGAGGGAAGAAACCATTTCAAATACGTTTTTAGGGTTCAAGTTTTAAGCTTATAATAAAATTATCATTTAAATTATTTGCTTTTTTTCACGCAGCTTTCTTTTGCATTTCCTGTGGTACAAAAAACAAATGAGCCTTGTTGGATTAACGAAGACAAATTTTATATTTTTCGCTTAGCATGATGCATACAGTATTAAAGAACAATTTATTTTCCGTGTTTGTGTATTGTGTCTACGATGAGATTTTTTTTGTATGTCTCTAATAAATATTTTTAATTTTGTTTCAGGCAATACAGATCCATTATAGGGCAAAGGATACTTCGCCCGAACTCTCAGGTTGGCAATACCGTTGGCAATACTTGGCTGATGGTACGTAGCTGCTGCTCCGCTGGGCAATGCATTGTCGCTAACTCTAATATGTCGATTTATTATAGTTAAGCGTTTCTGTGTTGAAACTTGTTTGGACAGCTTGCGGTGCTTCATCAATGTATGGGGCTGTCCGTATGTGGTATATAGTACGTGTAATAAATGTATTACGGGTAGGTCAGAGTGTATTGCGTACTTGAATTCGTAACTTGCATGTCATCGCGCGAGTAGAATCTACTTGTAACGTAAATAATTTGCCTCTTATTTGATTCAACCCTGCCGAATTGTGTTAAATATAGACCCCGGTATTAATAGTGAAAAAAAAATTACGACTCGTAACTAAATCAGCTACATCTGCATGAACAAACCCGAGTTTGTTCATGTGTCATTTTTACAAAAAAATATTAAGTAAATTGAAATTTCTCTGAAAATAAATCCTAATTTTCAACTACTCCGGACGTGCTTTTTAATAGCCGCCTTTTAGAATGTACCTTTGGATGGTCTTGCTCTTTTTTATATTGAATGTCATAGAATTCTTATCGTTTTGTATGTTCTGTCGGATCCGATATAAATAGAATTAACTTGGTTACTTTTTTGGCGTTGCGCTAAGAAGGGAATGTAATATAATAAGCAAATTTAAGGCGTGTTTATGTCGTAGAGGATGTTTATGTTTCGGAAAGATACTAATATTTGTCCATCATGGCGTGTTATCCACTGTTTCTGCAACATCTTGTTATATTCTCGTAAGACAGTTTGTTGATGAAACGTACTTCCGAGACGGAAGTTGTTGTATGCGCCCTACCAGTGTGCGAGACTGGTGTGAACCCGGTGAGGATAAAGACAATTTTCAATCTATAAACACTCGGGAAAATTATTCGCCAGAAATAAAATCATTTCTATTGGAGGAAATACAAAAATGCCAATCACTTTTTTCTTGTGTAGTCTCGAGAATATTTGAGATCCTGAATATACGTATTCTTTACAATGAAATTTGCACTAGTATTAATATATTGTTTTAGTAGGTTAAACATTGCTTGTGGTAGAAGAATTATCTGAGACAGTTTGAAAACGCCTTTATGTGAGATGTGTACCAACCGTCGTAACATATTCAGCATCGCACATGTTTTCGTGTCGCTACATCAATCTGATTTTTTATACTCATCGGAAGAAAGTGGTCGTTTGGTAGAGATCGATTTGAGCGACATTTGTTCTATTACCTGATTGTCTGGAGGCTAATGCTCTGTGACTAGAGCTAATAAATGTATTTTTATAAAATCCATTTGAATAGTGCAGTAGCGTATGCTACATAATTATTTAAAAGATCCTAACCTACTAAAGTGATTATTACATTCATTAGGTTTGAATGTTAATTTTATTATTATATTTTGCATGTTCGTTGCGTCTTCATTTTCTGAAATTACGTTTTTTTTGTTTTTGTTTTTTTCAATGAGTAATGAATACTAATTTCACGTTTAGGTTAATGTAGTAAATTCATTTTTCCCTGCGAAGTTGTAGCGGACTTGTCGAGAGGAATCGTATTTTTGCTGCTTCATCCTCCCCTCCCTGTCGCCCGGGACGCTGTGCGAAATGAGAGCAACGGGCTAGATGCGCCGAGAGAATGAGTTGATTACTCCCATAGGAGAGGGACTATCACGACAAATTGCGTCGTGTGGAACCCGAGGCGAGTTAAGTCTTTTGTCGCCGCGAGACAAACAAAAGCTTAAAACCGCATTTAGAAACAAAACAATTGTGCAAGAACGTCGCTTTTTATTGCAATTCTTCGACTCGACGTTCGGAAAAGCATGGTTTAAAATGGACAAAAAGAAAAATATGTTTTCCTGTCAACTGAAGGATGCTCCTTTTTCCCATTTTGCTCGCCATATTTTTGGCGGCAATTTGGGATATGATTATGATAATTACGCATATCAAAAGTTAAAACAACTGGTATGTACAGAAAGGTGCTGAAATTGTTAACTCGCCTCATGTTATTCCGTAACTCACAGGGAATTCACGTTTCTCAGACGAAGTTTCTCAGAGAGAAGTGACTGTGTTTATTAATGCTCTAATTAAGGCTGGTATGATTTATATCATGTTTTATTTTTTAATCATATTTTTAATCATATTTTTAATCAATGATTTAAATCAATATTTATTATTTGTAATATTTTAAAATATATTTGTATTTTAAATATTGCTAAAATAAAAATTACCCTGACGAAAAGACTTGATATCAATTACAAAGTTCGTATTAACTTTTCACATAATTGAACAATTTTGAGTCAATATTATTTACAATAAAATAAACATACTTATGAAACAAAGAACAATAAACAATTTGTACCAGAGTTATATGCTAATATGATGCTAATAACATGATCGAATAGTGTTTATCCAGTATTTAATTGTCTGTAGATAAAAACTAATTTAGTAGCAATACTGCCCTAACACATACCGAGCTAGTTTCGAGAAAATCGCGTTTAAAGCTTATACGGTGTCCATAATTCTAGATTTACGATAAAATGTTTGCTAAAACCACTTAAAGTATACCTTAAAGATGATGAGTATTAATAAAAATGGAATTTTATTAATACTCATTTAAAGAAATAAATTAATATTGTTAAAACTAATGAAAACAGTAGTTAATCTTCCTAGTTTTAATAATATTAACGGGTTTCGTTATATGTATATTGATAAAATTCTATTTTAAGTGGGCAGCATACATCTCACTGTCCGTTAAATGTTTAATGGTAAGTGTGCAAGTAACAACCATTATACCCCATATTTTTCAATAACATAACTACTATTAAATAGAATTTAATATTTCAAAAACTGTCTAACATTGTCATAAGTTTTTCGATGAATTCAGTTGTTTTCAACAATAAGTGCTTTTTGATGAGGGCGGTATTTCGCAAAAAATTGTAACATTTCTTTGAATGAAGAATGCCTTTTTTCTAAATCATGTTAATTGATGAGGCCACAAGCTTATTTGGTAATGTGGACGGAAGAGAAATGTTTCAAGAGCACGAAACTATTACTCAAATTTCAAGATTTGTGTTGGTTAGGGTGGTATTGCACCGGACCCCTCAAATATATAGTATCTTTATTGTTTTAAATAAATTACAATAATGTAATGATAAATTTAAAAACTGATCTTTTAATAATTTTTTCTGCTTTTAAAGTAATTAAGTTTTTATGTAAGTAAAATAAATCACTTAACGACTGGTTTCAAGTGAAAACATCTAATACAATTAAAAAAGTCTGATTTAAATAAAAAATATCTGATATAAATTTTAAAAAACCTTATTTAAATCAAAAGTCTGATTTAAATCAAAAAATCTTATTTAAATAAAAAATCATATTTTTTTTAAAAATCATGATTTTTTTCCAGCCCTAGCTCTAATAAATAAATCTGAAATTATATTTAAAATTGCTCGTCGTGCAGAAAATGTTGAGGGTTATGCGAAATTGGTTCAATTGATTATTCTTTTTAAACGATACAATAAAAATGTTTTTCGTGTTTCAAAATTAAAATTGGAAGCTATGTTCGTGAATGATGAAATTACGTGGTATAACATTATCAACTGAGCTCTTCATAAATTTTTAAAACCATATAAAAAATAAAAGGAACTCTAAAATAATTCCTTTGCTGTTCAGAGAATTAGCAGAAAATTGGTAGTTAACTTTTTAAACAACAAACGTTTCACGTTTGCCAACTACTTCGAATTTTAAGCGTTTCGTGAATACGGATTTCGTAGTATATCCCTGTGATGGCATGTGCGCAGTGCTAGGAAACTCAACTGTTTTTGTTGCAAACAAGTAGAGAAACGTTGCTGTAATATTCTGCGTGTAGCTTTGAACTCCATGGGCCAATTGTGTCGCGATTTTTTCGCTACTTTTTGCTATCGTTTTCAATTTTGTTTCTGTCTTTTTGTTTTCTTGTGCGTACTTGCTCGTAAATTAATATCAGCTTGGTACACGGAAAAGTATCGTGTCGTGTGAGCAATTTACTTTTATATGGGAGTGTTCTGGTTATCTCGCTCATGCTTATTCGTATTCTTTCATGTGCCGCGGTGTCAAAGAAACTAGCTGTTATTACCTTCAACGTGGTAATTTTGTGTGCCATGACCGTAAAAGTGTATTTGCTGTAACAGAAAGCTGTATTCTCTCTGAATGGTCATGTTTAAATCTTGTGAAGACGAGGTAGTGCCGGTTTTTGCCGTATCTGTTTGTTATTCAGGCAAGGGAAGTGAGGTAGTGGCTTTTTTTTAGATCTTCCAGATTTATTGTCAAGTCTTATTCCAAGCCATGTTGGTTCTTTGCATTTCGGTGCCTTTATTACGTGGATTATGGGTGTGATATCTGCCACCACCGCAGCCCTAATTTATCATTTACGTACTCAATTTCGTTACTTTTTTGCAGTTTCAGCAGAAATAATGTCGTGAATCGCCGTTAAAACAACATAAATAAACAATAAAACAATAGAAATATATTTTAACGAAGCAACAATTGCCTTTTGAGATGTGGAGAAAAGTTGCCTAATTTGGCCTTTTTTAAATTTTTTTAATTTCCATAAAATTTTAATTAAAACAAAATATTTACCAAACATTGTAACATCTTTGTACTTTCATTATAAAATATAATATTTTAGTTACATTGTTTCTGCTAAAAAGAAATGAAAATAAACGGAAAGCGGGGAATAGTTCCAAATTGGGATACTTTTTACCTAATTTGGAGTCTTAGTGCCTTCAGTTGTATCTCAAAAGAAATGCACGAGTGACAATAAACGAATTGGAAGAACAAGTTTATTTATTGAAAATAACTTCAATACAATGTATCGAGACGATAAAGAAAAAAAAGGTCGAATTCATTTGAAGAAATCAGCGGCGCACCCAAGGGTGGGGTTCATGACTCGTCAGCCCTCTCAAATGTTAATGATACATATTCAAAAATATACCAAAATACAAAAATATTTTTCTAATTTTCTTTACTAACGGCAGTCATTCAGTATATTAATTGTTAATGTTATAAATGTTAGTTATATTAAGACAATAAAAATGTTTTATATTCAGCCTAAATGAACAATCCTTTATATGAAAACGTCAAGACGGCAGGACACTATACCTGAAAGAAATCCCAGAGAAAAATCTTGACTGTGTCTGAAAGAAATTATAGTTTTGGGGTAAACATCATTTAAAATCTCTCCATTTATTTAATGGTGTTTGCACCTCATTCAAATGATCAAGAAAATATCTAGAAGAAATAATTACAATATCTTAAACTGAACATGGCGGCCAGGGTTAAAATCTTCCAAATTAGTGAAATCAATATGTAGTGCAACGTAAAAAGTTCATTAAGTACTGCACTTTTAATTCTATAAAACCTTTTTAATAGGTTATTAGAAGAAAGTTAAGTACGAACATGGTAGCTAGTGACATAGAATTTCATCCTTGTGTGAACCTGTAATCTACGTCCCAGACACTCATAACTTTTCTTTTTCTTTCCTACTCACAGAGGTATATTGAACAACATCTTCACGATATTATTCGTGATCTAGTGAAGAGAAACTTAATTATTTATTCTTGTTCTCTTGATCTAGTATTTTCGATTATCCTAATTGCTGTTTGGATGGGCTGTTCGTTAAATCTGTCTTTTTCTCTTCTTCCAATAGTTGATATCGGGGATGCTCTAGAAAAACTTGTCAATCGTCTTCTCAAACATTTTAGTTTTAATATTTTCGTGTGATTATAGATAGAATCTTGTGAAGAGGATTCTTCAATCATTACCACTATGCTGAGTTTTGATAGAACTAGGTTCACGTGTTATCTACTCCAACTGCTGGTGCATCACGTTCACGTTTACATCACGTACTATTTACGTACATTCCATTGCATTGCGAAAATTCGGCAATTCGTCCAACTATATGGTACAGATAAGGCTGCACAACTACTTAAAGGGCAACAGTAGTCTCTGTATATTGGGAAGTTAATGAAGTATATTTGTAACAGCATGAACATTGCAATTACTTAATTTTTCTGCACACAATGGCCTATGATATATAGCACATAATTTGTAAGACACACTAAGGAAACAAGGAAATACTAAACCTGCTTACTGACTTACGAATTGACCATAGCCTAGATTTGTCATTGGCAAGCTCGGATTTGGGAGATCAAGATCATATTCATTATAATGATTTTGTTTCTTTTTACTATCTCACGATTTACCCCTCATAGAAATTCTGATTCTTCTTTGTAGCTGATATTTAAATCATTTCAATCCCGAAGTGAGAGCATTTTCGTGGAATATTGAAAAGTGGGTCGTAAATTGAATGTAGGGGGTTCCGTCAGGTTTGTGGGTTCATACGTTTGGCATAGTTCATGCATAACCGGGCATTCCCATTTACCGTGATGACACTAGGCTATTTTTCAGTCTCCTTGTCAATATGTTCGTACAAGTTCTCGCTCCACCTTATAATAGTTATATATACTATCCCCGTGTCTTTCTGATACTTTTTTAAAATTTTTTAATCATATGCGCCCATTTTATTGCACATCCTAATTAAACATGTCTTCTCGTCTCTGTTCTATTTTTTTCATACAGAATAAATAAAAAAATTCCCCATCCATGCACAATCAACCTGTATCCCCCTTGGTTCTTTTTTCTCTCTTCTTTTTACTTCACTTTTAGGACTTCATTTTCCCTTGGTGTTGCTTTAACTCGCCTAAGATTCATCTTTTAATTCCATTTTTCCATAATTTCTCTCATGTGTCACTTATTTCGTTTCCCTCTTTTCAATAGCTTTCTTCCTACTCAATAGTCATTTTTTATTTGGGTTTTTCTGTTTTCCTATTCCTAACTGCCTGCTGTCACCTGACCGCTAACTCCTATTGTCGCCCGACTGGCTTTTACATACCGTGTTCACCCTGTCCGATTGTCTCAGTGCGCGTCAGCTGTGCATCCCCATCGGCTCCCGGCCCATTCAGCCCCGTCTGTCCCCTCCACCCTTTCTACAGTACTTCGCTTCTGCTCGGCACTCTCCACTTCATACCTTTTCGCCCCTCCACGCCCACTTCCTGACCACTCTTCTCCACCCGCAATTCCACCGCATTCCATCGCAAACTGCCCAGCTCTTGCCCGCTCCGCTCTTGCCCGCTCTGCTCTTGCTCGCTCCGCTCTTGCCCGCTCTGCTCTTGCTCGCTCCGCTCTTGCTCGCTTGCTCGTTTCGCTCTTGCTGGCTCCGCTCTTGTTCGCTCTGCTATTGCTCGCTCCGCTCTTGCTCGCTTCGCTCTTGCTCGCTTCGCTCTTGCTCGCTCCGCTCTTGCTCGCTCCGCTCTTGCTCGCTCCGCTCTTGCTCGCTTTGCTCTTGCTCGCTTCGCTCTTGCTCGCTCCGCTCTTGCTCGCTCCGCTCTTGCTCGCTCCGCTCTTGCTCGCTCCGCTCTTGCTCGATCCGCTCTTGTTCGCTCTGCTATTGCTCGCTCCGCTCTTGCTCGCTCCGCTCTTGCTCGCTCGCTCGCTCTTGCTCTTGCTCGCTCCGCTCTTGCTCGCTCCGCTCTTGCTCGCTCCGCTCTTGCTCGCTCCGCTCTTGCTCGCTCCGCTCTTGCTCGCTCCGCTCTTGCTCGCTCCGCTCTTGCTCGCTCCGCTCTTGCTCGCTCCGCTCTTGCTCGCTCCGCTCTTGCTCGCTCCGCTCTTGCTCGCTCCGCTCTTGCTCGCTCCGCTCTTGCTCGCTTCGCTCTTGCTCGCTCCGCTCTTGCTCGCTCCGCTCTTGCTCGCTCCGCTCTTGCTCGCTCCGCTCTTGCTCGCTCCGCTCTTGCTCGCTCCGCTCTTGCTCGCTTTGCTCTTGCTCGCTTTGCTCTTGCTCGCTTTGCTCTTGCTCGCTTTGCTCTTGCTCGCTTCGCGCTTATTCGCTTCGCTCTTGCTCGCTCCGCTTTTGCTCGCTTTGCCCTTGCTCGCTCTGCTCTTGCTCGCTTCGCTCTTGTTCGCTTCGCTTTTACTCGTTCAGCTCTTGCCCGTTCCGCTCTTGCTCGCACCGCTCCAGCCCGCTCCGCTCCGGCCCGCTTCGCTCCGACCCGCTTCCCTCTGGCCCGTTTTGGCCCGGCCCAACTCGACCCGATCCGACCCGCTGTGAACTGACCCAACCCGTTCTGACCCGACTTGACCTGCTCCCTACTGACCCAACCCAACCCGACTCGACCCCACCCTATCCGATCAAATCCGCTCCGCACCGCTTCACTCCACCTAGCTCCGCCCCCCCTCTGCCCATCTCGCCACCATTTTCCGCTCCCCGCTCCGCCCCACCACCCAAGTCTACCGTGCTTCCCTCCTCGCTCCGCTTCCCACCGCGCTGCTAGCTGCTTGCACGTCGCCTGGCAGCTCAGCGCCTGCGGGCGGCGTATCAGGTTTCATTGTGCGCAGTTTTCCCTCCCGCGAAGTGCTTTTTCGCCACGATTATGACAAGTGTGTAAAAGGGGTGATAAAGCTCGTATTTCCACCCCTAAACGCTGGCCCATACTACGGAGGCTTTTCATTACCGACTCCTTTTCAAGAGGGCAAAGGGAAAGAACACCGCCAGGCACCTCGCAACACCTTTCCTTTACGGAAATACAGTCATTTTAAGTCGCTTGGTGTCGGGTTGGCAAAGTGAGTTTAATTTCGATCCTTAAAAAACCTTGGAACACGTCCAGCTATTGTTCTTAAGTTCGTGGGAGCTGAACTTGGACAAATCCTTGTTTACTGCCTGGGAAATGGCGTGTTCCCGGGAAATTACTATCCATCACCTTTTCATAATATGACATGTTTTATTTTTTATCCCGCCGCCAAGCTGCTCACGCTTTTGAATGAATGATATATACATAGAGTCCCGTATAATTAACAGTGCCCGACTTTCGCAAGGACTTGGAAACCGAGTTGTAAACTAAAGAAACTTTATTACAACGTAAACACTTAATGATGGGACACATGTTGTTTCTCATTAGCTTAAATTTTTAAAATGTAAATTATGTACCCACTCGCCAGCAACCTAGAAACTGCGGAGCGTTATAGGGTAAACACTAATACTGACTCCATATTATGGTATTACGCATGCATATGCTTACGGCATGCACCGACACTTAGCTTCAAAACATTATGGCGATTTACCTCTTAAAGGGAAGACGCTGGAGAACCCAAGCATGAGGCAGGTGTGGCGCTCGATAATTTTCTGGAGGCCAGGAGGTGAAGTGATTCTCTGTAAATAGTAGAAAAGCCGAAGATCTAACATATTTCTTAGTTGTAATTCATGTAATTAGTGCTTAGTCATTGTTTTCTAAATATTAAATGAAAAAAAAATATTGTAGAAAATGATTTCTTAGGATTATTTGTGAGGGTCGAAAATTGAGGAAGCATTGTTTGCTGTTCTATTTTGAATTCAAAGAAAATATTGCAAAATATAAATTTGTGTTGTGTTGTATTGTATTTGAATAATATGATAATTCATTATCATTCCAACAAGATTATGCAAATTTACCATTTTTTTACTATTTGAACCTCTTATGTTCGATGTGATACAGCCCAAGTGAAGATGTCTCTTAATTTTCGAAATTTAGTGCATTGTGTAATATATTGTCTATGAACATTTCGGAATTCTGTTATATAATTCGGGAACGTACAAATTATTCGAGGACTGTTATTTTTTCTGCCTCGAGAGCAATAACCAGATGGCCCGTGTTTGGGGAGCACTTATCTATTTTTTAAACATTTTATTCACTAATTTTCATAATTTGGGTACTACAGAATGTTTATTGATAGTACCAATGTTTAGCTTCCTAATGATTGTTGAGACCAATAGAATCGAGTTTTGTTGGAAGTGTAACAACTTTCGTTTGAAGAATACTCGACCTTTTAATGGTAAACATCGAAAGTACGTAGAACTTCAATATGGAAATTTTCATGTTTAAAATACTGTCCATAGTTCAGAGTAGACAGTGATCATAGTAGGTGGCAACTATGGTGTATGCTGTTTTGGTACTCTATATGTGTGTAGAAACAGTCGCAAATGTGTTTTCTGCGTTTAAAGTAGCCAGTGTTTGTATAATTATTTATAAAGTTTCATGAATTCATTGCTCTTCACATTTTTGCCCGTTTATAATTCTGAAAAGACTCATTCGAGATAAACAACCTTTTATGCATTTATACCCAATTTACACAATTCAGTTGCTTTTTATATTTCTGCGTTAATTTTTCTTTGTAAACAAATATATTAATTTCTTTTGTTACTAATAAATAATTTACATGTTTCTAGAGTGTGTATATATTTCTGAAATGCAAACTTTTGCATAAAAAGTATTTTTTCCAACCAATGTTTGAGTGCATATTGCGGCTCAGCTGTTCGAAATTACGAACGGGTTTATTAGATAAAATATGCTTAAAATTGTATTAAGAGCTTATTTTCGAAGTTTCGTTTTTTCCTCCCTGGACACATGTATATCTGGTCTCTGCTGGGTAGCGAATGTTACATCATAAGTCCTAGAACAAAAGTCAAATACATAAAATATGACTTTGGTATGAGTTTTTTTCATGGATTCATCAAATCTTCGTACAATCACGTAAAGTGTTTTTCTTGTTGCTTCTTCTTTGGTGGAAGTTGAAAAGTGGAAAAATTTCACGTGGAAATATCCATTTTGTCAAAAGTACAGGATTTAATTTATCGAAGCATTAAAGAGTTTTTGATACATTGATCTATAATATATAAACTAGAATCAACACTGTTAATTGATAGGAACTATGAAGAATTTCTGATAGTTGTCACTGACAATTGTAAACGAAATAACAGGTGTCTCTTAGTTTTCCTTTCTTTCAGGTATTCATTAATTCGTTATGGTTATTTATTACTATAATTCATTTAACGATAAAATCAGTTTTAGTGTCAGTTGTAACATTGATTACCTTCAGTGCATTCCCAGAAGCTGATTTAGGGTAGCAGTGAAGTGAAGTCAAAATGACGTGACATCGGACGTTTCTCTTTTTTACCTTTTAATCGCCGTTTTTTTAATGATTATATTTGTCCTCGACATTTTATTGATGTTTACTGTATATTGAATGCTGTCATAAATACATGTATTTCAGAACAAAAGGATGCCGCTGAAAACAACAGTACGCAAGTGAACATGAATGGAACGAGAAAAGGGCGCGAAGAAGAAAATGCGTGTATTTACTCGAAGACGGTCAGCTTCGGCCCCGAAGATGGAGTTTATGGGCGCGATGAACGAGCGAGTGAAAATACGTAATTGTCTCGTGTCCCGCTCAGCTTTGTATGTAAGACATTTCACCGTTCGCACTCTTGAGTGTCGTGGGGGCGTAGTTGTGTAGTGTCCCAATCGATTGAAAAGGCGCTTTTTCCGCTCAGAACGCTGTGCGTGAGTGTCGTTTCATTAAGCCACGACTCTGTCGAGTTGCTTATTATTGTCAGTTTTCCTGTTCACCGCGGAAGTACGCGATTACCGACATTGATTGTTATTATTTTTTAACTTGCTTTCTTGTAATTATGTCTTTCCTGGCGAGGATGTTTTCGTATTACTAAATAGTGATAACAGGAAATGGTGTGATCTCGCGGCTAATACTTAGTAAATATTTTTCAACAGGGGATCTTTCGAATATGACGATTCGCGAATATGGAACAGATAAACATGAAGAGGACCAATGGCACTTCCACAAAGAATCGTCATTGGACCTTTAATGGGTCTCACCTGAGTGAATTATTTGTTGATAAATTTAGCTTCATATGAACCACTCTTTACTGATGATTGCAAAATTTGTCGGGTTATTAAATCAGATGAAGATATTTTGCTGCGTGACTTAGATTACCTTTTTGGGTGGAAACATCATGGTAACAAAAACTTCAAAGAAAATCACATTTGGTAGGGGTCGAAGTTATAGTGAAATTGCGTACAAATTTAACAACAATGTTATACCCTCGACTCACCTCACGTCGTGAGAAAATACTTAGAAATACAACTAGATAGTAAATTGAGCTGGGAAAATAAAGTAAATTTCGTTGTGAGGAAAGCTTGTAGTTCTTTACATTTTGTTATGCGGATTCTGAAGAAGAAAACGTGGGAGCTAAAGGACTAGCGTGTATGTCACTGGTGCGTCTCTACAGAGTTTTGCGCTATATGTAGGAACCCACACAGAATTTCGCAGCAAGATAATCTAGAAAAGGTCTAGCGTATAGCAACAATATTTACTTTCATGGGTGCTAACAAAAGAGGAATTTAAGAGTCAGTCGAAAAAAGTCGTGACTCCGGTATGTGGACAAGGGGGAAAATCGAAATCAGTCTGGTGAACCTACAAAAGTTTGGAAATTTCGTTCGACGGAAACAATAACAACCCTGGAAGAACCAGACTTGTATATCCTCATATGGGTCTGTCGCATCGCGCGCTTCATAAAGTTTAGGATAGTGTAGAAATAGACACATTATAGGACGTGGATATGAAATCTACTGGAGACTTTTTCAAACTTCGCTTCACCCTATTCTTTTCGCATCCATTATAGGTTTCTCTCAACAGGTTCGCGACACGTCTTAATTCAGCTCAATTCAATTCAGTGATTGCCTTTCTTTATGTGGCGGGACTCGGGCCATCAGACCTCCTCTTCCGCCTCAACATGCAAATTTTGTTACGCTCTTTTCGCCGTCTAATAAATAAAAGAAGGTATTACTCGAGCGACGGAACTGGTGATACATTTTTAGCTCAGAGGTTTCTTTTAGGCTTCAGGAACTTTTACGTGCAGTAAATCTACAACGTGGGACAGACGGCTTCACTTCCCTTCCGAAGGAAGGCGTCGATCGAATTTGAACCCGAGAACTTTGATGTAAATCTAATACGCGTACCGTTACTGAGTCGACGCCGCGATACCTTAGTATATAGGTTGGGGGACTTGGAATAATTACGTAGAGAGCTTTGTGTACCTGGTTCTCATGCTCCGCGCAGATCACAAGGAACCTTTGTAAGTTGTCAGCTCCGTGCGTCAAAAATATACCTCGCTTGCGCTAACGAGAAATACACTCACCCTCTCCCATATACACCTGAATGCCTTGATGTCCGGATACCAGCTGCCTGGCTATCCGAACATGCCTCCGCACCGACTCCTCCTCGGCCATGATTCTCAATCTCTTCCAAGCGCCTTCAGTTCGGCCTTCGGTAAGTGGCAGCGGTAAGTGGTTAGCGAATGCCCCACCCGCTCGCGACACAGCAGTGGTGCTGGAGTCGGGGGACGCAGGGATTAGGGACTGAGATGGAGGCGAAGACGGGAGGGGAAAGGACGAAGTCGGGACTGGCGCGGAGAGACCGGGAGGAGCGGTTGAGAGAGGTGGCCCTCTCGTTTACTGTAAATAGAACCTTCTTCTCACCTATGTGCCTACCTGAATGCCTGGATATTCGGATGCCTGCTACCTACCCGTTCCAGCTGCCCTCCTCTGCGCCTCCTCTCACCCCGTTGCTAGTGTGGTTCGGAGTTCGGCAAGCGCGCCCGCTCGTGACACGTCGGAGGAGACGTGAGGACGAGGGCGACGTGATGGTGACACGAGAGGGGGGAAACGAGAGGACGACGACGGGATGGAAAGTGGCGGTGGAGGGGAAGCCGGGAGAAGAGGCGGGAGAGCGACGGCCGCCCTCCCCCACTGGCGTAAATTAAGAAGTGGCTGTTAAAAGCAAAAGTTTGGCGTGGCAGTCTTTTTACTTCCGAGAGCTTCGTCATTCATCGCCGGTGTTCAGCTGCAAGGCGAAGGTGGCGGTGGAGGCGCCCGGCGGGGGCGCCGTCGGTCGCCTCCGTCGCGCCGCCGCCGCCGTCCCCGCCGCCGCCGCCTCCGCCTCGCGAGCCGAGCCGAGCCGAGCCGACGCGACGCGCGCTTCCCGCGTTGCGTTGGGGCTTCCCTGTCGGCCCGGGGAGTCGTCTTTTGTAGTTGAAGTGGGAGTAAAAGTAACGGTAAAATGAACAAGTGACTGTTCGTTTTAGCCCCAGTATTGCAGGGTGGGAGGAGCAGCTCTGAGGCCCACCGATGATTGTTTTATATAGGTTTCATTTTTTTTAGAAAGTGAAAATCATTGATATTGTTTTTGACGTTCTTTTTGTTCAAAAGAATAATGCTATTTTTCACAAGTGTTTACTAGAATTTGAGTTATAACTGCGTATTTGGCTATGGATAAAAAACTATTCACTCGAAAGCTGAAAATTCAAAAAATCTTTTGGAAATATTTGTAGTATTTTAAGACTTAAGTATGACATATTTAACTACATTACTATGTAATAAAGATACATTGACCTTTATTAAAGAAGGTCATACAAATTTGGCTTTTATTAAATAAGCCGTTACACAAAATAATAGGTTTTGTTTATAACGTTAAGTACAAATATTGTTGCGAAATGTTTTATGTTGTTTTTTCTTCGATTGTAGAACTTAAAATGAATCATGGTTTTGTTTAAATGATAACATATGTATAATTGGATACGTATAACATACGTATGATCCAATTTATATTAATTTAGCAAAATAGTCTAATACTTCAATATAATTAAACTTACAGCTATAGTCTCTCGGGGCGGTCCCCCCGGTAATGCATAGGCCCATATATGCGTTGGTATTGCTGGAGTTAATTTTCGTGTTGGTTCTGCCTAAGCTTTCCTGAAGATGTGATTAACAGAAACGTTATTATGAAACGAAACGATACTTTAACGTAACGAAACGTTATGACCTTTGCACCTTCATGAAAATCCGCTTGATCTCAGCCGTCCCGTTTATATTTATTTTCATTTTTTTAAGTTTATTTTTTGATTCTTTTTATCATATTTATTGATTTATTCCTACTTTCGCCTTACCGCAACAGCATTTACCAGGAATAATATTATTTTTGCAATGCATGTAACAACATGAACAGCACGCGCAGAATGTAATTAAAATTATATTTTTTTCATGATTGTAATCAATTATTGTAAAGTTTAATGGATGTATTCTTTACAAATGGATTTTAGACAAGTAAATTAAATAAAATTAGACGAGATAAAATATTCGCAGCTCCGTAGCATTTAGAGGAGTGAAGGTAAATGAAAATTCTGTATTTCTTAGCTCTACGAATTCATTATCTGCTGTTGTGTACTTAACGCTAGGGTGATATGATGTCAAATGAAACTAGTATGAATAGTAATTTCCGATTCCATTCAGCTTTGTTTCAATTTATGTTTAATTATGAAGCCGCTTTCCGATTTAACCGCTACATTTGATTCATTGGTGAGAAACAGGATTCCGGTTAGTTGTAGAGCTCTTACTGCCGAGTTACTATAGAAAACATTTTACGCAATCTTAGTGTCGTATGTTCGATTCATGCTCCTTTACGATTATCATTTTCTGGTTCACAACTTCATGAATTCACCGCGCGAAGTGAAAAGGGGCGGACGTATAAGTGAATATAGAAATGAAATAGTAAAGTAATAAGAGAAATTAAAATTAACGAGAACAGTCTACTTGAATCCCAGGGATATAGCGCGCGGGCCGAAATGAACGACCGCGCTGGGCACGTGTGGTCGCACGCGCCACTTCCAAATGTGTGTGTGTGTCGATTCGCTAAATATGTGCGGCTGGAAAAATATGTATCGCGAGTTGCACTGCCGAAACTGGAAACGCGGCGCCCAATCTGTTCGGCCAAACAATGAATCAGGTCCCGCTCGGGTAGCGGTAGGGCCCGCGGCAACCGTAAAAAAAACAGCACCCTGGACACGTCGCCCCGGGGAGTTCGGTGTGCAACGTCCCCGGCCCCCTTGCACCCCATCGCACCCGCCCTGGTCTCCCTGCTCGCCGACTGCCTCGATAAACCAAAATGTTCCATGGCATGGTTCGACATTCTCTACCCTTTGCAAGGCCCCGTGCCCCACCGCACTAAAAATCTATTGCTTCGATAGTTTTGCGCGTGATTGTTTGGAGATAACCGGCGAATGTCGATTTTTTTTGTTTGCCTCTCCTGCCCGGGTATCACGAGCGATATGTTTGTAGAAAATGTTACTCTGAGTCGTTTTTTATCCTCAGAAGCTGACGGTAGTATTGTTTTGTAGATTAGCGTGCGATGATTGTGTTATTTTTTCCATAAGCATATGTATTTAATTGATGCTTGAAACAATATTTTATGAGAGTGAAGCAGACTCTATTCTCTAAAATATACATTTTTGACACACTGAAATGTTTCCCCTTTTGTGTTCGGCGGTAGTGCTGGGATGGAAGCGCATGCAACTTTACTCTGCTTTTGCCTATTAATACGGTTTAATTTTCATACATTGTGTTGACATCCAAAAACGTGTTAGTAGATTTTTTACCGAAATCCGGCAATAGCAGTTGTTAGTGGATAACTGGCCATACAGAAATTTAGAATATCAGTATTATGTTTTATTTATACTCGTCAGTATATGTAGTATCATTGTACTTGTTAGTTACACCGTTGATTATGATACACAAATTGAGATTCTAATCTCTTCTCGGTGAGAGAATAATTTCTAACAACTTTATTTTACTCATTCACCCGTTTGTTCTTCCATTTGCAGAAGGTGGCTCGTGCTGCAAACTGCAATCCTCTTGCCTCTCGTTTTGGCGCGACCCCAAAGTTAGAAAGAATTTGTTTGCATGCATTACTTTCGTTTTCCCGAAGTGTAATACCATTATCTTTTCTGTTTGTTTCCATTTTCATTATTTTGTAACCGTTATTCTTCCTGACCTTGTGCGCATTTTTTCTTTACATTGTTTCTCTATTCGTTTTGTAAGACCACTTTCCCCTGCGACATTGCCAAATAAATCAAGAAAGGCTTGATTCTCACACCTGTGATTCACAATAACGAATGCTTTGAAATATTTTAATTGTTTTTGTTAACCCAGGTGATGTAGTGCAGAAGAAAGCTTCGCGATGTGCAACGGTTTATTTTTATGGAAGGTCACAAAACTTCATGACCAGATATTGCGACAGTTGGGATGTATCTTCTAAACTGAAAATCGAATATACTAGCGCTGTAGGTAACCCTTCAGAGAGCATGGAGAGAAATGGCAATTAAAAGTACTGTAACATTTCAGTTCACTTGTATCAACTTGAAGTTATCAAGCGAGTAAAACATTTATTATGATATAGTGTTTGTTCTTATACTATGTCATTTTTTAAGTAAAATTGCGCATCGGCGACGCTGTAATCACAGCCTTTTATCACATGACAGTTTTCCATGGAAAGTGACTTCTCGTCGAAACTCAGCAGCTCACAACCGACTGTTTTTTGAACGCGTTGTTGACGTGCATGTTGCATCCCTTTATCGTAAGTTCAGTTCTCGCACGTTTTTCAGCGAGTAAAATGTGACGTACGTGTCGTATTTGAAACTGTGCTGCTTTCTTGTGCCACTGCATGTCACTGTCAAATAAATGTCATCACGACTTGTAAACCTATGAATTGCTTAGTGACATCGCGATTTTCTTTTCATTTTCGAGTGACTGCCAACTGTTTTCCATATTGTGGGAGGATGAGTTGGACATTTATACTCGCCGCGTTCTGTTGCGAACAAATATTCAATGTTTTTATTTGGATTATTGCTGTGTTTCAATTAAGTCGCGTGTCGCTGTCGTACACGATATAAACTCTAACATTATCCAGAGCATGCGGATTAATTGTGCACATACGACTGATATGTATTTGTGTTCATAAAGGTCAGACGGCAGAACACTCTTCTCATAATAACGCACGCTACTCGCTTGTTTTTCTGGTGTCTCTCTCGTCAACCGAAGGATGATTACCTCGAGGTGTTTAAATACAGAATTTACATAAGCTCAGTAATCTCCAGCTTAGGATCTAATATAGCATTTTTTAAACTATTATTTTATTACATCATTGTGCAAATCAATAACATGAATGGAGCCCGCAATTAGCCATATTTTATTAATTGCTCTTGATCTCATAGATAAAATGCCTCCGTTTAACAAAGCCGCTTGACAGCAACTGTTATATCTCATATCCTTTGTTTACTCTCATCTAGTGTGTATGCATTAAGCAAACATTGTTTCAAAGCAAATTCAGTACTAGAGTACTCATTCGGAGTGACATCTTCAATATCCTAACTTGAAAAGTGTCTTAGTGCTTTATAATTGCGAAATTTCAATATTTTTTAAAAGTAATTTCATTATATGCATTCGTGGATTATAACCACCGTGGTCCTTCGTAAACGTTTTTATAATATTTAATAAAAAGACTATTCATAAGAAAGTTATCTAATTAATTTTCTTGGAATTAAAAACTTAAATTCGTAATTATGGGTTCACCTTGTCAATTGTTTCTCATGCCGTATTTCCAGTATTTCTCTGGTCATATTAGAATTAAATTCGACTTTTCTGTAGAGCTCTCGAAAATTAAAGGTCAAATTCCAACTTTGCAACGTCTTTTAGCACACACGAAAATTGAGAGGTTGATACAGCGGCAGGTCTAAAAAGTGTTTCTGGGGAGAGTGGAAGTTTCAGATCACATCTCCTCACTTCCAATTAATTTGGTAATAATATTTTTTTAATTGTTAAATTGAAGTAAGAAAATTTATTCATAATGAAACTATTCCTCCGAATGAGTTGCAATCATATGTGTAATTGTTTTGGATAAATTGAACAATATTACCAGAAAATGCGGGCTTTGGTGTGGAGGCATTGCTCCCACGTCCCTTCCTAGGATCTGCGACTGGCTTGATTGTCAGAAATTGAAATAGATTTCCTAGCGAAACTAAATTTATCGAAGCTATTTTGTGAAAATTGGAATGTAGTAGTCAGAGTAAGAATTATCCAAGTTTGCTAAGGAAAACTAGATTTGACTGACCTTATTTTTTGACAAATTGTTAGAACCAGTTTTGCTTGAATTGGAGTATCAAAAGTATTTAACAGTTGTCTTTTTTAGTTTGCCACACTCTATATAATGATAAAGTAAGCAGATGAAAATTCTGCCGAAGGCGAAAAAGAAAGAACAATGCTGATTACTCTGAAATTTGCACGAAAGCTGGGAAGAAATATGATGAAAATTTGTTCAAATAAGCTAAGAAAATGAAATTATCATCAATTAAAGTGCCACAATTGGATTTTTGTTAAGTACTTCATTTCAGTTAAAACTGATTTAAACTCTTTGCTAACAAATAATGTTTGTCAAATCTAGTTTTCTTTAGCTTATTCAAATATTGCTAATTCTGACTAGTAAATTTTAGCTTTTGCACAAGTTAAATCTAGTTTTCATTAAATGATACTAGTTTTGACAGATTTCGGGTTTCAACAGCAATTAATTACACTTGTGAAAACATTGAAGTTTTTGTTAAGATAGCTTTATATTCGCAGTAAATTAAATACTAGAAAATAATGCTTTGTTGTTGGTTAATCCACAGTAGTTGCAGCATGAAAGCAATACTGTCTACATTCTATCCGTTTGTAATAAATTCGTTAGGTATCTGATTTTGTTAAAATTAAACGAAATTTAATCAGTATTTTCCATGACTGGATATAGAAATATTTACTTATTTAATATTATATTTCAATGTAAATAGTGAATCATAATAAATTGATGAGATTGACTCCAATTGGGTATGAATAATTTGAGAATCGTGAGTGTTAAATAATGCAGATCTCCATTGCGTTTTGCCGTGTTGTGTTTTCCCACGTTCGTTTCTAAACTTCGGGTTGACCCAAAATTGGTTTTTGTGACTCTCTTCCTTTTTTGAAGTAAACTTCATCAATGTCTGATCCATGTTTGATTGTTCAATTTGAGACGATTTAATAAAATCCCCTTTGCCATTCGCCTAGACGCATGTTTCATGTAATAGTCTAGTTCAACACCATTATGTACATATATTAATGTTATATCTAAAAGTGCAAAGGAGTGTTTTAGGAAAATTTCTTATGAGTTTTGCGGTAAAACAATTTGTTTAAGTAAACGTGCTGGAAACCATGAAATAATGGATGTGGATCTAGACAGTTTAATTTGTACGAAGGTAAAATCATCCCTCATCCTCATGTCACGAGAATACTAAACGGTATAACATTATTTCGTGATACAAATGATATTCATGGAACAAGTTCTTTGTACGTAGATATATTTTGTGCAGTGCAATTGTTTTTTGTATTCTTCTTGAAAGAATATTTCAGACTAGCTTGCCATAGATTTATTTACTTGCATAACAAATAAATTATCCCCCGGAATCCATCTATATTAACTTATAAAGCTCTTTCGCAACCAAAGAACACTTACATTACAAGTAATATTTTACGGAATATTATAAGAGTTACCTCGCTATATTATTCAAATTAGATTTTAAGTGTAACAACGTAACATATTATTCCATTGAAATGTTTCTATCTACTTGTAGACAAGCAAGTACTGATGGAAGTTTGGAAGCATTGATAAATAACCCGAACACATGCAAGCTGCAGCAATATGAGTAATGTACGGAGGAGAGGTTTTGAACAAGGAATCTGAATATTGGAGTGTGGATAGTCATTTGTTGCAGTTAAAAAACAAGCAAGAAAAGTCCACCATGGCCGTCACCTGTTCATCGAAATAAAGACAATTCACATTCTATTTTACTTCAACGTTAAATAATTAACATTCGGTTTTGAACTTTAAAACTGGAATTGGTTTACAGTTCTCTAATTTATTTTCTATAGCCTTATCATTGATTTTACGGTACACATTAATCAAACCTGATTTCCCACTCCTGCGAATTGTCAGCAAAAACGATGCACTGAAAGCTACCTCATTTTCCGCCCCATTGACATAAGTAACTACGCGCGGGGAGAAAAATGACCCGGGAAGTTTTCTGAACGGCATGTCGGCAGCCACAGCCGCGGGCCGCCTGGCCAGCGCATCGCTCCGTGCGGGCGGCAGCGGCGAGGACCCGACTCCCCCCCTCCCGGCATCGACTTCCCGAAAACGCGCGCCGGCGAAAACGCGGCCGGAAGTACTCCGACTTTGCGCGTTGCGCCACCACCGTTGCGATAATTCGAAATCCATTTACCGGCATTCCAGTGGCTGCAGCGGCATCATAATACCTCACATAGGGTTAATTGCAAGCTAGATCTTCATCGCTATCGGCCCGCCCATCCTGCGGTCGATTCATCCCCGCGATTCGCTCGCGCATAATTACCTTTGATTGATGCGTAACGGTGTAGTGGTATTCGCTTTGTGCAACTGCGTTGGTCCTGGTTTTATCCCCGGCGCCCCCTCCCCAGCCTCCCTCCCCTGCCGGCCTTTCTTTTGTGGGCATTTTATATACGCGGCGTGTCTGCCGTGTACACAACTTCCTCGATTTTTCTCCATGTTCAGAACTACGATAAATAATAATTACGAGCGATAGCGGCGGGGGCGGCGTCTAGCCAGCCGTTTGTTTCGCCTCCACTCATATATTCTGTTGAGCCAATTCTACATCGCACGATTCATTATTTTAAACGTGGAGCATCCGTCGGCGTTTACATCCGCTGCCCGGCGGCGTGTCCCCCTTCTCCGGGCATCCATCCCCTCTTCAGAGCCGTCGCCCCCGCCCCCGCGCTGTCCCCCGCCGCCGGGCCTGTCCAGCTGCCCGACGGGCGCCGCCGCCGCCGCCGCCGCCGCCGCCGCCACCGCCGCCGGCAACTGGCCCATAAGCGCGCGAATTATCATCGTTCTCGGTGCTCCACGCGCGCCGGCAGTGTGCGGTGTGATGTTCGCTGTAAAATGTTTTTTCAGAACGTGAAAATTAACTGTAGTGCGTACTCTTAGGTGAGTACGTGATTTTTGTAATCAGATTAACAAGTCTTTTGTTGCTTATATTAGGGGGTATTTAATTTACTTTATTATTGTTGTCCGGTGTGAAATATTAAATCCTGACTCGTTTGAGATGCGCTGACGAAGGCGCTACACAACGATTGGAAATTGAATCCGATTTTAATGCGGGCGGATGCAATGTAAGTTGGGTTATTTTCCTCTTTTCCGCTGTGTCTCGACATTCATCCTCCGCCGTTCTCCCCGTGAGAGGCAGCGCCTCCCCCTTCTCCTCCCGCTACAATCGCCTGCCCGTGCGCATGCTTGCGTTCCACCCCTCTGACGGGTAGCCGAGAGAATCGTAAAGCTGTTACACCACATCAGCGCTTGCATTTGTGAATATGAATTTTATTGAAACTTCGAATCGTTGCGTATGCGCCTGCTACAATTGGCTGTGGGAGAGGGAAATTTTTTGATTGACGATCGGGCTGTAAAAGGGAACTGCGGTTTTAATTACTTTCACTACTTAGCAGCTCAATTTTTGCGCGGGATCGTGCGCGAGCGCGAGTGTTTAGTTCGTGTCTGAAGTGGCGTCTGTAATGAGCAGAGATGTAACCACTCGCACTTGTACGCCGCGATGTTCTTTTTGAGTTGCTTCTTGCGTGTTCTAAAGAGAAAGAGTACACCGCATGCAGCTTTCCACGGTATTTTTTGAAATAAAAAGAAATGATGGGGGAATGTAAAGTTGCGCCTCACCTTTTTGGTGATGTATTCAAGGGAATGGAAATCGGCGTGAAAAAGCTGCTCGTAGCGTACGCGAAAGGACGATTTTTCATGTACGATTTACTTCGTGATATGCGGGAAATATTTGGTGTTAGCGATTTTTTTCCTACCGTTTTACTCGCGAGCTCTTTATTCAATGCCGTTAATTGTCCATATGTGAATGCTGTAATGTAAACTTTTTATTTGGTATGTGCTATTGCAATAATTATTGTATGGCAGACATTGATATTTTGATACGTTGAAATACTGTAGTAAGGCACGCCAGTGACAAATAGCGATAAAACACGTGAAGCATTATGGTGGCACTTAGCTGAATAGAAAGTGTGTAGGTACTATAAATTGTGCTGGCGAGAATTTGACATGTGGACTCGATACAGATTGCAACGAATTCCAATGTGCTTTCGTGTATATCACTTATCAAAGATATTAAAAAGGTGGTTCTTAACGCACGCTATCATTCCAACAAGTTATTGCTTTAATGATTTATTTTATGGTTAGACATCTGATATTTTCATATATTTGGTGATAGTTTCTTTTCAAAATTATTTCATTACATGATTTGCAACCTTCATTTTTTAAATTACCTAATCTAATTTCAATGTAATTTTTGGGTAGAATTCAACCCTGGATAATTTTTTAAGAAAAAATAATCGGCGGAGAAACTTGCAGCCGATATTTTGTAGATTTTTTTTCATTTTGTGCTCAATCATTGACTCCTAAATTGTGTAGATCTTAACTTCGTAATTGTAATTGAACTTTAATTTTCCGACGATCCCAGATATTTTTTATAAAGAAATCAATCCTACGTAAAATAGCATTTGAGTAAAAAGCAAAACATTATTTTCAACTCGTGGATATGGTTTCAAATATTTTGTGTATGATCAGATAATATAAAACGCTTAGAATTAATTACAAAAGCATTGTGGAAGTGATTCTTAATGTGACGAATAAATTGAATATTTTAAAATTAATTTGGTTTGTTTTGTTTACTCAATAATTTTGAATTTACGATGTTATAAAATCACATTTCCGAATTAGGCTGCTAACGTTTATGTCAATAAATATATTGACCTTTTTTGTTTCAGCTAATCCAAGGAATTGTCTCTCTCTAAAAATACATAAAGGCACGAGTTTCGTTCGAGAATTAAAAATCTATTATTCTTGCCAATTTCTTCATGTTCAAGCATTTTGTGTGCCTGCCTGAAAAGCTTTGAATAATCAGCTGACGGATTTCTTTGCATGGCAGCTTTTTTACTTCATTGTATCTGCTGTATTCGTTCAAATTCCTGTTGTTGGCCCGGTCTCGGTCACGTCGTTCTTTTCTGCCTGTTGCCTCTTCCGGATCTTTCAGCATTTCCCCCAACTCCGTCCGCTCCAGTTGATCAAGTTACTAAAGGCTCTCCGGTAGATTTTTTTTTTTTCATTTTGCGGAGCTTTTTTCATTTTTCTCTCTATTCCTCAGTTGGACCAAGTCAGATAAACGCAGTCCTCATTATGTTGGTGGTAAAGGTTTCTTTATTATTAAGCGTTAGAGAGATCTGGCAAAGGCATTTTTTTTTCAGTACTGCTCCAACTACCTTCGCTGATATAGCACTATTACAGTGCTTTTTCTCCAATCTTTTCTCTCATAATAACACGTAATAACCTGTAAAAAGTATTATTACTTTATGTTCAAATAAGTCACATGTGCACAAGTAATTTATCGTTTTAAAAAAATTCTTCCTTTTAATACTAGATATCTATTCCATTTGGAATGATATTGTAGCGTAGTTTAGTTGAGGTAAATTCTCCAGATCCTCCCTGTTATCCGTTTTGACAAAATAATTCATGTTGGTACACATGACTATCCATTAGCCTCAACATAAACACAACTTCATGGTAGCAGCAATTGAGCTGTTACGAAACTCTCTCTTAGTACAATTCTCTAGTACTGTGGATTGGTGCTTCTAGTTAAAATACCACTTTCAAACAATTATTCTCATAATTAATTGGCATGTTTGCAAATATATCTAAAATAGCAGTTCTATTGATCAAGTACTTTTCTTATATTTCCTTATATAACAGAATCATAATTGTATGGAACACGCCGTATATGGCAGCTATTATTTTAATCAAATTAACAATGTATTTTCCTGCTGTCCACTTTCGCTTAACAATGTTCTATGCAAGGCGCTAGTGACCTGTTTTATTTCCACTTCGAATAATGCGGTAACTAGTATAACAATCGTCCGTGACCACCTGAATGAAAATCAACGGAATCGTATTTGCATGTAACATACATGTATAAAAATTGATGATGCGGAATGCTAACTTTTTATATAAATATCCGATTTGTAATATTTGTACTGTAGAATGAGAATAACTTTGTGTGAATGGTCGATCATCCTTTTGTCTACACGTAAGTTAAATTAAGATTAAAATGAAAAAATGCTCGTTGGTCTGTATTTCTCTTGCTGGGACTTTTTCAACACATCTTTCATCAGGATCTGAAATAGAGGTGTCACAAGTTACTGGTAGAGATATTATCTGTACAGAATTTGCAAAACTTGGAAATGCAAGGATTCGAAAAAGTTTCATAATTTGTTTGCTTTTCGTTTGAAAACCGTGTGAGTGGGGGAAACGTATTCTCCAAAGTAATGCATGCTATCCTGAAATGATGAAATTAAATACTATTTACCACGTTGTTGAAATAGAAGCAAACGCGAAAAAAATTGTTGGGTAAATTAAAAGATATTGTAGTTAGTTTTCCAACAAAAAATGTCCGTAAACTAGTTTTCAAATAATTTTTTAAACGCTCTAATACTCCAACATTCAAAATTACTTAGTGCCATAGATGAGAATTGGATACATTTTCTTGAGAGATAAATATGTGTAAATCTAAAAATTTCGAAGTTTAGATTGTATAATAAGTAGGGTCCGGATGCTTTTCACCTAAAAATGTTGGAAATATGCAATTATTTATTACCTAAAAAATATAAAAATATGACTTAAAATGGTTTGATTCTGTTGTAAGCGAAATGTCTGCGAATGTGCTATTTGAAAACAGCGACTTCGTAGTTTTGATGGAGGCTGCTTCGCTTTCATTTAATGCGTTAACAACATCATTGACAGCTTTGAAATTGGTACAGTAGTAGTTTTCTACATTAAGCCACGTATGAGAATGGGTTGGGAGAGCCAGTGGTACCGAAGGAACCATTACCTTGAGTATTTGCACTCATAATGGAGCTTTGATGATGATTTTATTCACTACGTAAATTAACTTATCTATATCAGGATAATTTCCACGCATTTCTTCCGCAACTCTATTATATGTGCACTGCATTTTCCAGGATTCATTTTGGGGTGAAATAACTGAAGGCCTTTGCCATCTTTCACCATGTAAGGGCTGCATCGTTGATTAGAGGCAGAATAGTTTCTCTCTACCCCTTTAGGCCACAACGGGTTCATTGCTCAGGCAAGGTGACAGCAATTGTTGAGTTGTTAGTTTTTTCCAATGCTTCACAGGAAATGTGAAATTCATCTCCTGCTTGGGACCCCTTTAAAATACTAACAACATTTGCAACAAGAACTATTTTAATTTCGGCAGTGTACAGAGCAGAACAGTGCCATCTGTACTGAAATGGTTATCTCCAAATCCCCGCACAAATACGCGCAATTTTTCACTTATTGAACCGTTAAGATTTAGACATGATAAACTGTGAGTATTCGCGATCAAACACAAACATCGCGACATTGTCCAGTGACTGAGCCTAGTGTATCTTTTTATCACTTCTCCTCCTTTGGCGCCACGTGAAGACAATTCTACATTACCAAGTTATTTATAAAAGCGGTTGACCTTCGCACTAAATCTAACCAAACTAAATTAACGCTTCCTTCGCATCTGGTGCTTAGTATGCAGCTGTCTCTTTCTGTATAACTTACCCTCCTTGTACACATAAATATAATATATTAATAGGAAACAGACAAAAATTAGATTCGAAAATCGTAAGGAATTGCAGGTAACAAATGTGAAAAATCTCTTTGATTTCGCAAGCAACCGAAAATGGAATACAAAAGATGAAAATATGAAAATTCATGGCAAAATATGACCATTATATGAAGTAGTTACGGAAAATGACTTAAGGGTTATAAAAGTCAAAATATGACTGTATATGACACGTTAAAATTGCATATTTTTAGCGACTGTTGATAAAATCATAATTACTTTATATTTTCAATGGGGATAACATAGAAAAATATGGCATGTCATAAACATCGGAACCCTGATAATAAGCACCTGATGTGGTCTATTTATTTATTAAACTAAGAAAGGTTCAGTTAATGATAACATACATGAAATAGTAAATAAGTACATTTATAATTGCTTTTTATCTTTTTCTTTCTTAAAAAAATTAATAAAATGTATGGAGGAAGGTGCAGTTGCAACCTGGTCGATATGTCGAACAAAAATGAATTACAAGTAACAATATATGCTGTTGCGAACATGAATTTTATTGGCATGAAGTATAAGGTGATGTGATTAATCTATTAGTTATATTTCTTTAGTTTTATTTTATTTTTAGTATAAACTTACTAATGTGATCCATCGATCCCTTTATTTTTGTAGTCATCACGTTTTGAATGTATTAATGACTTTCAAGGAAAAAGTGAAACTATCCGTTTCCGACTCATATGTAACTGAAATGGAATTTGATCTGGGAAAATTTAACTATTCGAATAACAATAGGCGAAATACTTGCCAGTGATAAATTCCGTACTTTCGATTATTTGATGTTACATTCATACAAGAATAAGGAAACGTAATTTTTTATCGAGTGTAATGAGATGCTGCAGGTCCGAATCATTTGCTAAGTTGATTCCAGAAAAGTGAAATAAAGACCCTTGTTGAATGTTTACTCAAACGGATAATCTATAAAACGCATGAACGCCCAAAATTTTAGGTAGAAACGTTTTAAATATAATTTATCCTGTCAGTTATATTCCCTCGGATTACCCTCTGGCAGAAGGAAGATTAAGCTATAAGCTCGAACGAAAAACAACAAATATCGAACACTGTCTACGCTCACTCGGGCATTTTTCCTGGCGTGGACGGGCAGCATTTGTGTCCAGGGAGCACTCTTCGCAACTTCTTTTCGAGGACCCGAATGGCGAGCAGGGGTTGCGTGTTCGAGATCGCGTCATTTGTGAAGTGAAATTTGTCACTTGACCATATCTCTGTAGCCCGGCTGCGCCAACGGGGGCGGGAGCAGGCCGCGGAGCGGCGCCACCGCAGGAAGGAATAGCTCGTGCCTGCTGCGACTGCCCGCCTCATGAAAACCGGATATTTGGTTAGTGGCTACGCCAACTCGACTCGCCGCCAGTGTTGCCAATTCGGTGCCTTTCACACCAGACCTGGTGTTTTCGTCTACCTCCAAGTGTTCTTATTTAACATCAAGTCAGATCTTAGTGGGCTTTTTTCCCTCCATTTCTCCTTGGTGCCAAATCTAATGTTTTAACACTTTTTAGTTTGTTCGTTTAAATTTATTTAAATTCATGATTAAAATAGTTTTTAACAAGAATAAGAAATGTCTTTAATATTATTACCCAATCATTTCCATATTTACGTTTAGATGAAGGCGACCATATTTTATAATAATGGAAATTAAAGGCAGCGTTCCGGTTAGTTGGTTGGCCAAAGCAGTAGGCAACGCCTGACGGAAAAAAAATGTGGTCATCCCACCAGTACGTAGTACATACAGTGTGGAAAAAATTAGACCAGTGGAATATTATGCTGCTAAAAGGAGTTGTCGTCCTGCTAAAATGTTATGTTGGTGTGAGTCTACGGTATATGTGGCACTTATTAGAAAGATATTTTAGGAAAGGTAAGGCAATGTATTCTCCTTAGTCTGTGGCTAAAGTATTTTTGTGTTGTTTTGGGGATACGATCCTGGACCCTTTTCAGTTTTTAAATCTAGCTCTATTACATACACACGTGCTTACTAAAGAGAAAATATTGTAATGCTGCTGGATTCTGGAAGTAATTTATTACATACGGAAGAAGATTTTTCTACGTCTTCGATTTCAGGATCTATTAATACGAGTTTTTCTGACGAAAAAACCGTCACTTTCTGTTCGAGTAGAACAATACTTTCTCTGTACTATTGAAATAATATGTAGTTAAAGATACTATGTAGTAAAAGTGAAATTGGTTTGCGACAAAATGTCAACAAACGTCTGTCCATCCCTCTCTCTCTCTCCTATGGTCAACGCTAGCGCCTAAACCGTTCAGATAATTTTTCTAGAATTGACATTCCCCTAACGATGTTGCCCAACTCGAGGCCCTGCGAATCTGAAGCAGATATTTGATTTTTGGCGGTATTTTACGTGCAGCTTTACCCATATTTCCAAATTTTTCTCAAATATGGCACAAAATTTATGGGTTAAATTTTGAACTTCAGTATATTAAAAGACGCTCAAAAAATGACGCAGGTCTCATTTTCTTTCAACTCCTTGAATTCTCAAAAATTGCATAAGTTATAAATAATGCGCGAAAGTCTGTGCTATTGTAACCTCTCTAGTTTCAGTTGGCAGCGCTGACCACCGCTGCTGGCACTGCCTCCGGTGCGTGGTCCTCGCTGTGGCGTACTGCAGATTCTCGGTCTTCTCGACGCGACTCCTCCAGCGCTCGCCCACGCTGCTTCATTGCTACAGTCGCCCACATACAGTGGCCGGTTTTCCTAGTGTTCATGCTCTTGGTCAATAGAAACACTCGGGTCTGATTCATGCGGAATTCTGATGCGCTCGCCCAACTATTCAATTGGTGTTCGGTGGAAAATATTTGTGGGAGGTGAACCGATTCGTGATGTTACTGATATGCTGAATTTTGTTTAAAAAGCATGTACGAGTAATTTAAGTTTATTTCTTGATCACTATTATTATTATTATTATTATTATTATTATTATTATTATTATTATTATTATTATTATTATTATTATACTGCTCAGCATTTTATACACTTTTAGGTTGTGTCAGTTATCTTTACTCTGCTTTTATTTTGTCAACTGCGCCACCATTCATATCTATTAAGTCGTTTAACTCCTTATTCTTTATCCACGTTTCCACGCTATTTATCTTTCTCTCAAGTACTACTTTAGCGGACTATCTTTTGTTAATGCAAGAACTGTCCATTTCTTTTCCCTATTGCGAATTTCTTAATGCTTGTTTGTAAACATTCCTTGAAAAAAAAAAACAGAGAATTATGAAAATTGTCTGATGAAAAGAAATAACGACTCTTAAGAAACAATACCTCGTGTCACCAAAACACTGATATTACAGGAGACTAAAAATAACGTATTTCATCTTCCGCATAATTTAAATACAAATTTATATCATTTGGTATTTTTGTTCCTCAACGCGAAAATACTATTTTAACTGAATGAAATATTTTTTGTATCGTTTATTTAAGAGTCAAAATCAATATGTAATTTTATTTTTGATAAAAATAGTGATACGAGGTATTGTTTCTCAAACATAAATAGCTCATGACCTGAAAATATTAACTTTTGATCTCGGCGTAAGCTATTTCCATTGACAAGGCTCAAGGCCATTGTAGTTGTTTTCCAATTGCGGCAGTAAATGGCGCACTAGCCATTGTTTTATCAATAAAATACTTTCATATGTGCAATTAAAAAAGGAATAACCAGTCGGGAAATATTTTATCCTCAATGTATTACATATGCACTTTACAACGTTTTTAAATATCGAATTATACCTTTTTTCCTGTTGAAAGTTATCCTGCCAAGTGCATACTTAAGAATGAAATATGGACGTGTTTATTTGTGAAAACTACGTACAGGATAAGTCTTGATAAGTATTGAAAGTATTCTTTATGAAACCGTTTTTCGAGATCTTTCTCGGCAAAGCTTTGTATATCAAAATGAACTTTCAGTTTCCGCGAGCATACTAGGCCCGTACCACTGTGTGCCCTTGCCGCCACTGCTGCCACCGCCGCCTCTCCGTGACCGAGCATCACCGCCCCTTCCCCCCATCGCAGCCACCTCCACCCACATCCCTCCCACTCGCTCTTCTCGAGCAGCAGCGGCAGCAGCAGCAGCACGAACGTTGCGGAGGCGGCGGCAGCGACGGCGGAGGCTTACTCCTCCAGGCTGGGGTCGGCGGAGCTCGCCACTCAACAGCGCGCTATTCAAATGGAGTGGAAAAAGAAATCCGCGATGCTCGTCTTTTGGGGAGAGCGTAACCCTCGGGGAGGCTTGAATTCTTCGGCCTCTTGAGCCCGCATGGACGTCTGATTCTTGTATTGAATATTTCTTGACTTTTTTCTCTGCCCCGCCCTCTTCTTCAAGTTTGAGAGCGGGGAATAGCTCTAAATAAAATTAATTTTATGGTGATGTGTTGCTCGCCGGGAAGTTGGGAGGCACGTTCCGCGCAGTCGAATTTCGAAATCGAGAGGAAGCTGCCGCGCGGGGAAAATGTTTTTCCGATTACCGCCGGCGACAACCGGCCCCTCCTTCCGCCCTGCGCGTGGGAGAGAGACGAGTGTGAACTTCGGCGGGCGTTGGAACCCGTTCTGACTCCTGAAGTAGTACGATTCACGAACCTTTGCAGATTGTAACATTTTTTCCATTACAAAAAATTATAGCTGTGCTAGAGTGTTGTAAAAGTTTTAAATAGTAATGTACTTAGGAGAAAATTTTGCTTTGCGTCTTGTAAATCATGCTGCCTGACAAAAAAGTGCCACTATCCGCGTGTCTATGGAACACGCGAGTTCTATTCTGTAAAACTCGTTTATGATAATGAGTTTCTAAAAAATGTTTTTGGTATATCCTCTCAAATGAAAAGAGGTAATAGTCACGGCTCTTCTCTTCTGCTATACGTTATTTTGCAATACTCTTAATTTACATCCTTCCAGAAAGTAGTCTCAATTGGTATTAGTAAATGTTAAAAGTATAAAAAGTGTTAAAATGTAAATTATATAAAATAATATAATTATATAATTAAATAATTATATAATTAAATAATTATATAATTAAATAATTATATAATTAAATTAATTAGCTAAATTAAATAGGTAATTTTATTGAATGAAATTTGAATTTTTCTTTAATTATTATTTCTGTACTTAATTATATTGGAATGTGTGTTATTCAGTAGCATGAGGATAAATAACCCCCACTATTGTACATCTTTCAGTAAAATTCAGGAAGCACTGACGTAGGCGCTTTCCATTGAAACCCAATAATTATCCCTAATTAAAAGCTACTTTGTTGGCAGAATTCGAGGTAGTCCTCAGCTAATCAAATTAATTGAGTGTTTTGTTTACGTTAACGAACTTTAGGGACAGGCACGTGTCTATTACCCAGAAAGCATAACAGGCAGATGACATTAAGCTTATTCCCAAGTCATGAAGTTCTCTTAAATCCGTACGCAAACTCATTTCAACACGACTTAACGCTGCGTGTGCGCCATCGTGATATCTGCATACTAATCAGTTCGAACGGGATGGAAATCTTCGGGTGGGACTCACGCAACTTGGCGCACGGTTTGAGGAACCTATCAGAGATGGAGCCGTTTTCACCTTTCCTCGCATGCAACCAGCACATAACTGAAACACTGGATTGCCGGTAGTTTGTGAGGCACCGGATAAATGTTTTGTGTGGTTAGAAGAATAAAATGTTTGGATATGGGAAGAAGAAATTGAATGCATTGAAATAATATTTTATTTGTTACTGATACGTTATAGCTATTTATTGCCTTCGATACGAAGCTCGATATACACTGCATAACTTACCTCGATCCAAAGGATTGTGGTTACGAGGGAAATACGAAAACAATTGAATGATGCTACATGATCTCTTGTGGAGGGAATTCAAAAAGGGAATTGTGGGAGGAAAATATGAAAAGGCAAACCGAGCCAAGTTAACATCTAGTGAATTAGTAAATAAGTAGATGTGAATCATTCAAATGAGGTAAAACTAAAATTAGGTATGTACCACGGGCTTTAACTGGTTCTAATGATGTCGGGCGACAAAATGCCATCGGGCCAAAGGTCCTTGAGCCTTTATAACGCCGTTGATGCTTAAATATCTAATATTTCACTTCCATTATTTTTCGTTTTGGGTTTTTGTTGCTAATGTTAATAATTGTTGGACGAGTATGCTCGATTTCAGTGAGTGGCATTTAAGTTGTAAGGATGAATTAATGAATGAGCTTAAAAATGTATTCGTAATATTATTATTTTTCTTTGCTGTTCCATGGAAAATTCTTGTTGGAACGATTCTGCTTATCCTCGTTTTTACTTTCTCGCCTTAAGTCGTAAGAAGAAAAAGTATTGTAATGGTCCCCCGGAAATCGGCGATTTACCGCCCGAGAAACGTACTACCCGGCTCTGGTAACGAAAAAGTGGATAAATCCTTTTCCTATTTGTAGTGAATTACTTCTTCTAACACGTTAAGTAGTAAGAATCTGTTTTGTGGGTTTTTAGTACCTGAAAATTGATTGACGGCAAATCTTTTGTCTGCGGTCAACGCCAGCACCTAAACCGTTCAGACGATTTTCTCCAAAAATGTTATTTTTTATCGATTGAAAGAAACCTAAGACTCTTAGAGTTTGAAACGGATATTTTGATTTTGGGGAATTCTTTACATCAAGCCTCCACATTTTCAAAATTTGTCTAAAAGATTTGTCTCAAAATTTTTGGATGAATTTTTTCCCGGATAGCGTAAATAACTTAAGAAATGACGCTGGTCTCATTTTCGTTAAAATCTCAAATTATTCGAAAATTGTAAAAGTTTAAATTTTTTTCGCCATCTTCCTACATCTACAATATTGACAATGCTGATTTTTTTCATTAATGAAATCCGTTGTTCAAAGACGATGATCTTGAAATAAGGTTCTGCATAATTTTTCAAAAATGTGAATATTTTTCACATAATTTTGGATAATTTCTAGGCAACTTTTAAACAATTATTTCTAGAAAACGGCTCCAATTTTATTTAATTTTATCTTTTTGTTGGTATTTATTGTTCACAATGAACTTAGAAATTCTATAAATTTCATTCTCTGTTCGTGGCTTTACCAATTTTTTGTGTTCAATGCTGTCAAGAAAGTTGTTAGCTTACAGTATATATATTTTTCCTTGATTTATTAAATGGTCTTCATGTAATACGTCAGCAACGGTTCTTAAAAAATATATTTCTGCAGCGTGTATTCTTCTTGTCTCTGGTTGTCATTGTCAATGTTTCATTTCCATGTAATCCTGATGGAATAGAAATGGTCTACAATAAACTTCTCTGAAATGTATTTCGTAGTTTTGATCTTCAAATTTCGTTTGATTACACCACACACAATTATTCGTTCTTTTTTATTGTAGATGTCTCTTTTCCCTAAATACATCTGGCAGGTGTGGAAAATAAAACTACATACTTGTTCAATAATTTTAATTTCCACGACTATCCAACGAAAGGTTCATTTTTCTTCGAAGGTTTTTTCCCTTGCGGGATAGTTAAATTGAATTCCTCCGTTGTGTTATAGAGTTCATAGAGTCCTCTTTGCAGCATGTTCTTATCTCTTACTGGAATCACCAGGTCATCAGCGTAATTACGAAGTCTTATGAATTTTATTTTTCTCCATTTCTCTGAAATATTAAAATGATTAAGTTTTTCACTGTACAGGATGGATTACCTGCAACGTGACTGAAGAATAAAGCTCTTTGAAATTGAGAATTTCTTGTCCAAGCATTTTTATTTTTGGTTTAGAGTCCATATTGCTCTCAAATCCATTGTAATGAATTAGAGAGAATAAAGGAAAGCAAGGGAACAATATTGCGAATTTCGATTACTGACTTTCGTTGAAAGCTCTAATAAAGAATGCAACCAAAAAGTCTGTTCTCTTTGGACGGATTGTGTGTGCGATGGAGTACCTGTGTCAAACATGAGCGCATTATCTGATGATCACGACTTTCGCAGAGATGTTAGCTATCTTATTACAGCGTAATGAAATTATGTTACCTGCATTTTCATTCTCGTTCGTACTGTTATGATGGTGAAGAACTCTACGCATCTATCAGCATGTTAATTATGACAAACGGGAAAAAATATTTCTGTCCGTGTATTGCACAATTCGGTTTACCTCTTTGAAGAGCTTTTCATTTAATTACTTTACTTAAGTTTTACTTTCTGGCTACCGCTTACGCAGTAGAGAGATTATGTAATGCGCGAAAAAACTGCGAATTTTCGGCTGAAAATCTCTTTATTACAGGGCCGTTGAAACGAAAAAGGGAATAAATCTAGTTGCTAAATTTAGAAATTCTCTAATGTGGTGTAATCAGGATCAATGTTTCTGTACCCTTGATACCGAAAAATTGAATGACGCGAACACGTTTATCCGTTCGTCTATCCGTTCGTCTATCCGTTCGTCTATCCGTTCGTCCATCCGTTCGTCCATCCGTCCGTCTGTCCGCCTGTCTGTCTGCCCGTGCGTCTGTCCGCCCGTCTGTCGGCCCGTCTGTCCGCCCGTCTGTCCGCTCGTTCGTCTATCCGTCTGCCGTTGGTCCGTCTGTCTGTCCGTTGATCCGTCCGTCTGTCCGTTGGTCCGTCCGTCTGTCCGTCCGACTGTAATAAAATTTTGTGAATCAAGACAAGAATTTTTTTTAGGTCTGGGGTCTTTATTTCTAGATGACTATTGAGTATTATTCCCAAAAATAATATATTATATACCTTCATGTCGTAAATGTTGATGAATGGTAAGCAGTAATGACGTTGCACTTAAATTTTGTATCTTTTTGGCAACACATCTAAATCGATCTAATAATTACCCCTCTATGCTTATTGCACCCAAATCTCTGTGTCGTAATTTATTGTGAATGTTGAAGTATTGCAAAATATGAATGGTTAATAATGCCAAGCCCTTATATTTTGTTGATAAGAGGGAGCCCGTGAATATCAGTGACAAACCTCCTTATTCATTATTATAATTTTACCTGTCGTTTGCTTGATTTTAAATCACAAAATGTTTAGATAAAAACTTCCAGGCTGACATCTAAATATTTCTCAAATAGATAATACCACGATGTCATTGGATATTTCCAATGAAATCCTGAGTCGCATAACGACAAGAGAATTTGTCTGAAAATTGTCATATCACGAGTGATGTTTAAAAAGACTATTTTATGAATGAAATTACTTCGAAAAGTTTCAGAATGCGCCAAAGATTATTTATATAGTGCTTCCGGTCTAAGTTCATTATACACGACAGTGCTTCGTATGATGTATAGCACCATGTGACTGACCCGCAGAGAGGAAGTAGTAAGAAAAAGCTACTACGTGGGGGTAGGGATACACCATCTACACTGGTGAATACCAGTCCAATCCTCTTAATCTTAATTTTACGATTGGAATAGTCAGTTGATTGTCGGAATGGGAATAGTCAGCCCATTGATAGAGAAAAGATTATGTTCCAATGTACGGACAATAGATCTCTCATAGCTCCTAGTCTCGCATTTCACGCAATAGTTCATTGTTCATACAAAACCAGTTTGGGTCTTTGTATTTTTCTCCAAAGAATTCCAGAAAAACCTTGTATTGTGTTCATTATCTGTATTCCATGTACGAAAGAAAACATGTGGCAGTTGTGAATTTTCGAAAGTGTTCAGGAGTGCCAGAAGTAGTGAATAGTGCAGTAGCTGCACGTAGTTCCTCGAATATGATGATGTGGTGGTGGTGGTGGTGATGGTGGAAGTTTGCGTCGTGTGGAACAAACCGCATGCAGCAAAGAATCTTTGGCATTCCCCGTCCTCCGTGCGCGACAAGAGCCGGGGAGGGCGACGGGAGTGTTTGTGTTGTGTATGCGCGGGCGGGGAGGGTGGAGGAGGAGGCAACTGGAAGGGTGAGGTGCAGGCGCGGCAAGGCGGCGGGACGCCCTGGCCTATAACACGCTTTCGGGGGGGCCGGGCGCCTCATTTGCGTCGTATCCGCGCTGCCACCGGCAGGCTGCGTGGCTCGATGCGTTTCTCCGGAACGAGTTTCATAACTCAATATCATACTCCGTGCGCGGTGCCGAGGCGGGCGCGGGGCGGGGAAATTATACGCGTAGTGCGTCTGGAACGCGCCCGTCGTCCCTCCCACCTACCCAACAACCCACCCCTTCCGGCCCCTCCGAGCCCCGCCCCACCTGCCCCGCCCCGCCACGACCCACCATGCCCGCTCCGCCCCACCCTGCCCGTCTCTCCCCACCCCTCCCGCCCCGCCCCGCCTGGCCCCGCGCCGTCACTCCCGGGAAGAGGGCGGAACGCGCGTCGCGGGGACAATGACGCTGAGGAAACTAGCGCACGACTGCATTACGCGTGTTTGAGACAAGCGCCAAGTTTCCGGGCCCCGATTTGGGGCCTGGCGGCGTCGACGCCGCTGCCGCACGTTTTCTTGTGCAGACCTGCGACCGGGGAAATGTTTGACGTGGATCTGCTGAGGTGTGCGAACTCCTGCTTGCTAGGGAGGCAGATTTGTTTATTCATAATACATTAAATGGCGTAGTCCACCAAGGACACTCTACAGTCGTGTCTGTGGTGGGTTTGAGGATTTTCTCTTAATGAAACGCTGTTCTGAGTGTCAAAATAGTTATTGAGATTGTCTCTTTCACAACGATGATATTCGTTGTAGAGTTATCGATTAAATGCCATTTTCGAAGCATATTGTGTGTTGGAATAAACAATTCACAATTCATAGTTTGCTAATGTTAAGGGCTTTCGGTCCGGTTTATAGTATTAAGATGTAAAATAACGTAAATACTGATGCGAATGTGCGAGACTCTGCGTAGTTCGAAGTTTAGCTGTTGCCATACTACTCCGCTTATAGAGAACTTCTGGGGACTAGCATTATTGTTTCTTTATGTCAAAAGTTTATGTCAAAAGTCCAAACATCACAAATTCAAAATTTCAGAATCTTCGTTTAACCTTGAAATAATCGGCTTTTTGTTACTGCTTGTTTGCGGAGTTGTTATTAATAATTTTTCCAGCTCCTTCTCCAGAGTCTGCTTTCTCCACGCGTAAGTTTATATTGCCTAGGCACCCCAAATATCTTAGTTCAGTCTTGACATCCTTGAATGCCTCTTGCATTATGGGAACACTTTTATTTTTTCCTCTATTTATTTAAGTCAAAAACAGTTAAAACTGTGTGAGGTACAACAGGATAATGTGCAATATGTGCACGTTTCCTGGGGCTCTGGAATCTTTACCGTAGCTCTTATCGAATCTATTCTCTTCCACGTTGTAGCCTGATTGTATTTCACTGGTGTTAGTTTACCTGCTAGTCCCCGTCGATGAAATTTTCTGGCTCGACTCAATAGCCCTTTATAAGTAAATACTTCAGCTCGTTTCTTTCTCCGTAAACCCTATAAAAATTACTCACGGGGCCGTCTGCCTGCAAATCCTTAAGTATTATTGGAATTCGCGCAATGAAGGCGATTTTTCCTACTTGGAAGTTGCATATCTAATGTTCACTTTAACCAGTGTTGTTCGCGTGTACAGTTGATAATTCATTGTAACCGATACCAATGCTCTCTTTGTAATGTATGAGTGTCAGAACCAGTGACTTTAATTCAGTATAACCGAAACTTCACTTTACCAGAGTTCGCTACATTAAAAGTCTACTTTACAGAATGTTCTTGTTCTATTGTACAGAAGTGAGAGCTTACTTGTGCGTCCCAGGCTTCGCGTAACAGCGACTCCGGATACGATTTTTCTCTCCGCAGTATTTTGTACACTGTTGTTTCTAAACTACCGCTAGTGTCATGTTGAATTTCATTTTTATTTTTGTGCGGTTGGTATCCCAGCGGCACTGAGATTTTTACCCGCAACATTACATCAACTTTTGATATCGACCTCCGATGGAGAGAGATGGTGTGACTACACAAGGATCGACTACGTTTGTGAGAAGAGCAGCTGGATATTCTTGGAAATAGATATGAAGATTAGCTTTACTGGTTCGTTGAATGAGCGTATAGTTAAATTGCAGAGTTTATTTTGATGTTTTACGTAGAGATGCTAGTGAAACAATTCAAGAGGAACACACATTGTATATTTTGATAAGCGTACAATTTTCTCATTACTATACAGTGATATCAGAGAGCCATTTTTTTCTTCATATTTTGTAATCTTGACAAAAGTATTCGAACAATCGACCAATTGATTATGAGGAAATTCGTATGTATTATTATCCGTGTTATGAAGAGTGATGGGTGTTTGTTAAAGAACGCTTACAATTGTACTCATATTCTTTAAAAAATATAATTCGATTGGGGTTTCGCTTAAGAGATTGTGATTGTTTCGTTTTAGTTTCGATACATTGTACACATCGAAAGTTGTTTCATCCCTTTTCTGGACACAATCGGAACGTTTTTCAACGCAAGCCGTCTTCCAAACACAAAGCTCAACAGGATACGCGCAAGCTACGTTCGTTTCGAGAACTAGCACACCGTCCGAATTTGGAGGAAAGGAACTTTCGAGCTGACGTCACTGTTGTGTTTTTCTTTCTCATTCGATACGGAAGGGCAGCGGGTGGTGGGGGTGCGGCCTGCCTCGCTACTGGCCGAGCTTGATAATATCGATCCATAGGAAAACCATTGCCAAAGAGTTCCTAACAAGGAACGGGGCGCGCTTATCCCTAATGATTTAATTTAATACCGAGGCAATTGAAAGCAGAGGGAGCTCCGGGAGCCGTAGGTACCGTGCTCTGCGGTTCGGAGAACGCTGTCGTGCGGCGCGCTCGCCGCTGTCCGGCACGGAACGGCTCCGGCTCCGCCCCCGCCGCGCCCTGCCCCGTGGCCTGGCCCCCGCTCCCTCCGCGCTCCCCGGAATCGGGCACTAACGCCGCGCCGCGCCCCCGCTCCCGTTCCTGGCCGCGGCAGTTGTGGCAATTGACGTACGGAGGCCGTAGCGGGGTCGTACACGCCATTAGGCGAGCGCGCGTGCTACGCCGAGCGCGAGCGCGAACGCGAGCGCGGACGAGGGCCGAGGACGGGAGGGTCGTGTCGCCGCCGCCCACCGCCCACCGCCGCTCCCTCCACCCGCCAGTAACCGCCACTAACCGCCAGTGACCGGGGCCCGCGAGGGGTTGTAACCGGTGTTGCCCTATAAGATTAGGCGCGTGCGTCGAGATGCGGAATCTCGTGCTTGCGAATGGGATGCGGCTTCTGACTCGGTTGCTCGAGCCAATAACCGGGACTCCGCGAGTGTTTGTACGTGTAATCATCTGTACAAGAGGCTGGTCTCTGATACAAGTTATTGTATTTTGAATTCGATTCAAAGTTCTACGAAACTTAACTCAAATTGTTTTTTCTTGAAAAGGATGAGTCAAAATTCTATTAAAATTGTACGAAATTAGGCAGAATTCGATATTATTTGATAAAAAAATAAAATCTTTCTATCCCATCAAACTTTCTTTTTTCATTTGGGAACTTATACAAAAATATTTGTAGAATAATATTTTATTCAAAATGTTTCTGTAACTCGAGGATTCTTGGATGAATAAGAGGAAGGCTTTATGATCTGACTAATAAAATTGCAGTTTTCGTTTTCGAAGGAAATTGTGTCAGAAAGTTTACTTTTACTAATTTTCATGTGTTGAAAATATCTTACCCTTCACGAGGATTCAGGATTTATATATTCACGTTACGTCCTAAAACGTAGTAAATACTTAACATCACATTATCAGAATATTCATTCTATTTAATTTAATTTTCTGTATTCTTAAAATGTTTCAGAAACATTACAAAAAGGAAAGTAACACAATTTAATGAGTACTTTTTGAAGAAATGATCTCCGCAGAAAAAAAATGTTTCCAATTCTCGAAAAAAGAATTGATCATAGAATGTCATTGCAAATTGATCATTACGATAGAGTTGTTAGTACTAAGGAGCAATTTTGAGGCTGGCTGAAAAATTTTCTGGAAGAAGCCTCAAAAGGCTTAACTGCGCTGAAGTAAAAAAATGTAATAATGTAACATATCTTTTTTAATATTTCGATTATAAAACATTTCCTTTTCAGTGCCAATGGATGCTTGCTTTACAAAATCAGAAAGTTTGTGTATTTTACGCTAGAACATATATATATATGCGTCTCTACTATTTCGTTAATGTGGACTGCGGAGGCATTTGGGGAAGACGTTCAGGACAATAGTGCCTCAATTCTGAGCTGAGGTGACATGTATTAATTCCAATGTGAACCCAAATCTTTGAATGTAGTCAAGAGGGCAAATTATGTCTGTCAATATCATTTAATTCTCACTTACCAACTTCCTTGCTGGACAGAAATCTTTTGTGTTATATCTTATTGCCACTGATAATAGACATATTGGGTGCTACGGTTTGCATTGCTATCCATGCCCCTATTAGCTATGCCATTGTGTTGCAATATCTCGCGTTTTCATCCAACTACTCGTTTATTGTGGAATGAGATATACTATCAGATGTGACACAGTTCGTAGAGTGTAGGTCGCAGAAAATGATGCATTCTCGGGGATACTGAATAGTTTTGCGAAGGATTCTTTATCCAATCGAACACTGTAAAAGGCCAGTACAAAAAAATATTAATATAGGGAAAATATGCACGTATTGCTAATATAAATATATGTACTTTCATATACTGTCAGACTCAGCTAGCGAGCGGGCGATCCATACTCGTGACTTACCGTCACGATAATGACGCAAGTACTAGGCTGCTCTGAAAGGGTGTAAAGAAATTGCGACGGGAAGGTATACAATGCGACATGAACGAGATGACATCCATTTATATGGATTTGATGATTCAAACAAAACTGAGAGTTGGGAAAGGTGACATTATGCATAGATGATGAATTTATAGGTGAGCGCAATTAAAAATAATTAATACCTTATCCTTACAGTCCTTTATAGATCATTGGCCCCTTCACCATCCTTCTCGGTTGCGAGGGCAACGGATTTCGGCATTCGGGATTGTCATTTGGGCCCGGCCCGTTACCTGGGCGCAGGTTTACGCCGCGGTCTGTGGCGGTGGCGACGTCGACTCGCTCAGATGCGAGCGGCGGATGGCGATAGCCAAAGGCGCCCACTATTGTTCTCAGACAGCGACTGCAAACAGCGTGGTGTAGACGTTAATAGCGGTGACGGTGCCCGGTCAATGCGCGATCGACATGCCGACTTAGCCCGCGAACATGTCTATCACTTATAGTGAGCCCAGAACGGGCTCCTAGACGCTAGCACTTATTGTGCTTTCTCGGACTTAATTATTGTGATCTAGACGTGCGGCGAATCGCCGTACTCTCGCGCCAACCTTAAACGCCTTGAGACGCGCATTTGTAGCGGCGGCACCCTACCGGTCATCGCTCAAGTCCCAAACATAGTGGCGGAGCGGGCAAAGTTCGCGACTGGTCGCTCTCGTTAAATGCAGAAGCTGCTTTCATTGCCTCGCCGAGCTGCTCGCAGTGTCCCGATGCGTGTACTTGGTTCACCCTTATGGTTGAGGGTTATGGATGGCCTTGGCGGACAAATCATCAGGATCCGTCTTGCTAAAATTTAATAGCGTTTTCCATTCGTTGCATTGTGAAACCCACCCTAGTGTAGGGCAAAAACGTCATGTTCCGCAACAGTGTTGCCCCTCGCACGTGAAGGGCAGCTATGAATGAAACAGATTCCGGAACCGAGTCAATGCGTGTGCGCTGGCGCAGTGAGATTAGACAGCCGGGTTTGGTCTGTCACACTGATAGAACTGGAGAAATAAGAATTTTGAATTGCAATCTTTGTTATAATTTTTATAATAATAATAATAATAATTATTATTATTATTATTTTTTAACTGCACTTGAATGATGTCTTTGGTAATTCTTACTCCTTAATTAAAAAATATTAACGTGTGATTTCTTTATTTAAAAACAAGGGAAAACTTCAAACGCATATCTGTCGAAATTACAGTTTTCGAGATTTGCCACTGATTGATATAGTACACTAGATTTTGAACCGAAAGGCTTCTGCAGAATTTTTTGTTACTGCAAGCCATAAAAATATTCATATGAGCATTTCCGCTGGCGTCTGTATGGGCGTGCGAGGAACATTTCTTGGCACATGTATTTGAACGATTTTGTCGGGGCATTAGTAATTATTTTTATATTATTAGCGTTTCGAAATTGAGAAGTTACCTACACTTTGCTTTCTAAATAGCACTGGATTCGTTAACATGAAATTATTCATGGTTAAATTGTACGAAAACACAAACTGATTTTCAGAACTTCACGTAAGTCACAAAAATGATTTTAAGACATTTCTTGTAAAACACGATATACTCATGATTTGATGTGTCCTTGCGTGACAGAAGATCCTCAATTGCCTTCACAAATTCACCACGAATCCAAACCAACATTCGTAACTTCTGTACCTAACCTCAAAATGGCCCGTTACGAGGGAGAGTACTGACGAGCTCCTCAGTGCAAGTTAGGGCGCCCCAAGTGCGCCCTGGTTCCGTGTCATTGTGCGATTAGAACATGTGCTTCTTTGCACTGATGCGCCCTAGCGGACAAATAGAACACGGAACCTGCCCTGAGCACGCACTGTGTGCGCACCAATGTGGCGAATGGAAAACGCTATAAGTTTCGAACGTTTGCGGCCAATCAATGGATAGGGGTGGCGTCTCCGATGATTGTCTCGGCGGAGTGGGCACATCTGCCTCGCACATGTCATGACAGCTACCTTTGTCCGCTGGTGTGGCACCGTCCCTCGTATACTTGCGAGACATAAACCACCTTCCCGGAGTCTACACTGCACAAATTCTGGTGTACTTGGTCGGCGTGGTTTCCAATGCTATATAAAATTGTATTCATCATCATGTCACCTGGGCCCCTTACCTTCAGTTCATACGCGTGAAATAGGTAAAAGATGTCCTATCAGGTAAACGTTATTAAGCCACATCTGAGATTTACCCAAAAATCTTTCACACAATGTTTGTTTTCGAAACGTCTTCCTATGAATTTCCCGATAAGCTACAAAGTAAATATTCTGCCGGTTTAGAAGAATTTACGGATTGTTTGTTAAAGACCTGTGCGCCTGGCATTATACACGTTACCTCGCTTAAGCATCTTTATGCGCACTATTTTTAGTTATTTTCAAAACCGGGAAGATTAAGCCGCTCTTCAACACTGGTAACAAAAATTAAAATTAAATTATCGGCCGATTTCTCTTTGGACAGTTTTTTTTTAATATTAGAGACTTTCTACATAGGAATGGAAACATTTCTCAGTAAATATGAAGCGTTTTTTAGATTGCTAACATGGATTTACAAAATCAAAATATGCGAAAAGAGCCATATTTTCTTTTTAAAGAAGTCGCTTTGTCTGTGGTTCTTAATGAAGCAACTGATGGAATATTTCTAGATCTGTCGAAAGCTTTCGTCTCATTGAGCATAAGATTTTTTCTTTTAAAATTACCGTCGTATCGAATTCATGGTAATGCTCTAGATTGGTTATCTTCACACATGAAACAATGATGTCAGAGAAGAAATCTCTTCTGGAATGAATTGACATTACTTTCCGATTCATTGCCAATTGCATATGGTGTCCGCGAGTTCGATTTTAGTCTGTATACTCTCCTTACTAAATGCAAACGATATGCCGTCGAAGATTTATTTATTTAACACAAAAAACAGTTGATACTGTTTGGTATACTACAGGGAGAAGTGCAATTGTACACGGTTTCTTGGAATCTGAAATTTTTACCCTAACCCATATACTTGTTAAGTTCAATTGAGAATATCGGTAGCAAACAGCGTTTCTGGCAAGAATTAGTATGAAAATATTCGCTCCAATGTAATAAAAACTATTTGAAAAGGCAAATCAGCTACAGATTTCGGCAATTATCCGTTTCATGCCCTTCGTGACAATCGTATTACTTCTATGAGAACATGGATGAAAGTATTTGAATAACTACATTCCTCACTGACTTCGAGAGAACGTGCAAAGATAGTGAAGTAACATTTATGTCCAGAAGCAAAACAACGGGGAACCTCAACATTTACTCAAAGGATCAGAGAAACTGGGAATGCGATCGATATGGAGGTCATTGACTGCGAACCTAAGGTACAATACTTGTATGAGACGTATTTAGTCTTTTAAAATTATACAGTTGAAATGGTAACTAATGCATTAAATATATTGTTGAAATCAGTTTTGTTGTTGTTGTTTTTTGTTCTCAGAACGCTTTTTAATTGAATAGAAATAGATAAGCAGCAGAAAAGATTTTATTTGACACCGGAACTTTTGTATCGATTTTAATCGTGTGTCATATGACACTGTGTTATAAATTAATGTTCACATATTTTATGTGAATTGTTTGTAGTGAGTTGTTGATACGGACACCTGATGAATATTATCACTATGTCTCCTGTTACAGTCATAGTGTATTAGTGACAGTCATAGTCATAGGGTATTACTGTATTGGCTGAAAATATGTTCCCTCGCTTATGTAAGTCATTTATTTTTACAAAAAACACTGATTTGTAAATCAAGTGGCGCGGCATTGGTAAAATTCCTAGCTTAATCAAGTCAGGCTTACAAGAATCACGTGCGTGGGATATGGATATTCTTACATTCTTTTCTGTAATCCAAAAATCTGGGGACTATAAGATGTGTTTCCTCAGAATATTAAGAAAAGTTCTGGAAATTGGACTAATTAAATGCTTATCTTTAATTAAAATATTCGTCAGCTGAACTGTTTAATGGAGTAATTGGAATCTGTACGTAATATGTACGATGTTTATATTATAATATACCGAAATGTGGAGAAAGTATTAGCGTACGCATTGTAATTGGCGGAAGGGATCGAACATTGAAGACACACATTCTAAAACACCTAGTGCGACTTTCAACGACACCGCTTTTATCGCTCGCGTGTTTTCGCTCATCAACCCGGTGCTGGGCAGCGAGTATTTCTCGCGTCGCGCCGAACCGGGCTGGCGGCTCTATGCTCCGGCCCCCGGACGGTGGTGACGACGAGCGACAGAATGCGGGCTGCGGGTTGCAGCAGCAGGGGGTTGCTCCGCCCAGGGCTCGCCGCCGCGGCCTCCACCGGGACGGTGCTGTGGCCCGGCGCTGTGGGGCGCGGCGCGACCTGTCCGGAAGCACCCAACCTCAGGTCAGCCTCCCCTCCCGCCCCCTTTCCACCGCCCCCGCCCCCGCCCCGCGCCGCTCCGCCCCGCTCCGCCCCGCTCCGCCCCGCTCCGCCCCGCTCCGCCCCGCCCGGCCCCGCCCCGCCCCGCCCCGCCCCGCCCGCGCGCCCTCTACCGGTGCGTCGCTGCCACCGCCACCGCCGGCAAAAAGAACAGGAAGCGCGCAGAAAAGAGACGGGTGCGGGTGTCATCGGACGTAGTAATACGTCATGATTATTATGTCGAAAAAGCAGTTTTCGGGCTCACGCGAGTATCGATCATTTTCTGCGCCCCCCCCGCTGGTCCTCGCCCGTCGTCCCGGCACGTTGTTCGACCGGACATGTTTATAGTATGTTTTGAGCGACTGTACCCCTCGCGGCCCTCTGTCTCTGTCGCTACTATTCTCCCTCCGCCGGTCTCTTGTCTCTCTTTGTACTGCGTAAACATTCCATTATCCTTTTGAAACCACTAGTGTAGTTTCGGAGCGGGTAGAACGTACCTCTCCATGTGCAATGTTGATCGAGTGCCAGAGTTGATGTGAACTGCATAGCGCTGCGACCGAGCTGCCGGGCCGTCCCGCGACCCTTCGTTCTGTCTGTCTCTCTATTCCCCGTGGCCCCGCACTACTGCTCCTCAACCCTCTTCCCTACCCGCGATGCACTCGCATTTCAATGAAGTCGGTGTATTAGCGTATTGATATGGAGGCAATTCGACAATCGAGGAATTTCTCTGCGTTGGGTGCCATTCACCGCTCTGAATAGACAGTAAAAATAGTGCAGCCCTCCCCTGTTGAATTTAATTATGCAATTGTACCATAATTAAAGGCGCGCGTGATGTGTGAATATTTGGCGAGAGCTACAAGTGGCGTCGCGTTATTCAGACGCGCATCAACAATTGCTGGCGGCGACCGGGGCCGAGGCCGGATCGGGGAGGGGCACGTCGCGGTTGGCGGCTTCGCGTTTCTGGCCACACGCCGGTCGGGGATTTCTCTTTCATTCGGTTCGCGTGCGATGGCGCACGAAGCGTTAATGCCCCGGCAATACGTTGCGCTGATTTAAATGCGTCGCGTGTCACATATTTTTCAAATTTTTACAGATTTCTGCTCTACAGCCGCCCCCTCTCCGCCTCTCACCTCATCCCTTCTCTTTGGCGTATGACGTAGATAAACTATAAAGCGGTATTAATTCCCGCGAGGTTTTTACTTTTGCCTTATTTGACCTAGCGGTATAAATAGCGATACAAGTGGAGATATGATTTTAATCCTGTTAATTTGCCTCCACGCCCAACTAGGTGATTGTGGCGGCGGCGGCGTCGCGGACAAAGAGGGGAGCGGTGGAGGTCGCGTTTTTGGTTTTCCCTGCACGTGTCGGCCATTTTTCGAGCACTGTTGCTCTTCTCGCCCTCTCAGCTCTCGCAGCGGGGCTGGGGGCGGAGTTAAGTGCATTGTTGCCCCCCAACTAAAACTTTTTTCAAAGGTGCATTGTTGATATTTAAAGTGTTAAAATACAGTTTGGAATGCCGCGAGCGCCTCAGTCAAATCACAAAGCGCGGGGGCGAGCGCGCGGGCAGTTCGGGCGCGCGTGTGCCCTCGTTGGGCTTTTTCTTTGCCCCCGCGCCGCGGGTGAATTGTGGCGGCCGATTACGGCGTGGGCTGGGCGTGAGTAGGGTGCGGAGCAGTGTGTTGCCGGCGTGCGCTTGAGCCTGCGTTGGGGTGTTAGCTTCTGTCGTTTCTGTGTGTGTGTGTACGCGCGCGCGCGCGCTTGTATACGTGCGCGCGTGTTCGGACAGTGGTGGGCGGCTTTTGCCTCTCGACAGCTCGCGATTTCGAAGGCGGAATGTTTTGGACGGTTCGCGAAGGATTGCGGTCTCGGTGTTCGTTGGTGAGAGAGGAGCATTGCTACCTCGTCATAGAGCGGCGAGCAGGTTCTGCAAGTATTTTGCGGTTAACGCAGGATGGGAATGGGTGGATGGCGAGTGATTTGTAGCAATCTGCTATTGGAGGGCAGGCCGCAGTTGATATTGCGCAGCTTTTTATGCTTTACACGGTGGCTGCTATTCGAAGCGAAATGCTGGATTGAACGTGTATTTGTCTAAAACCTCGATGCACTGTAAAGGTTGTGGTAACGCGTTGATAATACAAAAAAATACAAATAATGGAATGCTTTTTAATCGCATGATCGAATATCTGCGAAAAGTTTCCGAAGCGCGACCTTCTCGAGAAAATTTCATGTGAATTCCAATTCGTTCACATGAATTGTCCGGAAAGCGGGCTCTGGTTCTCGTCGGTGGACAGCAAGGACTATTTGCTACTCTACAAGGTGCACCGTTTATGCGAAAATTGTATAGCGAACGCTTATCTGCTATAATTCAGCCGACGTGGATATTGGAAAAATCGCCAGTTTGGCGATGATGCCGCAGCTGCAACAAACGTTTAGCGAAAACATCCTAAATTTCGAGTGTTCAACCGTTCTCTCTTGGTCCTCGCGGAATGGAAAGGGCATACGTGTGCAGGTCTGCGGTTTGAGATTGTGGCTTCCGAAGTGCTTTGGAAACTCGTCTTCTTTTCCTTACCAGTAAAAATGGCGCAAATGACATGCGAACTATCCCTAGGTCAATTTCCAATTACGCAATATTTTACTGCGAAAGGATGGAGCGATCTGTGGTGGGGTGGGAAAGTCAGATCTTTTACCTCGGGGAAACGGGATTTAAATCGTGCTACTTGATGTGGAACTTGGTGGTTAACAAAACGGGTTCGCGGCAATTTTTCTCTGGGTTCTCGCGTTTTTTTGTCTTTCATACCACCACAGTCTCTATTATCATTTCAGGAGTAGAATTTTGTGTGCTCCTCTCATTACTGTCAGATTCATCTTTTATTATCTGGTAGCGTGCACGAATAGCCCGTCTTCTGTGCTACAGCCTCTGATGATCTCCTCGCAATGAAGTTGATAAATAAATACGTGTGGGAGGTTATTCCCTAGTGTCAATCCATCTTTTAAGTTTGGTTATGCGTCTTTCTTTTCTTTTTTCGTTTCTATCTTTTTCCGGCGCCGACCCCCAAAAGTGCACCGTCTGGAATGGTGGCCCCCTGAACTTGCCTTCACTATTTCACCGGGCTCGTTGGCTCCTGGGCGCTTGGTGGAGGCAGCCCGCACGCATGCATGGCGAGGGTGCATGCGCCTGAACGCGGATGGTCCTTAATGCATAGTAAGGACTCTGGAAAGGCTTCATCTGACCATATCTCGTACATTTGAAGTATCTTAAATCAGCTTGTTGTCAAATGCGGTATTAACTACTGGTTGGCTTGCAATACAACTAGCATAAAGCAAGTGCTCTTGGTTGCTGGAGACCTTTGTGAAAAAAATAAAGTCTCTCATTTTTGTCGAAAGTGGGCCGAAATGGTTCATCAGGGATGTCCTCGAAAGTGTTATTCCTCCTCGTAATATGTACGTATTGTTATAGTTCATTCTGACAACTTAAAAAGTTTTATAATGCTGAATCGATTGTGAATGGTGTATCTAATTAATATAAAACGTATATTCATTATGTTGCCACACTAATAGCGCCCATTCAGTTCATTGTCCCAGCAATCGGCAGCCCAGCTATAGAGCCTCTTGACATTACTGACGGCGAGTGGTGGTCGAGTAGGGCAGCAGGTGGCCGCAGCACGCGAAGGAGTGCGTTGAGGATGAGGCAGGTGCATTTCCCCGCCGGCGCTTCACGCACTCACGCCCCCCGAGTGTACGCGTGGCCTCGCCCTTCCACTCGCACTGCCTCTCTCAGGCAGCGCCCGCTCCCTCCGCCTTCCGCGCTCGCGCTCGCGCGCAGGCGGACGTTGATTCGAGAAAGAAGGGGCTTTATTCATGGCTTGGAATCTGTTTTGTGCAACTTCATCCCGTGTTCGGAACATCGATCTCCCTCCTCAAATGACAGGTCGGGAGAATTATTTGTATAGTAATCCGGTTGGAGAGGGCCGCTTGCTTCCCCTGTTCATGACGTACACATTCGGCGCAGTGTGGATCACCGGGAAACAGTCGGCCTCCCGCAAATATCGGCAACGACCGGGCCCTCCCCAGCCCTCCCTCCTCTCGCCCGCCGCCATCCTCCCTCTGACCGACTGATTTATGTACCAGGGAAGCTGCTTCGGGAGAGTAACACTCGCGCCACCGCTGCCGCAGCGCCACCAGCGGCGGCGGCGGCGGCGTTGCCCGCGGCAATCCTCGCCCCGCTGTCGGCCTCCGAAGCCTTTTCCAGCAGCCTCGCAACCCTGTGCAGCCCTCCACGGGATAATAGAGGTGTTGGCATCCCGCGCCCCCGTGGCTTTCCCGGCATTTACTTTGTTTCTCATTTTTCGCGCCCACCGCCGCTTTGCCCACCCGCGCTTGTCCGCGCGACTCGCCCATCCTGGTCCTCGCCCGCTCCAACTTCAAAAGATGATGTATCGGGTGTCCACGTTTCACGGGTGCCAAAGGGAAAGATTTCCGAGCGTCGCGTCTCTCTCTCTCTTGACCCCCCGAGCGACGAGAGGCGCGGAGGAAATCCTCCATTTCGCGACGGAACGGTGAATTGTGCTCCGTTGAAAGACGCCTCCCCACTCCTTCATCTCGCCATTCAGCCGCCGCTCATTTTTTTAGGCGCGGCAGAATTGAAAAAAAAATTATAGCGGGCGTGCTGCGGAGGGAAAACGGGCTGATGACTAGCGTTGAATACGTTTCTTCTTTGTATTTTAGTGTATTATTAAATATTTCGTGCAACGTCTCTTGGGCAGTGTTCAAGAACTCTTTCAGTCGAGTTCTTCGCAGCGTCGGATGTTGGTCATGTATGAAGTTTTCAGCCGAGACAAGTTTTTCAGCAAATATTGATGTCTATAATTATAACATTTGACGTAGTAATCGAATTCATCAGGTGTCAGTATGAACAACTCACTGAAAAAAAATCGGATAAAATACATGTACATTATTTTATAACGCATGGTGTTAAACCATTAAAATCAATACACAAGTTTAAGTGTCAAATAAAATCCTTTCTGCTGCTTAACTGTTTCTATACAGAGACCATACTGAGCACCAGAAAATAAAATAATATTGATTTTAACTCTATATTGAATGATTAGTTACCATTGCGACAGTATATTTCTAAAAGACTAAATATTACTATTACATGAATTCTAGCTTCTGAGTCATTCACCCTCGTCTCGATTAGGTTTTTCGTTCATTCCCCTGATTTATTGATCAAATGCTGTGATGACCACTTGCTTTTCTTTTGAATATAAATTTTACTTCACTTTTTGTGCACGTTTTCTAGAGTTCAGTGGGGAATATAGTTCATCAAGAAATCGTTTTTCATGTTTTCACGGAAATAAGTGGATTACTTCACGAAAGGCAGGATGAGGGTTAACAGCTAAAATCTGTACCTGATTTGTCTTTGCAAATAGTATTTTTATTACTTGGGAACCAATATCTTCTTATCAATTCTTGACAAAAACGCTCGTTTCCACCCGTATTCATAATTTATGTGTATATGATCGTGGGTTTGGAACTCGGAACTCTAGAAATTGTCCACACAATATACTTCTCCCCGTAGTACGTCTCACACAGGTTTAAACTGTTCTTGACGTTAAGTAAATGAGTCAGTAAGAGTTAAAACGAAAAAAAATAGTAACAGGAGATTCATAATGAGAAACGAAATACAAGAAGGTTATTGGTGCTTTGGAAATTCACAAAAATTAAAGAATGGTATTTTTTATGGAGGCGTTTGGGACTCTGGACTGTTTAAGGATCGTTGCGGTTTTGTGGTTATCAAGTATTTACAAACGTATGTACTCGAGTTGAAATTCTACCTCGGACGAAAACTATTTGTGGGGCAACATTTGCATAGGAATATGTTGGGTGAATTACTCGTTCCCCAATTAAAGTAACCTGTCGCCAGCCTGAAAAAACATCTGCAAGAATTCAAAAACGGGAAATTTCCAGCTAATAATATTTCGACAGCGTCACATATTACAAGATAGTGTGCGTTGTTGTAGCACTAGATTTAAAATATTGGACCAGTCAGTGTATTGCTGAGATGGACTTCGAAAATTGACAAGATTTGGACTGTCGTTTTCTCTACTTCCCTCGGCGTATGCAAAGTCTTACACCTACAATAGTTCAATATTGTTACCCTTTTCGTTCTTACTTGAAGGATATGTCACTGATAATACTTATGTAGATTTTTGTTATGCAACGTTTTCCCGTTGATATGCTCATAAAACCTTTAAATTTTTTTAGCGAGCTGAGAAAAATCTGGGTATTGTGTTACGTAAATCGTGGTGATTTACCTTTTTTCTTTTCGCCTTCTTCTGAATTAAAGGGAGCGCCAAGAATCGACATTTTATTGTCCGTAACGTTTTATTGGTTGTTAAACCATAAATGATAATGGCATGCAACAAACTTACAGCTTATATTCATATTCAAAAAGACATTGTCAGCGACTAAATGTGCGAGAGTGCAGAGCGAAAAATGCAGTGATAAAATCGTCGAGAGTCCCCGGAATTGAATTACTGCAGGACGGCGCCGCTGCGGGGAGAGAACTGAGTTATTTCATTCCCCATTTATATGCGAAGTAGGTTGCGCCAGAAACCGCGATGAGCTGAAGATGGGAGGTGGAATTAGTAAATGCTGTTCCTTCCACCGGAAAACGACTGTCGTGGAACTGCCTCGAACCCAGTTGTGCTATTAAAGGAACTTGGGTTCGGAATTCACTTAAGCACAGCTGTGCATAAATAATATACGATGTTAAGGGGTGCGGTATCGGATGCGAGGAAGAAAATGCCTTTCAAGTCGTGTCGCCTGGAAATGTGTTTGTGTTTGCCAATTCTTCTGCAAGATTCATTTCGATTTTTACGGTCTATTTGGGACACGTACATTGCAAAATTGGCGAGAGAAAGGTAATTGTAATGATTGTTATAGTAGAGATTTTAAACGAACAGGGTTGGAATGGCGTTACCGGAGAGTTTAAAATACGTAGTGAATGAAATAATGAAGCTGAATTTAGTGAACATAAGTTGATATTTATGCAATAAATAGTTACACATTTTTTCTTGCAACAAAAATAAACCTAATGCCTGGATGAAGAGAGACTGAACAAATCGTGTTGGTTACGTTGATTAGTTTGAAGCGATGTAATAACTAGCGACATTAATTTGATATCCTAACTCGTTGTGTTCGATAACCCCCCTCAAACAGGCAAATTTATATACTCTTGTTCCATGTAATGCGGTCTATTCCTTAACGCTCTAAAAGCTGCGATACAATGCAAAGAACGTCGGTACTAGCACAGCACACCCAATTATACGAATTTCCCCACCTCCCTCGACCTCTATTCGCATCCGGGCATTCCTACGTTCATTTTCCGACACATTCAACGGACGTGATTGGGGGTTTGGTGGAATAATCCCAAGTACATCACTATCATTACACGCAATATCTGTAGCAAGCCAGCTCCGATGTTACTCAAGAGGGCGATTAATTACTAGGGTAATATAATCTCCATTGGTTTGACCGGCGTCACGATAGAGCGAGCGTATCAGGTTTATATTGCCTTGTAGCCTGATGCAGCGCTAATGCTCGAGCCCTGCGCGCCACATTCCGGCGTGGAGGGAGCGCGGCGTGGGGCGCGAGGAGAGCTTGTGCCGCGCCGGCTTTTCTTTTTGTATTGATTTGTGTGCCTCTGGAGTTTTCTTGGAATGCATCTCGACGGTATTGAAGAAACAGCATGTAAAAAACTTTGGATTCTAATATTAGTACAAAAAGTTTTTGCCGGGTAAAGAAACGACCGGAAAAATGAGGTATATTAAGAAATTCTGAAATGAGTTTGATGTAATCACGTGTATTTGTGCTGCTGGCTCATCGTTATATATGTTAAATTTTTATCGTTATATATGTTATATTTTTAAACACGTACGAAAGGAAATAATGAATGTTATATAATTCTGTAGCTTTATTCAAGATAATAAAAGAATAACCAAAATTTTTAACGTTCTTTTTCTATCTTGCTTCAATTCTTGTGTTGATAGACCAAGAAAGACCAACTACAACAAACTAATTCATTTCAAACGGCTGCGTAATAATCCGAGATTCATTATTACGGTAGTTTGTTTTTACAGTCAATGACATTTCCCAATGTTTAAGCACATCCTTGAAGTTTTACCAATAGTTAACATTAAATCTAATGTATTCGATGGATTTAAATTCGTGAGCAAGTGCTTTGAATTTCTCTTACCGACTATTGAAAGTGGATTCTGAAGCACCATTATGTGATATTTAACCTAAATGTTTTATGTGGTAAAGACAGATAGATGTGAATACTTAGTGTTTAATATTTTATAAAAATCGTATGCGAGTAAGGGCAGCTTGTGGCATTGCCATTTACTTAGTGTATGTTACAAATAGATTGTAGCTAATTCATGGTTTTTGCACTACAGTTTTATTAGAAAAATGGGAACTTACCGCAAAATATGTGAAATAGTTTTCAACTGAGGTGTACATTTAAGAAATACATATCATAAATTCAATACTCTGCTTTCACTCTCCCCTTCTTTCCTGTCTCTCATCTCTCTTCTCTCTCTCTCATCTCCCCTTCCTCTCTTCTCTCCTCCCCCTCCCTTCTCCTCTCCCCTCTTCCTCTCTCCTCTCCCCTCGCTCTCCATCTCTCTAATATTGAAGATTTATAGTTTTCTTTGAGGCGAATTTTTGTTACGTTTGGATTTCGCGAAGTTTCATGTGAATTGAAATATTAATTTCGTACTACTTATTGTAGAATTCTCTCTTATTGTGATATAATAATTGTGACGTCAGATGTAATATTACACATGAGTAATGAATACCTGTACCGGAGCAAAAATTATAATGTAGGCTAATGCAATATTAGTAACTGTACGCATGATTCTATTCTGTTATCGTGTACTTTTTGTATTTCACGTAAATGTACGTAAAACAGTTTGAGGAAAATAGTTTAATCTAAATTATTGGTTAAAACGTTTTTGGCTCAGACGGCCACACAGTAGTTGAGGAAGCAAGTCTGGGGAACTTTTTCTAATTAAACGGATGAAAACTTACAGTCGACATTTGGGCTTCCTACCGTGTAAAAGAATCGAAGTGAATCGCCTGCCGCCTTGAATTTTAATTATTAAAGAAGCTCATTTATGTCTACTGCGGTGGACGTTAGAGGGTTGAAATGCCTCGTTTTACTCAATTTCAGGAATATGAGATCCGACGCAATGGTGTTTGTTGGTTTTTGCGTATTTGCTTTTATGGCATAGTTTAAACATTTATAAAGCGATTACGTACGAGTTTCGTTCGGAAGAACTTATAATCCAATTCCATTGCCGTCCCTACAGAAATCTTAAAATTTCTGGCACGTTGCCAGACTACTCAGCATGAATTCTTGTTGCTGTTCCAGCAGGTTTCAGCCCTAGATATCTCTTCTTTTCAGCTGAGAATTTTAAATGCTGTTTATTAATATGCCCTTCTAAGTAGTAGTTTCTTCAGAACATGAACTAGTTTTGGGAAATATAATTGAACTTTGAAATAATAACGAGTTCAATTTATGCGCATCGTTTCGGCACTGTTGAAAGCGAAGCATACTCAGGTCATGGTTCCATGTGAATGTTGAGTAGTCCGCGTTCTTTTACGATCGTGTAATATTCTTTTATTACTAATTATAATGGGAAGCATTACACCAAAATGCTTAAACATTTATAATTGCTTGCTCTCAAAGAATAGTAAATTACATTAAATATTGATCTGAATATCCTATGAGTTCGTCTTACTTCCGCGTTGAAGTGTCTTTTGGGGCAGTAGTTCTCAGACACTCACATTAATAGAGGTGCACAAGATACGTAGGGAGCGTGCAGGATATTTCTGACTCGCCGCGCCGTTCGGGGTGTTACTCCATTCCATTGGGCACTGCCTGGGGAACACCCAGGTGACCCCGCTTCAGAGGACGTGGTTCAGTTCATTCTTTCACCTCTGGTAGGAACGTTGTTGAGCCACCTTCAGAAACCTCAGCTCCAGATAGACACCACAGCTGTCTCCACTAGATGACGTCGGAACCTGCAGTGCCAATAGGCAGCTGGCAGGCAGGAAAAGTACAATTAAGGATTTTCTGAATCAGTGAATCCTTAATTCGTTAACTGTATTTTCATATACTACTACTCGCATTCGACAGAACAACATAATATTTCATTAATTTACTGTTGTTGGGAATCATCTTAATTTTTGTTTCCATCATGTAACTGAGCATAAAAAAAATAGAAAGTAAAAAAGGCATGTCGGAAAATTTAGAATCTGTATTCATATGGCCCAGCGGCAGCACACGGATTATAATGGAACACAATTTTAATGTTTCTTCGTCATATAAATGGCAGTTTATAAAAATCGTGAAAGACATGGGAAACGGGAAGAAGATATTTACAGCGAGGAATTAGAGCTGCGAAAGGTAGGTATTTTTTGCAAGTACTCAGAGATTTTTGTAGAGGCCTCCACGCATCGCCCTCTTGGTGCGTGGGCGCGGCGCGACTCGACGAGACCCGACGCGACCCGATGCGACGCGCACTCACCCACCCGCCGGCCTATCCACCGGCCCGCCGCCTGCCTGCCCGCCGCTTCTCGCAGCGCCTCTTTCCGGGATTAACCGCCTCCGCCGCCGCATCTGCTGCTGCCGCTGCGCCACCGCCGCCGCCGCCGCCGCCGCCGCCGCCGCCGCCGCCGCCGCCGCCGCCGCCGCCACCGCCACCGCCACCGCCACCGCCACCACCGCTCCCTGCTCGCCGGTGGAGGCGGCGGCGACGGCGACGCGCCTCCCTCGCAGCATTTGCCGCTTCTTCGCCCCCGCCGCCGCCGCCGCCGCCCCTGCCTCCTCCCCCCGAAAATGCTGCTACCGTATGATGCCGCCGCTTCCGCTCTACTCGAGATGCTTTTCGGGTGTCCCCGTCCCCGGAGCCTACGCCGACGCCATCGCCATCGACTAGCAGGCCCTGCAGATTCGACAGCCTAAGTGGAACGGAATTTCTAGGCAAACAAGTTTACTGCGTTCGGAGTTTCAAATAACACTGCTGCGGACTGGGATACAAGAATGCCTCACTGTGGTTCTAGAATTGACTACTCACAGTAATAGTCCATCTACTTCTTTTATTTTTGCATGTGATGTCAATGATTTATTTTATTCTTGGTGTATATCGTTATTTTTGTTTTAATGTGCAAACATGCTATTCAAACACAAAATAAACGAAGCCTGGAATCATGGATGTATGCGCCCAAGTGCTGTTTCTTTTTCTCATATTCAGTTTTGTATCGTATAGTACTCCGTTTGTACGCCCCGAGATGATGCCCTGCCCTTCCCTCCTCTCTGCCATTATGCCGTTCTGTTTGCTTTGCTCCTTGTTGCCCAGAATCTAATAGTGTTTTCAACTCACGCTAACTACCTCATCCATTCTATACCTGTGACAGACCCCTTCTTCTTTGATCACCCTTTCACGTCTCCGTATTCTCCTCTCATCCATTTTATCACTTTACTTCAGCTGAACGTACTGGTGTGTAGGTTCTTTTTCGTCTGGATTCTATACTTACGCGATGGAAGTTATCAATCTCTGCTTTCTTCAACTAACCTCAGTTGAGATGTTCTCATTGATCATGAGACATCTGTCGTCTCAATATTTCCAACCGATCTCACCGCCGTCTCCATTTAATGGTTACTTCCTCGTGTGTCACCATTTAGCCAGTCCTACGACTGTTGTGCGCGTACCCCGCCTTTGCTTTCAACGGCCATCGTTACAACTTTCTCGCAACCCGCCACTCTATTTCATCTCCTCGCCGCCGTTGATTCCGCGAATCATTCTTCGCTCTTCCCTGTCTTGTGCGAGTCTCGTTACAGTACGTTACCCCTGCTGCTCCCTTAACCGTAACCAACTCCTGTAGCCCGACCGCTTACTTCTTCCCGTTTCGCATCCTTCCGACCTCATCGTCCCTCCTCTCGCCATCAGAGCCCCTTCCAGCCCTACCCCCTGCAGCGTCTGGTGGCATTACCGCTCTCGCAGCAGCAAAGAGGGGTTTAGTACTCTCGGGGACAAGCGGGTCGAAGCATCCGTAACCCGCAAGAGCCTGCCTCGATCAAGGCTTTTCGTCGTCGTTTTTGCTTAGTCGCGTGCCGATAGAGTGGTTTAGCGCATCTGAGGCGAGGCAATGCACACCCAATTTTCATGAAATTGAAGACAAGGATAATCCCGAAACCACTGCATATCTGTCGGAGGATTTCTTAGACCAGTTCGGTTTATTGATACGATAAAATATCAAATCCATTTTATCATTTTCCTTCAGCTGAACGTAATTGTATTTACTGTTATTTTCCGTTTGTTTTCTATACAAGGCGTAAGGTATACAACAAATGCTATAACATAATGGTCCAATAAAAGTTAAGTATTAATGCATTATAAATTTGAGACTTGTACTCCCATGTTACGGCAATGCTTTTAACTTGAGTAGGTTTTTACCATTAAAATTATTCTCGAGATGGTAATTAAATCTCTAATCACCCGAGGGATTATATTACTTCCTTTCGTTTTAGAGAATGCGTTTCCGGCAAGAAAGAAAAACCTCTTCAAGAAATTTTGTGGAACATTATAATATTGATCGTAGGTAACATGCGTTTCAGGGGTGATGAAATTTGTTTATTATCTCGAAATTTTTAAACGTGTAACTGAACAGTTGCATTTATAGGTGTCTTAGAATAATTGTTACAATCTTCTAGAAGATGTAGAGAGGCCGAAAATAATCACTTGTTGACAATAAATATGTATATATAGAGAGAAATCTCTAATAAAGGGGTTACACATTTTAAATATGCTACTGATTGTCAGGAAACTTCTTTTGTTCGTGTGTACGGCGATCACGTTCTGATGCTGTCAAAGACATTTCATGTACCTGTCGAACATCTGTGCGTACGGGGTTGGCTAACAATCAGGGGCAAATTCCACTTGTGTAACTCCGTTTTATGAGATTTCCCACTGTATGTTCATTGGCAAAAAGTTGTCGTTTTCAACACCTTTACATGCCCTAGAAGTTAGTAACATTTATTTTGAGACGCTTTGTATTTATCGCCACTTTATTCACCCCTGCGCCGGGACATTTTATAAACGTCAGCAAGTTTGTTTTGATATCAGTTCTGCTCATCAGATTAAGTGACACATCGCTGTTGCGATACTTTTTCCCCCATCTCGTGTGTGTTGGTGAGAAATCCTGATTTTTGTTTTAAAAACCCCGCACTTACGTCCAGGTGAATATATAGCCTATGCTCGTAGGGGGCGACAGCAAATCTCACGAACATCAAAAGACAAACCGAGTATTGTGCGAACGCGTTACCGAGAATCGTCGATATGCGGAGAGAAAAAGCACGGGTTTCGTGGCATTTTGTATCGACCGTGTCGCAGCCGTAGAGCACTTCGTGAGGCTAATGGCACAATAAGCGCACTTGTGCCTCTGCTTGGGGGTAATCCGAGGCTTTCTCGTACTATCTGAGTACATCTGACGATTTGTGATGAAGCTTTTGAATGATTGTGGGACTCTGCGCGATGCACTTCGTGTCGGAGGTCATACTTGGGGTTGTTATTGGGCAGAGGTCAGGCTGTGAAAAGATGATAAAGAGGCAATCGTGCGGAAAGAGTCTGGCACAGTTTTTTTACGTATAAAACCATCAAATATTCATATATGACATTGAAGTCACACGTTTGGTCAAACGTATTTCAGTAAGTCGGTAGGCAATCGACATTTTTGATTAACACTTTCCTGATGAAAATGAAACAGACCACAGCATAGTTTATAAAGTAGAGGAGTTACTGTAACACAATTCATGATGTTATTGTAAGTCCTTTACTTTATCTGTCTATATTGTTTATTATTATTATTATTATTATTATTATTATTATTGTTATTTGTAAGGGATGAAATTCTCTTGTTCGTGATTGCTTGGGAATTCTAATGTATTCAATTATTCAAGCAAAATAAAAAGTAGTAAGCAAATTCAAGTTTTATGCGTGAAAAGGAAATTTCTTTATGAATTATATAGTGTTTCAGTCTGCCCGCAAAAGACACTTTTCTCTTACATTTTGTGCCTGGATAATGTAGTATAATGTAGTATTGTGACGATTGTCTAAGTAATATTCCCCGTCCGAAGTTTTTTATTACAATAAACTTCAGTGCATCTTGGAATAATGTAAAGCGAGTCAATCGGAAGCGAACAGTTTATTGTCTATGTGAGACTGTGGACAGGCAGAGGCTCGAATTAGCATAATGAAGAAAGACGTAGCGCAACTCCAATGTTTAGCTTCATATAACATGCATTAAATTACATCGTTTCCTGGAAACGAGGACACGGTGCGCGGCGTATGAAGAGCACATGCGTGCGTCCGTCGGGGTATGCGTGCATGTGCAAGAAAGTAAACACCGCGCCAGAAGTGTTAATAAAAAAGCGAGGTCCAGCCGTGACACGGCAATGGCTCCGCCCGTGCGTCGCGCCAGGATTTCATTTCTCCGTGCGCGTCGCGCGATCCCGGCCCCGCTGCACAGGGGGTGGATGGCAAACAAAGACGCAAATAATTCCTCAACGTAAACAAAAAATGTTTAAATGCAGTAAATTTAGGTGCTTTATGATCTGTTCAATTATGTAAGCGGTTATGATTTCCACTATTTGAAGCCAAACGAAATTGGATCGACGTAGAAGGGGCGTAGAAGAGTAAGGCGTGGAAAGTATTCTCATTTATTTCATAAACGTTGACTTGTGCGGGAGCTGGACAATTGGAGAATATTCGCTTATGGTCAGTGCATTTTTGTAGCTATAATGCAAGTAAAGTACACTTTAAAACTACCTTTTTAAGAAATATTATTTACATGCATAATTATTTGATTAAAATTTAGTATTGCGAGTTTAGTTAAAGCATGATGAAAGTGAACAAAGATGACTTTTTGTAATTCGGTATTTATTCTCTTTTCTTTTATGTCCTTATGATGCCCTTAACCAACACAAATATTCTCATCTGCTTTTCCAAGTGATTTGTACGAATTCTCACAGTATTCTATTTATTTAACAGTACCGGTACAATGTAAATCACCGTGAATACTATCCATAACCTTTCAATGGGCACTGAACTAACACCTTGAAGCATTAACAGCTGGCGCTCGATTCATCGGATTGGCGGATAAATTCATTTCCCTGAGCGATGCGGCCTTCGGCGATGCCCAACTATTTATTTTACGTGGTAAACAGTTGAAACTACGCGTACGTATTATGGGGAGAAGTGTATTCCCCCATATCTCCTGCGCTGGTCCCCTACTTTGGAAATTGTCAAAATAATTTTCTACTGGTCTGAAAGTAATAACAACATAAGGTTGTAGAATGTTATCATTGTGTCATGGAGATCGTGGTTTTGGACCAATTTCCCAGCAATTATGAAGAGGCTGTCTGTCTTTATAGATAGGAAATGTAGCTTCATTCTCTGTTTCTTCGGAAACGTGATACTTCTTGTAGAAGAGGAATCAGATCCAACCCACAGACTTAGGAATCGCAGAGGATTATGATCAGGGTATGTGGGATACTAAGCAGAGCTTTTCTCTTTCCTTTTTTCAATCTCTATGCTGAATTTGAACTTACTTCAAAGCCTATGAGACTTGGGTGTTTGACAAGTTTGTCAGGGGCGTGGTCCCTAGCGCTCCAGTTATTGCTGCAGCAATCGTGAGCTTCTTTTTCCAGAATTTTTACAATTTTTCTGTCTTGATGACGCACTCCGCAGTGCGAGTTGTAAGCTTACTGGCCTCTGGACTGCCTGTGCGCGGATTTGATCACGGTGAGGTGCGTGGATTTTCGAAGGGGAGGGGGGAGGGAAGAATCCCTCAGTAGCCGTCATCCTTGTGGCATGTAAAAGAACACTGGCAGGTGCCGACAAAATTAAATCCTTCCGGTAATTTCTGTTCTAACGAGATCTCACGTTCTCCCATATAGTTAGAATATATTTAACTGAGACCCACATTTGACTGAGAAAGTGAGAATCACACCCAGGTGTTTCAGGCAGACGCCCACGTGGCTTGCCTGCTCAAAAAAGGGTCACCTCGACCGCCCGGTTAGGCTTCAAAGGAAGCCTGGGTCGAATACACGGGTGCGGAACTTTGGCCAGTGACCGTGACCCTGCAAAATAGCCCATACGATAAATAAATTTTCTTGATGTTGCGATTTTTTTCATGTTTTTCGAGCTCTCTCTGATACACTCCTGGCATCTATTGGGATATTAAAAGTCCACTGTTCATGTCTGCTTCTCTCCAACGACGGTGTGATGTGGCATGTTATAGTACAACCGTCTGTATCTCGAAATTACGTTTATGTTTTCGTAATTGAGTTTTCAACTATCTTGTCTGGCTTGTGTTTCCCCCACTAATGATTTACCAGGAATCCGTACTTTCTGCACATACTACCAGGAATCAGTACAGTAAGGTGCACTCTCTCTTGGCGTGGTTTCAAATAGGTATGCGTAAGTATTATTATTGTTATTATTATTATTATTATTATTATTATTAGTATTGTGTTTGTTGTACCAAAATTGTGAAATATTAGATTTCTCGATTGGGGGTTTGATAAAAATGGTATAGCAAAAATATTTAATTCGTATCAAATTTAATAGAGTAAGAAAAAGTTAATTGTGCCAAAAATAGATTAGTAACTTCATGGAGATAAGCCTAAGATAATTGCATGATAGTATAGGTATGTCAAATTCCGCCTAAGTAACGTTATTTCATTTTGAAGTTGTCGTTCTGTTGTTTGGGAAGAAAGGCAGACCATACCTTCCTTTTGTGCTCGAGGGCAATTAACACTGGAAGGACTAGGTCAACCTTTCTTCTAAAAAAGACAGTGCTGGGACTCTTGTCCTACCATTAATTTTCTTTGAAATGCATATTTATTCGCTGTATAGTTTTGTATTCAGTTGTAGGGATTTCGGTTTATGTCCATTACATTCTACTTTCTCGTATACCAGTATATACGTAGAACAGAAGTAGAGAAAGTTGTTTCGAAGTAGTCTCAAAAATGAGCTCAAATAATTTTTTATTAATGTTTTGCTTGAATAGAGTGAAACATGTTCTTCAATATGGTAGAAATCCGATTTTCTTACAGACCGGTCGGGAGCTTAGAGCTTGTTTCGGCTGAGGCGGTGCCCCGCTTGTGGGAGAGTCCTGGTTAGGGGGAAACCCACTAGCCGACGGTAGGTCGGCACCGGATCTCGCCATTCACCGGGGGAAGATCACCGCCATCTCCCGAGGACAAAACACGTACTACACGTACGAGGCCAATGATCAAATCTGTTGACGCGCCCGGAATCACTAAACAACCAACCAACCGATTTTCTTTAAAATCCCCGAAAGTAAGAAAATTCCAATCGTTCACTTTTTTCGTCCCTGTCGTACACGGTCAATTGTGACCTTTTTCCTAAGTCACTTGAACACTTTTATACATTTTTAAAAACATTTTGTAAGGAAGCATACTGAATTATTTGGCACAGGTATGATTGTCATTAAAAGTTGTAAGTTTAAAAAAATTAATGTTTGTATTTTTTTTCTTTCAATAAAATAATATCTGTGAAGTGTTCGTAGTTATCAAATTATTGTAAATAATGTTGGCACGAATCAGGAACTGGGAAAAGAAACAATTTGTTTTTTAAGCTAGTGGAAGAATAGAACCAGCTATTTTTCACCCTGCGTGAAGCGGGCGATCTTGGTCCTTAATGGAATCAATATGCGCTTTAATAAATAATATTTTTCTAAAGGTATCGCATGGTAATATTTACATTTCCGTTGTTTTAGTGGTATTAATTTAGTGCATTTTGTAAATACAAATGCTTCAAATGGTCATTGATTAAGTTGCTCGAAATCTAAAAAGTTTTGGACTGTAAATATTTCCCCTCTTATTTACTCCTTGTGTACTCCTTGATTTAATATTGTATAGCAGGTGCTACTAATACCTGTGCTACTAATAGGATGGTCAGCGTTTTAAATACCAGGAGTGGTTCATGAAGGTTTTCCAACAGATGGCAAATTGGCCCAACCAAAAACGAGTGAAAAATTTTTCAAACCTACGTCTTGTATTTAATTGTGAATTTGTTTTGATACCACATTTTAAGTAGAGAGCAAATAAGTGCAAGGTCATGATTAGTACATGTACTGGTGTCGCGATTCCGTTGCGTCCCACCAGAATTTCATGAGCCTTTCGTCCCACCGTTTCCCGTCCTGGCGCGCCGGCGGCGTTCCGCGGCTGCGGCGGCGGCTGCAGCCACAGCCGCAGCCACAGCCGCAGCCGCAGCCACAGCCACGTGCACTAATGAGCGCGCCGACCGGTGTCGCATAGGCCAGCGCTTCCTTCCTTCGCCCCGTTGTCGGCCGCCTACTGTTTCCAGTCGGTGTCGGCGGCGCGGGGGAGAGCGCGCTTATTCACTATTAATAGCCGTTCTGCCTACGTAGTACGTCCAGCGGCAGAACAATTTTCTATGCACGCTCGCAACAATAACACGGTTCCTATTATTCTGTTACAATGCTAGTGTAAACAGCTCATTTCTGTGTGATGTATTATGGAGTGTCGTGTATACTCCTGGCTCAATACCGCGGGTTTTAATGCGGGCGATGCCCGGTGCACCCGCGACCGCGCCCCCGTCCCCGCCCCCGCCACCGTCTCCGTCCCGTGTGCACCCGCGCGCACTTCGCGACGAGCGCAGCGGCGTCCCCGCGAACGCTTCGAACGAGTGTAAGTAACGCCGGTCGCCTGTTTCGGTGAATATGTATGAAATTGGCGTACGCCGGCCACTACCTCGAAAGAGGCGCGTAGCATTCGGAATGAGCAGGGCGCGCCCGCGCGCTCGCCGGCGTTGCCCTCTTCAGTCGTTTCTTCAAAACGTCTCTCGCGTAAAGATTTTTTTTTTTGTTCGATGGCTCGATCCGACCGTATTTCTCTCGACTTTTAAGTCGGCGATGGGTAGTTAAGGCTTCTTAATTCATTCTTCCGTTTAAAATGTTTTTTTTTTTCTTTGACCTTTTTTTCTTTTCTACAATCTCGAGTTTTATAGTGACATTGTGCCGGAAGTAAGCGAGCATTCTCCGTTTGTATTTTCGCTAGCTCGTGCATCGGCAAATCGGCACGGTTCCGGATAGAAGCGTTCGGACAGGCGAGCGTCTTACTGATGTTTATCTCGTAATGGGAAATGAGATGAAAGACTGTGCGGAGTAAATGAAGTAATCTTTGATCTGTAGAATTATGGGTGGGAGAAGGACGATCTTCTTTGCTGCATGACATTGTACCTTTTTTTTTTCAGCGGACGTGTGTCATAAAGAAGAGTTTAGATTTTAAGACTGACTTTGCCGTGAGCTTAGTATTTAGAGCAGAACCTAGAAAGCATATTGAAAATATGTTGGGTGTGGATATTATGTATAGACTAATTGTGTGTATGGTAATAGGATATTTCTGCATATATATATATATATATATATATATATATATATATATATATATATATATATATATATGTGCCATTTTAAAGGATTTTTTGCTGATAGGAATCTTTGTTAAAGCTCAATTCTCTTTGTTCGAACGTGGTATGGAGAGTACCAAATGGATGGAGAGTATCTGAGAAAGCTCTTGAAGTAATTAGTTTTGGAGCATTGTTCATTATTGCAACATATTTGAATGACGGCACTTTTCTTGGAATATTTGGCAAGGAGTGCAAATATTATGTTAAAATAATTCCCTCGACATTTTGTGTTGATTAACCGTATAAACATTTCTTTATAATAACCAATAAACATTCTCGTTTTTCAGAAAGGCAAATTACTTAAACGATGTAATTATTTATAATCCATTCATGCATTTATTTACGATGTACGATTTTATTGCCACAATGAACTTTTTCTTGCTGATAATTTTAGTTAATTATTACTTTTCTTTCTAATAGCATTGCATTATTTAATGTAATTAGCAATGACTATAAAATTACTAAGAAGTGGAAGTACTGTCATTATGTATAATAACTAAAATCAGATTTCAAATTAAAAATAATAACATGATTTCTTTACTAATAAATTGCTTCTGATCAAGAAACTGTTAGATTTTATTAAGTTCGTGATATTTTTTTCCATGTTGCAATTTGATCGTCTGAAAGGACATTCAGTTTTCTCAAGTATAATCTTTATCCCATGTTTGGTTGGCAATACGTATAAGTGTCTTTCAGCGACTTCTTTGTTCAATTCAATATTTTAGATAATTACGATTAACTTACTATATTTCGTACTATCGTCCACCCATCCATTGGCCCAGGCTATTGCAACCAAATTGTAAATCAATGTATAGTAATATTGTTTACGTTTATATTTAAAAACCTTCAGGGATGTTTTATCTATTATTAACTGTTAGTTGTTAGTCGGAACTATTAACTGTCCTATTAGGAAGGAAGTTGAAGAGTATTAATATCTCATTATTTTGTCTTTGAATTTCTTATAAGCCATCTTCGTTTGGCTTCAACATTCCTGCTACCTTCCCGTCAAAATGTTCCCGCAATCTCTAAAACCCTTTTCCAGAGCGCGGGTCGTCGCCTCAATTGATAACGCTGAAGGGGGCGTGGTGTTCGGTAGCTCTGTTTCGCTGCTGCTTGTCGTGTCTCCGTCGTAGCTGGGCGCGGCGCTGGCAGCAGCAGCAACTCCCCGGGGGCACGGCGCCGAGAGCGAAGGGCGGCGCACCGGGGTCAATTTTTTTAAGACGGGGTGTATCGCCTGGCCGGTCCCTGAGGGTGCACGGCGGTTTCCGACTTGCCTCACTTGTAGCGGGTCGGCCGGAGGGAACAGGCGGGGCGGTGGCGGAGTGGAGCGGGTGAGCCGAGCCGGGGCGGGGAGGGCCGAGGAGTGGAGGGCCGGGTCGGGCCGGGAGGGACGAAGGCAGAGCGGAGGCGGTGGCGGCGGCGGCTTTGGGTTTCACTTCCTTATTGGTATTCGCCGTCCGCCCGTCACGTGTTTACATTCAATCATCCCCGAAAGCGGACGCGATGCGGGTAGCAAAGTGCAACCTAACCCCTTCTCTAGTAGTGTAGCTGTATACTAACACAAGCGTATGCGCATCCCTTCCTTGATTCTTGCCCTTCCCGAAATTCTCCTTCGCTCTCCGTCTCCGCTTCCGTGTCCCTCTCCCCGGCGGTTCCGTTTCCAGTTAGAAGGACGGCTGCCTCGTAAGCCCGAGGAAAAGAAGGCCTGTGGCGGGAACAAATTCCGCAGCCCGTTGACTCTGACGCGAGGCCGCGCCCCGCGGGCCGTGTGATTTCGTTCTCACCTCTGGCGCACGCTCGCGCGCGTTGGCTCTCTCGCTCACCCGCCTGCTCGCGCGCCCTTTGGAAGCCACCCGGAAATTTCCAGGCGAATTATTTGCCCAACCTGCAGTATCAGTTGCGTTTTATTGCATGTTCGCAATAATAACGCTCCGCATAGTTCTCTTTCCGATATATCCTCTGCTGCACGTTGTACGTGTTTGACATTGTCCGACGTCTGCTGCTACTGCTGTTGCATAGGCTCCGGTATTCTGCAGTTCTGCAGAATCCCTCTTGCCTGAATCGCTAGTAATGAGAATCACCATATCAAAATGATTATATTTTATGCCGACATTGTCGGGCGCATCGAACGACACCTTTGGTACGTTTTCTAATGCTGCCGACTGTACAGTATTCGTTTGGAAGTATTTGGAGAATTTCCATTACTGTACGCTTTAGGAGGTGCAGCCTGTCCCTATATTTACTTCATCGATCGGTCTGTGGACTATTGAGTATGCAGAAGGAATTTAATCGCATATACTTTCAGCATCATTCAACCAGTCAAATGAAAATAGCATAAACGGATTAAACGGTTATTTAGACTCCAAAAGATTTTTGAATAGCATGAAATCACTTCGCGCTTTATCATGTTGCTTTTAGTGATGGCAATCAGCTTAGGATTTTTTAAAATCGCAAGTGCATTTATTATCAGGTACTTACTACATTGGTGAGATGGAGTGTCATATCAACACGAAATATTCTGTTTGATAGATAGATTTTAATCGCCTTTCTTATCGCTGAAAACATTTTCGTGTGCACCTTCTTTTCCTTTTAGATGAAGGAAAAGCCTATTGCAGAATACATTCATAAAGCTCTCGCTCATGAAAAAATCTGCTGTAACGAACAAAATAGCTCTTTTCCTTTATCATCGATCATGAACAATATCTGTAGTTCTAAAATGACGTACGATAAAACTTGCTACGTATCGTTTCTATTTTCAGTCTATTTTCACTACAAAGCCTGAGTGTGGGTCTCGTTCCATTTCGCCTAATCATTGTTTGCTTATTCGTGTATGTATTTCTTTAAATAAAGCATATTTGTGACTAAATAATGTATAGTATGCATTTCACAGAGTTATGCACAAACAAAATACTCATTTTGTTGAGAAGAGTTTGTATTTTTAAACAATACATACAGTTTGTTTCTTCTAATTTGTAATAAATGCATTTTTTGTCAATTAGGATCTCCCTTTCCAGTCCTTTGTAATTATTTTTAATTTGCTTATTTATTTGCATAAATATATTTCTGCGTCACGAATTGAGAAATTGACTTTTTTGTCTTGTGTTCGATGAGACCAATGAATCGACATTATTTCGTGTATTGTTGCTCTCACTCACATCCGCGCTGTGCAGGGCAAGATTATTACGTTCACTTGGCGCTGCGGCGCGAGATTTATCCGCCTGTCACATTAATGCGCTGTTCCTTCCCTCGGGGAAGCCGGCATTTGGGGCCGAAGTGGACGGCATTGTTTTCGTGTGAAACGAATATACCTCGGCGCGAAGAGAGCGTTTCCGCGTGTTCCGGCGGCACCGCAGGAACGCTATCGATTTCAGTTCGTTTGCAAGCATTCGCTGCCGTTTGTTGGGCGTGCAGGCGGAGAGGTGGCAACCGTGCGGGCGGGGCGGGAGGCCAGCGAGGGCCGCCACGGCCGGGGCCCTAGGGTGGGAGTGGCGGAGGACAGGGTTGAGGGTGGAGGGCCCTAGGGCCAAGGGACATCGGCGGAGGCGGAGGATGACGATCGGAAGACGAACAGCAGACGGTATTGCTGCAAACGGAGGACGGCTAGGTCGCGGTTGAGTGGCGGTGAACAACGCATGACATTAGTCAAAAGATGACGAGTGGGGAGTATTGGAACGAAAGACGCCGAGTACTTTACGATTGTTCGTGGTAGACTTACGCGAGTGATGAATGATACAAAGGTGCTGGGAAATGGATGTTTGACAAAGAGCTGAAGGCTATGGACATTGGAAAACAAGTGGAGAATGAGTGGAGGACGACCTTTTATAGACGAAGTGGAGATGAGATAATAAGAGGAAGGAGGCGAGAAAGTGTGAAGGGAATTGAAAACACGAGGTGAGAACCACTGTTGATCGTAGTAGATAAGTGATTGATGGGTGAATGTGAATATCGAAGACGTGTCGGATTTCCAGGGCAACAAAAGAGAGACCCTTGTGCTAGAGCAGTAGGTTTTGGATGTCTAGCGCCAACTTATCTGCTGCTGAAATTTTTCTTCATTATTGTGTCCTGTTTTGTTTTTCTAAAACATTTTTTCTTCTTACACAATGTTTAACGGTTCAAACGATAGTTTTTCACATCGTTGCTGCAATGTTCCAAGTCTCCCTTTCGCTCACAAACTCAACGATTCATTGCTGGTTTTGTGTTTCCAGGTTCTTTTTCAATTTTTTTAAAAATGTTCTTCCTTTATTCTCTTTTCCCGCCTGATAGTTTATTTCATAGTTTGTGAATACCTTATTTTACGCGGCGAGGCTAGTAATTTACTCTCCGACGTATTAATTACGAATTCATTTCTCTCCAAGTGTGATCCTTATCCTTCTTAAATATATATATATATATATATATATATATATATATATATATATATATATATATATACATACATATTTGAAATGTTTATTCACAGTGCTAGGTGCTTCAGTCTTTTTCGCTGTTTTCTTAGTCCCGACATTCATGCTAGTTACTTATCATCAGTTAGTTATCTTTTTTTCACATTTCGCCCTATCTTCAAATTTTAATTTGGTATTTCATGTCTCGATCTCTTTTATTAAGCAACCAGTTCCTAATTATCAGCCGCTTATATACTACAGAAAATAAGCTTCCTTACCCATATTGAAGATTTGTCATGCATCTTTTCTGATGAAGAAATCCTTCGCCCCCTCTCTCCCACCCTTCGGGATTTTTCTCATTGGAAAGAGAAAACGTAAAGAACGTTCGCGCCTTCCTTTCTCATCTCCTCTTTCACATTCCATCCTCAGCTGTAGAGGCCTACTCGAACATGTCTTCCGCCGTATCCGTTCCGCTTCGCGAACCCAGCGTCACCATCCTCCAGTTGCCACCTTCGACAGGTCACCGCCCCCCCCTTTCTGTCTCCATTGCCCGCAGATTTTCCCGCTGTCCAGTCCTGCTTTCGGACCGCTCCGTCCTCGGCAGAATCTCGGCGGCCGGCGGGGGCTGGCCTCCAGCTCGCGCGTCCCCCGGCCTCTTTCCACCCGCGCCGTCCACGTGTCGAACGCGCGCGCGCCCGGCGTGCTTGTGACGCCTACGCGTCCGCGCTCACCTGCCGCCCGCCCAGACCCCGCGGCCCGTTCTTTGTTCTGATTTCGCCTAAGTGCCGTCCTCGTATTGGCGATCCTTTTCACGTTTTACGTTATTTTATATTGCTTCAATTCCTCGCTCCATTTTTCATGGTGCATTGTGATATTTCATTTTTAACGCGTTGGAGCTCGACTCTTTTATTTCTTTGATACGTTCCATCTTCGATCTTCTTATGGTCCTATACTCTCTTCATATCTCGCATTCTTACGCGTATTTTTCCTTTTTAGTCGATGCATTTTCTATTCTTCGCCCTCTCCCGCGCGGCGATTTTTTCTTCTTTTTTCGCCCCCGCCCCCTCCTTTGCCGCTGCCCCGCCGACGCCGTCGCCGCCGTCTTCGCGTCTCGTCCTTTCGGGCTGGGGCGCGCGGTCTCGGAGGCGGCAGCCGAAGCAGAGCTCGGTCGGCCCTTCTCCGCGCGGCTTTCAGCGGCTTTCTCTGACGTTCTATCTTGTATTCTGTCGCGCTCGTCATTCGATTCTCGCTTTGGCGCCGGGCGCCAGCGTGCCTGACGGCGGCTGGCGGCGGCGGGGGCGGGGCCGACTGCCGGCGGTGGGCGGTGGTCGACGGCGCGCAGCAGTGATCGCACTTTTAAGTGACAGCTTCTGCTCGGCCGCGGCATCGCGTCCTGCCGACCACTTGCCCGCCGTCTCGCGCCACCAGCTGCTTCGCGTGAAGCCGCGCGCGACGCGCGGCGTGCTGCGTTAAAGGCAAGCCATGGCCGCCACCAACTTTTTGAACAGGGATGTGAAAAAAATATTTTTTGCCTAGTCTAGCTTTTATACTTTTTTCCCTCACCGGCCTCGGTGGTGCAGGGGCTTGGAGGTTGGAGGTTTGAGTCCCCCGTCTGGTGTGGGTGTTTTCACAATGTCGTTGCCGTCTCATTCCAATCACGCATCCTGTGTGAACTTCGTTGCATCATTCATCGAAATCATTCATTCATTTAACAGCCCATTACCATCCTTCAAACATTGCAAGATAAAGGTTGTTGTGATATCCTTAGAAAAGGGGAGGAGACACTAGCGAAGAAAAGACGTAAAGCACCCCATCCGCTCTTACACTCAGAAATGAGAATGAGACTCATCTCCCTTGTGTCAATCAAGATCGAAAGAATAAAAATTAATTAGTTCTGTTTGTAAATAATAGTTTTTGCCGAATTATATATAAAAAGAACAGTTCTTTTTACCATTAATGCGTATTGCAAAATATTTTACGTAGCATAAGGTTGACAGCTTTTGAAAAATGTAAGTGACACACACACACACACACACACACACACACACATCACTTACATTTTTGGAAAGATAAAGATATATAATATCTAAAAATGTATGCAAACCTTCAATTTGAGACGTAGGAGCGGACTATTTTCTGAAGGTAAAACTATATTTCCCATGCGAATCATGGAACTGCCTACAGCGCTAATTATACTATAAAATAAATACATTTAATTTTTTAAAATTACTATCATTTTACTGCTGAAGCCATTTGAACTCGGGTGGAAATTTCGCCCATTTTTGCACGTGAAAGGGAACTGATTTTTTTCTTTCGCAATTTCATTCTTGAAAAATTATTTAAAGTTGTGTTTTGGATACATTATACCAAATTCAAGATCGCTCCAACAAAATAATATAAAGGTGAAGATCACTCGCTTCCCTCGTGTACTTCCTGGTTTTCGGCGTGGCTCAGCCTCTTGCAATTTGTGCAACATTCAGGTTAATCCATTCCGGAATCGAACTTGTGAAGTCACGAACAAAAGGCTGACTTTCTGCCCGCTGCCGTATCGTATGGAGCACGAAGTAGGGGAGGCCGTGGCTTTTTGGAATCAGGTATTTTTTAATTTGCTTGCGCAACTCTGGTTTAGATGTCACAAGTTTGTTTGTATAAAAGGAAACTATATTTATTTTGCTACCTCTTGGTAGCCTCACATGTGGTGTTGGTTGGACTAGCAAGGCAAAGTTGCAGATTTAATCTGCAAGGGGGAAAAATATAAATATTTAGAAAACCAAACATCACCTGTCAATAACAAAAAGTTAAAACCCTTTCATATCCGCTAAATACGAGCCATCCTCATCATATGAGAACCTACAGGAGGGAACCCTTTCCCTGAGATGGGTTTGCCACCGCACCACCGCCCGTTGGACGGTGCCCTCAATTTTAACTGGAATAAAATTGGTGTTTAGAAATAAATTAATTAAAATTTAACATTAAATATTGGTCATTTTTAGGCAAGTGATCTATTCACAAAGAGGTATTCTAATTGCTCATCGAGTTTCTCATAACGACTTCAGTACTGTAGCCCAAGAATTTTGAGAAAACTACGAAAATGTTCTTAATTGTGGTCACTGCCTATGGTCCATACAATGGGGCTGGTTGAAACGATGCCAAACAATTCCAATTGAAAACTTACTATTGATTTTAAAATGCCCATTGAGGTGACAAGGAAACTAAAACAAAAACAAAAAAATGATGCACGAAACTGAAGAGCTTTATTATTGGTTTGCGCTAAAAAAGGAGGGCCAAAATCTTTCCTTCCCAATATTACAGGCAAGAATTAATGGACTACAGAAACATTAGTCTCCAAATTGTAAATCACAATTTAGAACAATGTTTCACCGTCTTTGCATGACCGTTTGATCATTATGAGACTACTGTGAGACTTTCGTTAAGTCGTAAACGAACTGTGACACAAAGCTAAGACGTATGAAAGGTATGTGGCCAATGTAGGAACCCGAGTGCGAACCAAACCTTTCTGCCAACCAGTCTCAGTCTTCCCTAGTATTTGTTTCTCCAACCACTTATCTAAAACTCGAAGATAAGATCGCATGTCTTTGCCATGGCACATTTATATTTTATTCATTACAACGTCCACACACTAGCGTAATCTGTAACACAATTTCCCCTTCATAGTCCCTACAAATATCTCTAAAACATTTCATTGAATGACTTCCTTTATTATGTACTATTGTAATATAATTTCTGAAAGTGGTCAGGCGGAAGAGCAGGCTAAATAGCCTGAGCCTCGCCACCAATAAAGACATTTATTTATTTATTTAAAACCATACCCTACTTACGGTGCAATAATTCCGACAGCAAAAGGAATCTCTTCAGATTTGGATTTTCACAGGAATCCATTCTAAGAAACAAAATATAGGCAAAAAATTTAAACGAAAGTGCACTTACGTTAAGATCAGTGCCAAGTAAAAGTGAATTCTGCTCATATATTTTTTGAACATTTTTAATTAAAATATTGTAGTGAAATAGTGAGAGCGTTTAGCAGTGCTCGATTTTTTTCTCATAATTTACCGTGATAGAATGGAATCAGTTGTCTTCCCCTATTTCGGGATCGTTCATCAATTGTAAAATATGCTACTCAGAATTCACATTACATTTCCAAGTAATACTTTCTTGGTGAGATACAATTTAATCAATACCTCGTCAAAAGAGTTATGCTTTTTCTGCTCTTCCATTTTGTTTGGTGTAGGTAACAGTACTGGATGTTCTTAAAAATACTTAGGGGACGTGTTCGGTCGTCATCCCTATAAGCGACGCTCGGAATGAAGTGTGTTGAATTAAGTACTCACACAAGAATAGAAAAGGACGATTTGCTTAGTGGGCCTTATGTCCATTTCTAATATTAATACGTGCATGCATATTTCACGTATAGGGGTGAGTGTGAGATTACTGGGTGCCTCTGACCAGGGAGACTTTGCCCCGTATTTGGGTTCCCAAGCAGGCCCATCCGTCTCGCTGCCTTCTCCTGGGCGGTTGTCGGCACTGTCGCCGCCCTCTGCGTCACCGCTCCCGCGGGACGGCACATCCCGTGCTTCGCGCTCCCACGGCTCACGCCATCCGGATTCGCCCTTCGCCGTCGCCAACCCGACTCACCGGCAGCCCACGAAAGCCTCACCTGCGTCATCCGCGTGTCCACTTTCTCATCGACCCCCCCTCTCCCTACTACTCGCCCTTTTTACTTGTTTTTTTTCTGACCAAGAAAAAAGTTAGGACGTAAAAGATTTGTGGCAATCGCGAACCCGGCGTCGGGCAGTTTATTAATAAAATATCTCAGGCCTCTTGTCGAACAGCTTTTCTTGTCTTGTTAAATGCGCGACACACGGTATAGGGAATTTTGCTTTCATCCCTCTCCGCTTTCGCGTGTTCCTTTTTAAAAACTCGCCAAGGCTTCGCCACTGCCAGCGCCGCGTTTAAGAAAAGTGAGGTTTAAAAATTTTTCCCTGTGTGTTTGTACGGGCGTGACGATGACAGCGCTGAACATTTTTTTGTGCCAGGAGCACGCCCGCGAACATTTTCAGTACATTTTTACGGGGCCGAGTCTTGAGTTCCAACCATTCCCCGCTTTTCAAGGCATGTTTACGTGCATAGAGAGGCTACTAGAATAGCGCCTTGGCGCGCCGCGGTCCGGATCCTTTTCGCGCCCTCTCACCGCCTCTGCTTTTCCCCCGCGCCTTCCTCGCCGTTCCCGCGCCTCCTTTCCTCTCCGTGGCCGCATTGTGGTCGGCGCGGTACAACCAGGGCGGTGGCAGACACGAGGCATGATCTTTCGTTTATGCAGTCGGAGTTTGAAAAGTTGACTCTAACTCTGATTTATTTCCCTCCATTTCTATAAATCACGCGGCGGCGAAATCGGATGAAACGCCGTGGCCCGCCGCGCTGCGCCATCGGCCCCGCGCGCCCGCGCTCGTGTGTGTGCGAGGGAGAGCTTACTGCCCCGGCGACCGGCCCGAGGGGGCACAGGGTGTGGGCGTGTGTAAACGTAAGTAATGGACACAGTTCGTCAGGACCTCTCTCTGAGCTTTGTGCAGCGGAGCGAAGAGTCTGCGGTAGGGGTGACCCATGTTGACTGTTTAAATTTTTCAGTCACGCGTTTCACGCATGCAAAGGGTTCCTTTTCTGACCGTCTGTCTCGCTCTCCCTCTCTCACTCTCTCTTGCTCTCTCTCCCTCTCCCCTCTCCTCTCCCTCCTTCCCGCTCTCTCTCCCCCTCTTTCTCTTATTGCCGTGACGAGCGTTGTAGATGGATGTATGCTGGGCATGTGTAGCGGCAGTGCCCTGTTTGTCGCTAAATGTCGAATATTCGTCGGTCCACTTGAAACGCATCGCAGTATCAACATGAATGTTTCGCGAAGGTCAGATGCCACGCAGTGTCACTAGCAGCTAATATGCTGGCGTAGTGAGTAACCTTTAGCACAGAGCTGGGCGGTGCGTTAACGGAGGGCAGGTGCACGAGAGGAACGCACTTTGTTTCACACATACTTCGCTTTTGTTACTGAGTATTGAGATTCCTGCTTAAATGCAGTGATTGTGGATCATTTCGCTGTGTTTTCTGTCCCGCACTCGTCGGGTGCGCGCGGGCGGGTGTGCCTGCCTGTTTGCCACCCAGCAAGTCATTCTCCCTGTCTGCCGTTGCATCGCTCCCCCGCCTCTCCGGGCACGCGAAAGCCATTCGAGCCGAGTGCCGTAGGCGTGCCCGCTCCACGAGCGGGCGAACCTCTCTCGCCTTCCCGGACTTCCCCCACAGCCGCCCCCGCCGTCGCTGCATCAGCTCGTGCCGCAGCACTGCGCCGCTGAAGTTCGCACGGTCGGGCCACGGTCGCGTTGTTTGCAGCGACCCTATTACGTTACACTAATTAGTAGTATTTTAATTGCGTCCGCTGGAACTACGCGCGCAAATTACGGCTCATCATAGTGTGTGCGCGCGATCGACGCGACGGCGATGGCGGCGGCGACAGCAAAGTTGCCCGCCCCCTTACTCCTTTTCACCCCACCCCCTCTTTCCACCCGTTTCCGAGAGTTGCGAGCTGTCGAAACAACGGAGGCACGCGCAATAGTTCAGTTGCCCGATGTGAGGAGAGGAGGTGGAGGGCGCAAGAAATGATGCCTCGGCGAGATCTATCGCTTCCGTTCGCCTCCGCTCGGAAGATCTATAATTAACCTCATTTCCAAACAAATGACGCGCACTCAAGAGCCGGGAGCGGTGTTTTTTAAATTTATTTATTTGTGTGTGTGTGTGTGTGTAAGAGAGAACCCGGGGGCATTTAAAATCAATGTTTTGAAAAAGAAAGCCTGCATTGTGTTAGCAAATTTACGGAAATGTGGTATATTGTAATACAACATAATTATGACGTGGTTAAGGGGAACAGCCGGCCTAATTACTGCCGCCTCGCCACGTTATATATATTAACGATAATGCATTGCATTGGCTGCTTTATAGCAGTCTTGAAACAAAAATAAATATCAAGAATGTTCTTTCCTCTACGAAAAAATGCGGCGTGTCATATAGGCAAACTCTATACTGAAACATTTCTTTGTGTTTTCCTTATTATATTAGTTTAATATTAGAAAATAAAGAAATAATATTTGACATTCAACCCGAAAATTTCGAATCAATTTTTTTGTCAAACCAGAGTTTTTCATATATTCTTACGAAATATCTAGTGAGATTTTATTTGTTATCCATCTTTATAAGTAAATTCTTGTAACTTAAAATTTAATGAATGTGCGTATTCTGTAACGTCACAATGCATTACCGTACATTACATTACCGTACCGTACGCAATTTTTTTCTGATAAAGTATCGTGATGGAACACAATTTGTTTTTACCAATTATGAATTTTGTTGTGTTTTCAAAACTATTTATGTATGCAATAATAATCTAAATTAATTCAATAAATGAATGGAAAGACATAACTTGTAAAGGATTTGTAGGTTTCATTCGATGGAAGATTTTAAACTTTGTTATGAAAGCATACTTCCACACTCGCTGTCACTGCGACTTTGTGAATACTCCTCAGTACGTGGGCGCTGCTTTCGTGAGGCGACCTTTTGCTCGACCTCAAATTCCTGAGAAGGACTTTTTTCTCGCAATTGTTTCGTTACGTTCGGTTTTCTCCGAAACGCTTAGGTCCGTCGGAGCTCTGAGTGATAACAATCATAGTCAACGACGCACGAGACACGAATATGTTCGAAACAAGTTCACTTTCGAGAAAAGCGAGAAAAATATTTCTGTATTTCCTATGTCTTGTTTCCATTATTCTCGAAAATTTGTTTCTATGGAGTCCGAGCCTCATTTAAGAAACCGCACGCGTCTTCTCTTGTTATTGTAATTAACGTTATTTCTATTATTCGTTTTATGTAAAGGGCGAGCGATGAAGATTTTTCGTAGCGGTTTCAGTTTCCACAACAAGGCTTCCCTGGAAATTGCGAAGGGAGAAGAGGAAAGCCCAAGGCGCTCGGTGCATGGCAGAGCGAAGTATCGGATTGCAGAGTTTCGTATTAGTTTTGTGTTCACAATATCGTTTTCTCTTAGTGATTTGCATGGCTCGAGAATTTTCATCTTTTTGCTCTTTTGTGTACTTCTATACTATACCGTGATAAATTGCGATCGATCGCGTTGTAAGGTGTTTTGTTTCGTCACGCCCAAAGCGCACCGGAATCACCTTGCGACGTTCTCACATCGACCGCTACGTTGAATTAGCCATCAATTTTGTGTGGAGATCGGCTTGGGGCGCGATGCGCATTGGCTTTCCCGTGACACGTTGGAAGACGAACTTCCTTTATTGAACTGTGTCCAGTTTCCTGCCGTATATCATCACTTGACCTTTCGCTGGAAGATAATGATGTGTGAAGGTAAAAACTGTCTGAAATGGGTTCCTAATGTTAAGTACAGGTATAGAATTTCAGGATGGAAGAATAGAAAAATTTAGTAAGATGTACACTGGAAAAGAAGTGATGTTTATTGCGTAGGTAGCATTACTTTGTGGATCGATTATTATTATTATTATTATTATTATTATTATTATTATTATTATTATTATTATTATTATTTATTCTCAATTATAAATTGGTACATGAAACACTGCTTCGGCCAAGACAAGAAACACAGGGCTGATTAATTACTAATATAACATTACAGATAATAAAATTAAGATGTATATGTAGCATGAATAAAATATAAAATAAATATAATAGGTTCATTATTAAGCAAAACGATTCCATTCATAAAGAACCCAAACACTACATTGCGTATGAGATTGTAAACAACAGAATTGTGGAGCAAGTTTCGTATGGACATCAAAAAGGGCTTTAAACACTACAGTTGTAGGTAGAACGCATGAAAAATATTAATTTGCCTGATAATAAACAATGTTATAACATATACTTTCAACAATTCATCAATACCGGAAAAATATGAAAGTATTAGATAAAAAAACATACAATGTAGGCTTTCACGGTCGGTTTCTACATTATTTGACGTTTCCGGGTTTGTAGGCCGTGGTCTGACGGAAACTTGTCCATACGTTTCTCCTGCAAAATATTGGATGAAAAAATTATCAAAAAATATTAATATCTGAAGTGGCACTAATTTTTTGAACTAATACTCCTAATACCCTCAGTATCGTAACAAATGCTTAAAAATCCATCTAATTTATACGATTCGTTCGTAAGTAATGTTTTTCTCTCTTGTCATTGGCTAATGGTAATTTACTCTGTGCGTTAGATTGGATGTTCGAGAGACTTGCGGCGGTTCTTCGTCCCATCGACGGTTTATATTAATGTTTCTTTCATGTAGTAAGTGACATTGTCAGGTCCGTTGCAAGTTCGATGTGTGACACTTCGGGCTAGTCAGATTATTGGTTCCATCCTCGCTTTGTATGGTGAGTGATTTTTCTGCTCATGTGACCTTGTGATGTGTATGTACGCTAAAGTCGATCTGTTAGAAGGTAGAGAGTTTATTGTACAAGGAGTGAGATTCGTTTCTGTTTCTATTATAATCCTAATTAATTTTGTAACTTTTTCTATTTAATTTAACTGTTTGGGTGTAAATATGTTATACATTTTTTTTATAAATGAACATCATTATCTTTTTTGGGCGTTTCATTATATTATATATATATATATATATATATATATATATATATATATATATATATATATATATATATATAATATAACACGTCTCAAAAAAAATTGCGACTCGTGTTTAACGGATATTTTGAATGTAACAGTCAGCCACAGAAGGTCACGCAGCGCTTCGCCAGCTAACGCGCGCTCGGGGAAGGCCATTTTATATGGAAGTCGAGGCTTTCAAGGATATTTTTTATTTATTTCTGAAATAAAATTCTATGTATTTGCGTCATACATACCCCTCGGAAATACCAGTCCTCCACCCTTCTGTTACATTCTTGAGGCAAAAATGTCGGTTTCCAATTTGAAACCTTATTCCTGTCGCGATGGACATCGCAAGAAGTCTCATGTTGCACAAAATTAGTGTTATTGTTATTATTATTACTCTTAATGTTCTTCAACTTGCACTTTTGATTCGCACTTTGTCTCCAAAAGGTCCCTGTGGAGCCCATCTTACGTTGGCGAAGACTGGCGCCGCGCTCTACATTCTGAGCGACCGTTCCCGAATCGATAGACCCGAGTATAAATACCTGCAAGTATATTGCGTCCATGGCGGCAAAAAAGGCGTCGAGCCAAAAGGCGTCGCCCGCGCTGGCGCCCCACAGTCGATACGACACTTCCGTCAGCCGCGCTCGCATTCTTTACGCCCCTTCTTCGTCCGTCTATGCGTCTACATGTACTCACCTTTTGAAACGCCCGTTCCCCACTGTACTGCTTTATCCAGTTGACTTCCTTGGCTATTTTTGATGTTCGGTTTCCATTACGCACTTTGTGGACTTTTTCTTCAGGGCCATTCCTAGATTACGAATATTTTCTAATCTCTACTGTTATTTTTTAGTCCTCTTTCTGTATCTTCCAGTACCCACATTTTACTCCATTAACCATTTTCTAGGCCATATTTTTCCCACCATTCGTAATTTCTTTCTTTTTCTTTTTTTTAAACCCTGCACATCGGCTATTTGTTTGTCTTTCTTTCCTTTTACTGTCCGTTCGCGTGTTGTCTCTATTTTGTCTCTCCCGTTTCACAACGCGTATCATCCCTCGTGTGGCTTTTCACATTTTCACCGCTACCTTCCACTTTATGAAGCATCGTCGCCCAGTTTCCGCGGACGTCCTCCCTCTGCCCATCCTCCGGTTCCCCATCCCCCTCGGCTTCCCATTCCTCGAGTGTCGAGGGCGGCGGCGCTGCGCCGCGCCGTTCTGCATTCCGGCCGTAGGTGCGGCAGCGCTTTCGACTCGCTCTCTCGCCATAATCCACATCTGGCCGCTCCCTTTGTCACGCGGATTTCCAATTGAACCGCCGGCGAGCGCGGCCGAGGAGGCGCGGAAGGAGGCAGAGGCGGAGGCGGAGGCGGGCGCAGCGGCAGCGGCGGAGACGGAGCGGCGGGGTGTCGCTGCTGGCGCAGGCAGGGCGGCGCCGACCTCTCGGCGCGGGACGGGCCTCTGGCCGAGCTGGGCCGCGGGAGGAGGGATGGCGCGGGCAAAGAAGGGACTGCTCGCGAGTCTCAAGCGGTCGCAAAGCGCCCCGCGGAGAAGGATTGGCGTACAATGAGGAAATGCATTCTATCTCTCTCTCCCTATCTCTCTCCGATACGGATTCAATTTTCTATCGATCGTTGAGGTTTTGGTGCCCCACAAAATACCTGTGCGTTCTTGTATCGTTTCTCGGAAGTAATATTTTCGTTTATCGTTCTTGTTTTGCATTATGTGTGCGCGTGCAGCTCTCTGCGCTGTGCGGCGAAAACGGCGGAGACGCTCAGTCGAGACTCTGTCCAAAGACTCTGACGGTGATAAGTACGACCAAATTAACAAAACTAAACTGAATACTTATGTAAAGTCACTAGTTTATGGACAGCCGCTTTAATGATGCGCCCAGCTCCTGATATATCATCCAATTATTGTTGTTTTAATACTTTTAACTTTCCTCATGCTCCTACGGGCATACTTATACGGTGTGTAAAACGATAGGCTCAGTGACATCTAACACTAAGAGCATTATTCTGGTCGATGACGGAAATTTCAGTAGACGAACTATTTTTGATAATACAATGCATACAAAGAAACATTTTTAAAGCGTAAAAAATCTGTTCGAATGGGAGCAGTAAGCGGTTCACGTTAGTGATTGAAGGAGTCCGTAGATTGAATTGTTAGAAAAGGAGTTGAGACTGGTGTGGTGGATGTCGTGTGAGTCGTTCAAATGCAGTCACCCTACCTGTTCCCGCTTTTACTCCTTTGTGATATCGCCTTTCGATGATACGTATGATTTTAGGGAATCTAACGTGTATCGAGTTAATTAAGAGAGGTTGGCAGCATTTTTTGTTGATTTACTGCACCTCAATTCAGTAGTTCGACTTATGAATATAGCATTATTCCATATCTTAATAGCATTATTCCATATCACAATAGCATTTACCAGCTGCGTTCAGCTCAGAGCCAGATCACTGCACCGAATCTCACAGGACGGTCCTAGAATTCTAGTTAAGAGGTGGCGGATACTAAATACTTGCCACATAGCTGAGTGGAATTCAGACTGTCGAGGAGGATTCGATCGGTAGTTTTCCGTGTTTTCTCCGATAAATACCAGACGAATCCCGGGGCAGTACCCTAACAAACGGACAGCAGGCCGCACTTGATCTTTGCTTCCTCTTCTTTGTCCTATCCTCTCCTCTGACACACACTCACACACTTACATGCAGTATCCTGCCACACTTGTCGGGAGACCAGTCGGGAGCTTAGAGTTTGCCGCGGCTGTGTGTGTGCCGAAACTCATCATGCTACGGAGGAGTTACCTGGAGAGTAACGTCTTTCACAAGGCGCCGTGTAGGTCGGCGCCGAATTTCACCATCCAATGGGAGAGGGATATCTCAACCTCCCTGATAGAAAAAAAATCACTTGACTAAAGGTACTACAGACCATATCAGTTGATGTGCCCGGAAACATCAGTCAGAATTGTAGTTTGTAGAATTTCAGGAAAATGTGGAAAATTTTATCTTAGTACTTAGTCAACCTACCTATCACCCTGTTATCCATCGCCTCCTCCTCCCTTTCTCTGCTCACCTCGCCGTCCTGTCATCTTACTTTCGGATGTCTCTCACCTCACCCCCCACCTCTTTGTCCCATTATACCGGTCGACCTGTCATTCGGTCGTCCAAGTGTGCCACCTGTGTCATCCCGTCGCCCAACCAACTTGTTATACCCCCTTCGCTCCAGTCATCCTGTCGCCCTGCAGCCCGTTCTCCTTGTCACTTGTCCACTCCTCTCGCTCTGTGCCCTCGTCGGGAGCGGTGGTGCATCGTTCCGGAATATCTCGCGCGGCGGCTAGCCTTTGCTCAACTTGGTTGACCAGCTGCGGGGAACTATTCTCTTTAGCGGAACGCTTTTCGTTGCGAGCACCACCGCCGCCACCGCTCTTGCTGCCGCTCTTGGTGTCCGGCGATTCTGTAAAGTGCCTCTGTATTCAATTAAAAGTACTTGAAGCTTGGCGAGTGGGGCGCGTGCGGCCAAAGCGGCGCGCACCTCCACCGCTCTGCGGGTGGGCGCGCGGCGCGGGACCGGCGAGCGAGTGACGGTGCACGTGGTGGAAAAGGATGGCGACGGTAGGCAAGCGGTTAGCTTAGCTGAGGGGTGGTGAGAGTTTTCCGACGGTGTTTGTCATGCGTGGCACGAGGGTGCGAATTGAATGGGGTTGTCATCCCCGGAGGATGTGTGATGTCCTTCGCTAGAAAAAAATATTAATTTGTCTCAGCTTGGGACAATGCATGATTTATGGTTTGAACTTTGACCTGCTCAAATCATTGAAATTGGAAAATAAAATCTTTCCCAACAGCCTTTTTAGAATTTATTCGGACTGCTTAAGCGAAGATGGCCTTTATTTCTTTTGTCGATTAGTCAGTTGGAGACTTCTTTGCCGATGGTTTCGACATGTCAATGGGTTTTCCATTTTTAGATTGATTCTTTATCACAATAATCTACGTCAAATATTATACTCATTAAACATTCAGCAGACATCCAGAGATGTACTCACTAGATACACCACAATTGACGTACATCAACATCTATTCACTCGCAAACGGTTTTGTATATAATTTCTAGTTTTTTTCGTCTCCGTAGATCCCAACGTTTCCTTTACCTGAGTTAGGTGACTTAATATGGCAGCATTATTCTGGGATGGTAGGGTGAAACTAGGAGAGACTGTGCGAGATCCTGTAGAAATGAGCGAATAGGCCAGCAGAGACATTTGGTGGGAAGGTTTATTGGGGGGGGGAGAGTGTACACGTCAACAGCGAATCTTTGCTGAAGAGGATTATCGTACGCCGCCAAAGACGCGTCATGCGAAAAGGCCAGGGAGCGACTGTCGACGCGCGTACGTTGAAAAGGAGCAGGGCGGATGGCGTGGGCGCGTGACGGCGTGGTGAAGCGCGTGGGAGGAGAAAAGGCGTCGTAGGAAGCAATCGAAAGGGAGGGGAGGGCAGGGCGGGACGGGCGTGGGCGATAGGGCTGACGGGCGGAGCGCGCGTGGGACGCAAAAGATGCCGACACTGTGTGGCGGCCGCTGCGTGGGGGGCGCTTGATCGTTAGAGCGCAGGAAGGCGTGGGAGCGGGGCGGTCGGACGATCAGCGCGGAGGGCCAGATTATGGGCTTATTGGAGCGGTTGATTAACTTGCACTTAAAACTTTTTGTTTTTCAATGCTATAGTAGGTTTTTCATTGTGTGGTTCCCTTTAGACGTTCTGGTATGACGTTTCTTTTTCTTAAAAAATCGTCTTCATAATCAGCATCTTTCTTCGCTAAGGTCTTCAGCTTTGGGCATAAAATATAAAGTATATTAATAGTATTCTGACAATATTATAAATGCGTCTTTCACAATAGCAATATCGGTGATTGTGAAATCAGTCGGTTAGTCGGGCCAAATGCGAAACCGAGAAAGTGACGATAGGATGGCGTACGCATGAAAGAAACAAGACGACAGCGTTCTGCTGGTCGTGTTTGGTAGGCGGGCTCTGATGAGTTAAGTGGCAAGGCGAGAAGTCGGAGAGGTCACTGAGCCAGCCGAGTGAGCTGTGTAGCTCTTGAGGTGGGCGGAAGGGGACGAGAGCGGCCGCGAGAGAGGTGAGAGTTGAGGGTTTCAGAAGGACAGTTGGACAAGGGGCAGAATTGACCCATAAGCAACTGCGCAGGGTGTCCACAACCTCCTGCATTGCAAATGCCGGTCCCAAGATTCGAAGGAAGATTTCACAGTTCTGTTTTTTAAACGACTTGGAAAGGGATATTGTTCCCTTCTGTTGTTGGTACAAAAAAGTTTAAGGTTATCAGTATGACCGCAATGTTGTTGGCGTCAGAATGTACCGCGATGTTTCTTAAGACTGATAAGACAAATAGAACAAGAAGGATGATAACATCTCTGAATATGTTAACACTTTTAAAACAACTTTAAAACTTCATTCTTTGCTTCAGAAGTAAATGTTGGAAATTAATTTTTTTCTCTCAAACGGTATATTCATCCACTGGAAACGTCGCAATTCGTTGGTCTGGATGAAGCTTACAATATCGCTTAGCATTTTTAGTTATTCTTCCTTCTGGTGTTTTACATAACGTGAGATAGATTCACGAGTGCCACAACCATGTGAGCGGGGGCGAGAGGGAAGGCATCGCGTCTAATAGTCCTTCCTTTCCTGCGCAGGTAAATACGTTTGTGGTTTGTCGCCTTCGCCTTCCACTAAGCATGTCAGACTAATCGTGATGGTAAAATGCTGTTGGCGATGAAGGTAGATCAATAAATGCATAGTTATGATTGAAGTGATACTCATGATACCTGGGGATGTGGAAAAGCATCCAAACCAATCCACACATGATGATACGTGAAGCTCTCCATGTCTCACACGGGACATGTACTCGCAGCCTTCGGCTCCGCTTACTTGAACGTTGCTTGATTTCCCTTTGCCATCGCCACTGGCGATGAATAGCCAAACAAAGACGTACATATAATTGTTCAATATAAAATATGTACAATGTAATTTGTTGGTCGTGTGCGTTATGAGAATGGTGGTGTAGAGGGCTAATGGGAGGAGGAGGGTCGTGGTGGGAGAAGTTGAGGGAGGACGCGCGCGTGTGACGGGGCAGCAATAGCAACAGCTCAGATCAGCCCAGGTCAGCTCAGCACAGCGCAGATCTTTGGAGCAGCTGCTCACGTAAGGGACAGTAAATTGGGGTGAGAACTCGTTACAGCACGTGCATGACGTTCGCGGCTGTATTTCCCAAGGCAGTTGAGGGAGTGAAGCCACGCCGGGACGGCGAACTGCCGAATAGATCTGCCCCACACCGTATTATCATGGAGGTCAGCTAGTACAAATGGATCTTGACGCTTCGTGATAACCTCTATCACGTCTTGTCTGGTTCCTATTTTGTGTTATCTAGTATTTTAGGCGAAAATATTTGGTTATTAAAAGGTGACATTGAATTTCATCTACTTCAATCTATTCCCAGCATCCAAAATTGCGTGATATATAATCATCTTTTCAACATTAAACGTCCAATAAATGCGGGATAATTTATCTACTTACGAACAATTTTCAAAAGCTATAAAAATGATTTTTCGATCATTTATCAAAAATATCGAAAACGTATGGTGCGATTATTGTAAATAACGTTGTATGTTGTATTTGGTGTACGTTTTATATTTGCAGGGGAGCTGTTTTTATGCCGTTTGAGAGCCGTCTTCTGTGCTGTTATTTTACACCCCTGGCCTTTGGCGAGGAGGCGGTGTGGAGGAAAGCCGAGGTCGTTGAGAGCGGACGAAAGCGGAGGGTCAGATGGATTGTTGAGATACGTAACGGCGCCGAGAAAAGCAGCAGGATTACGGAACGGGAGCGTGCGAGTAAGCAGCCTCATCGCAATGGCGGTGTGGGGGTTGAGGGGAAGGGGAAAGGAGGGTTGGCGCGGCACTTGTCGCCGTCTAGAGCCCCTCTAAAATGTTTGTTCGCGTGGTGAGAAGTGTGGAAGTGTGAAGTGGCTGGTTCGTTTTGAGAGGCAATATTAAGAGGATTGTTCGCCGAGTCAATACCTAAGGATAATGGAGCCGCGAGAGAAAAGTCCGAGAAGATTGATCGGTAGAAGAAAGTAAATTACCTTAGTGTGTTAATGAGATTGTTTCTTAGGAAATGATGTATCTTCGAAAGTTAATCGTTATTAATATTCAAGTATCGCATTCAATATTTGGCAAATAATGACTGGTTTGAATCCTGTGAGTTTTATTGATTGCTTCTTTGATCTATTGATTTCGTAATTTGTCAGGAAAGAAATGAGTGTCATTTTGTTGTATTAGGTGACGGGACTTCTTGATTAAAACTTTATTTGGTGATGTGTGGCATATATTGTATAATGATGTTTCTTAAACATCTGTCGAACTTCTGCGTTGTAATTGATCATTATGTAGGAGATGCTGTATTTCTGTATTCCAATAACGTCGCGAATGACGGGAAAAATGGATGGTCTAATGTCAATATGTTGTGTTTCTTTCAATTTGCTCGATGATCGGCTATTAAGCTCCAGAACACATCAACTGATAGTGAGAGTCTAGTGATATAACTGTTTGTGAAAAGTTTATTACCGTGTAGTAACCTATGTTTCTGAGGCACATTTAACTTTGGCTATCAGAATAAAGTTTGGGCCGGTCCATGTCGCCTTCGTTGTTCCGTCCGGTCCGTCTCCTTCCGACTGCTACCTGAAGGTTTCTTAGACTATCATTGTCATCTTATATTTCACGGAATATTCCATTCATATTATATAAGGGAAAATAAATTATTGTACATAATAGTGGTAATTCGACATAACACATTCCATAGTGTACAATAACTATTCTTTGTAACTATTTCTTTGTTTCATCGAACATTGTACTCGTACTCTCCATAAAATTAATCGTCAACCCAACGCCACTCGGAATGAGCTGTCACGCAGCTTTTGCGCTTTGTTGTTTGCTCTTCTTTGCTGCCGTGCACTTCGCACTCGAAATAAAGTAAAGCGTCCACGCGTCTCCAGAGGTCGGTCACGCCAGCACGTGGCGCTTGCTGGCCGCGCCGCGCCGCGCCGCGCTCCGCCGCCGGATTTCGACACATTGCAATTTGTCGGGTTAATCCGCCGTGCACCGGAAAGCTGCCGTGGGGCCGTCTCGGCCTAAGAGAACACACATAACACCTGTTAGTCGGTTTCGTTGTTCCCAAGGGAGGCCACTCGCATCCCCTCTCCCCAACCCCATCTCCCTCCATCCCACTCTCGACCGCCCACGCGCCACATCCACCCCATCCCATACCTCGTCCCTCCACCCCCACCCCCCGTTCCCGTCTCGTCTTCCGCGGAGTGGGCCGAAAAAATGGAAGCACCGCCGACGAAGGGCCCCGGTAAAGGAAGAGCGAACAAAGTTAATTTACTTTTCACCGTCGGCCCCGCTCCGGCGCGTTTCCGCTCCATTTAGACGCGTTACCTGTATCTTGGAGTGGGTTCCTATCGCCGCCGAGAGCGCGCGGGGCCGCATCGAGAGGTCGGCCGGGGGCGGGGGACGCACATGCGAGACACGGGGACACGCCCCGAGGCGTGGTGTAGGGGTGGGGCTCCCAAGGCGGCGTTCGGGTGCGGGCGGAAGGACGTTCATCGGAGATGGCCAAAGAGGGGCAAAAGGCGGGGTTGGGAGAGGATGGCGAAGCGGGGCGGCGCGATGGCGGAAGCGTACAAAAGGACGGTGGCGGTCGAAAGGAAAGAGAGCGAGAGATTAGAGCAGAGGAAGGAAACGGTTTCGACCATTCGAGCGATCAGCAGTTCCGTTGACAGCTGAAGTGCAGGATCCTTCGAGGTGTTTACGGCTGGAATCGTGACGTGGTGGTTGTCCAGGCCAAGACTCGGCGTTTGTTGTGATGGGTTGATGTGACAAACGGAAGGCAGAACAGGACAGGTAGCGAATAATGGGAGGGAATAGGAAGCAGAAGTTGGCGGAGTAAAATGTACTGGAAAAGGTACCGAAGAAGGTGAATTTGTTACCAGGAGTTATTAATATGCTGTTAAGTAATTCAGAATCCATAATTAAATCGAATGCCGTTTACTTTTGAATCAGTTCTATTTCTTTGGACACTTTGGCGGTGATAGTTCAAGAAAATTAATATTATTATTAGATCTCTTGTTTTTCTGGAACGAAGAGATGTAACACCGCTCTTACAAAAATCTCAGAAAATTTCTTCATTGGTAAGAACATTGAAAGGAATTCAATGTGCCTGATTTATTCGCTATACTTTGATCTTTGTTGATGCAGCAGAGTGAGATTTGTATTTTAGGGGCGTGGTCAAGATTACCTAATACTTAAATCTTAAATAATAAAATTTATAATTTTTCAGAGATTCATAATTCAGAATTTTATAAATAAATGGAAACAACCAAATGAACATTGTATTATAAAAAAGTAAGTAAATTGTTCTGATCTTCAAAATTTTGAGTTTTAAAACATTTTCCCTGATAAATCTTTCCCTTCAAGTATACTATTTTTAACCATGCTGTAAATGTAGATATTTCTAAGCTTCAGTACAAAAACTCGCAAAGATGTGAGATCCTAGCGACCTTTTTTAACACGCCCTTGTCGATATGGAGTTCTACCAGCTGCCATTAAAATGTTAACCCTTACTGTGCGGCTACCAATAGAGTACTCGGGTCTCGGCAAGACAGGTCTCCAAGCAAACGGTGACGTCCGGAGGGGGCGTTGGTGAGAGCTCTGGGAGCCCGCCGCTAGAACCCGGCCGAGGATGTGGATTTGAGAGGAGCGGTGGGAGCGGGAGCGCCGAGCGCACGGGGCGGCGTGCAGGGATAAGGGCACGCCCGGGAACAGCACAGCAGCCAGCAGCACCGGCGGCGGCGGCAGCAACCCTGCGGAAGCTGCGCGCGCTGCGACACAGGGCAGAGCGGGCGGGCGCGCGGCGGGAACGAGCGGAGCGGGGCGGCGCGGGCGCTCTCTCCGCTGCACGTTTCCGCGCTCGTCCGCTCCTTGCAACAAAGTTACCGAAACAGAAGAGTTGTTAACTAAATGAGCATAGTAGGCGCTAGGCCGCGCGCGCCGGCGGCGGCGGCGGCTGCGACGCGCCACGTCGCACCGGGGCCGCCCCCGCTCCTGCGGCCGCCTGTGCGCCGTGCGCCGCGCGCCGCCGACATCGGTGCCGCCACTGGGAGGCTCCGTTGTGCTCGTTTGCCCTTCTAGTCGCCGTCGCGTTCGTGCAATCAGTATATTGCGAACGTCGCTTTCTGATCTCTCTGGAGCTGACATTTTGTGCGGTATTGGTTGGCATTTTCTTCCGCGTCTGGGTCAAGTGCTAAAAGGAAGCGCTAATGTCGTCTTTACGTGGCGTTCACGTGACGGTTTTAGCCTTCTCATCAATGTACAGGCGTACCAGTTTCGGTTATCCGTCATATCAATTATTACTATCCATTCTTAGCCTATTATTTACTCTTCGGAACGTTTAATTCCACCCTTACCCGTCCGTCATGTACCATTTGTGTACTTCTATTCCCTTCCTTAATTTCATTCCAAAATTCCCGTCATCGTGCTACGCATCTTATTTATTCCAATATTATCTCTGCTGATATCACTCTCTATCGTACTTTATCAATCTGCGAGGGATCACTGCTTTTGCCATTGTAGTGTCTATCGAGAGCCTTTTTAACATCTGAAAGTTATCATCCACTGATGACCAATATCTTCACCGCCCCATTCCTTCCCCGTTCTTCTCGTTCAATGCCGTCGTCATCTTTACTGCCAGCCCACCTGTTCATCTGCAATATCACCAACAGCGCCAACAACGCCGAGGCGGCCACGCAATTCAACGCTGGTTCCGTTGTCATCGTCTTCTGTTTCGTTGCCACTAAAACCGCTGACGCTAGCTGCGGCGCGAAGCGGCGCGGCGTGTCGAGTCGAGTCGAGACGAGTCGGGTGGAGTCGAGGCAGCGTCGCTCCAGGCGCCGGCAGAAGCCGGCCGCGTCGCGCCTCGCCCCGCCCACCCCGCCACTCCCCGTGCCCGTCCTCCGGCCCCGCCGCGCCGCTGGGGGCTCCCTTCGGGACGCTCGAATAATTGCGGGGTCAGCGGAGCGGCGCGGGTCGCCTCACGCCCGGCTCCACCTGTTAACTTATTCTCCGCGCGGAATAGGAATCACACAATGCGGTTAAATAACGTGGGGGGCCGCGGGGTGCGGAGCGTCCCGCTTCCGCTCCGCGCCTCGAGTTATTGGGCTTCTGCGCGGCGGAGCGCGCAGCCGGAGCCGCGAGGCCCGCCGGCGCCGCCCTGCGACCGGACTGCGCGCCACGCCCTTCGAGTAGCGAGCGCTACGCCTTTCGAGGCGCACTTACGATTTGTTTGGAAACATTCTTTTTATTTCCCCGCTTCTGCTCTAAGTTACGCGTAACATATTGTGCGAATTTTAAATGAACAATTCTGAGCCTGTAAATGTCAAAAATAAGTGTATAGATATATATTTTTTTAAAATTTACATTGTAATGCGTCCCATATTTAATTTTTAGAAAGCCATGTATTGTGTCAAAGGAACAACCTTTTATATCATATTACATATCATTTATTCACAAAAAACTTTTTTCATAAGCAACGTTTCGGCAATCTTCCTTTTCCGATGATTACGTGTCTGTATAAAAACCAGTTTAATAATTTAATTAATTATATTTTTGTTGCCACCAATGAAATGGAGCACAAAATAATTTTTATGCCATGAATGCGTGTGAAATTCTGTTAGAAATTTGCTTGATTTACTTTCAATAAGTCAGCACAGTCCTAGACAATCTAATAATAATTGCGTCCGTAATCTTCGACAGCTAAAAGGAAGCGATAGTGTCCCAAATTTTCTTAATTACTCGAATAAAATACAGTTCTAATAGTTTCTTCATTACAAGGGTGTTAAGTTAAACCCATTTAAGTGCCCTAGAACAATGAGCAATTTCATTACTATCGTATGAGAGGATACTGAATATTCATTTGTTCACTTAGTGATTCCTTTTTCAAAATGAGAATATACCTTAAACATCCGTTTTCAATAAGTATTGAATAGACGAATTCAGTTTTTATCTGAGCACTATCGGAGACTTGAAAATTTCTTGCATGTCTTCCGAACACAATGGGGGTAGCGAGTTTCACAATAGAGAAATCAGATCGTGTTGCGCAGCAGATTCCAGGCAGCCGATATGAAAGCAGCGGTAGGCGTTGTCGACGCGTCCGGCGAACGCGACGAGGCAACGTTGCGCGGCGCGGCGTCGCCAACGGGGGTCGGGCAGAAACACGATGGGAGTTGGCCGGAGCAGGAGGAGGAGGGGGAGGAGGAGGAGGAGGAGGGAGCATGCGAAGAGGCAGCGCGCAACCGAAGAGACAAAATCCTCGCTCGCGGCTTCTCGCGGCCTTGTTCTCGCTTTTTCGCGAATTGCTATTCCTCTGCATCGGTCCATCATCGCGCGCGCATCATCCATCACCATCATCATCTGCTGTCACGCGTGTATTATGTCAATTTCTCACGTCTGGGAGGTAATAACGTCCCGTCATCTCTCGTATTCCACACGTTGCCAGGTGGAACGGGCGGCGCAGCATGGCGCGTCTCTCTCATGGAGGATCCTGGGGGCAGGGGGGATGTGTACCCCGTTCGAAGCCTGCGGGTTATAAATGCTGTGATGGTGTACTGTTGTTTTGTTGCGCCGTATGTTTCTCATACTTTAATATCTCGTGTTAATTTCTATGCTGTAAAATTCAGATATGTTCCGAAATTCATAAAATGGTATACGTAACGGATATTCCATTACATTGTGTCTCCTTTTTGAAGCTCCGCAACCTTCATACGCCGGTGTGCACAATTCTAAAATTTAGTTCTTTTTGTTACAGAAGCCGGCGCCTTGAATATTCAGTTGAACACAGCAATATAAGGTAAGTAGTTATTTTTCTGTAAACGTTTTTTTAAAATTTTTTATTCAATTGCTTATATCATGCATAATAATCATCTTAACTTTTGTCACTAAAGCTGGCCAGATTCCTTGTGAAGCAAGTCCAAACACTTTATTGAGTAATACGTTTGTAGTTTATTTGTTTTATTGCAAATAACCAGTGTATATTTTTTAACCTCTTTCAATACGAGTTTCGCAAACTATTTTTCTACTAGAAAAATTTGGAATGATTTGTATGGTATCCTAATCAGTAAAATCGTTTGATATGTGTCCATTTTATTTTGCTTCCATATTTCATATAAAATTTCATCTAGTAATACGTAACGTATTTGCGAATACTTTTTATTCTTCAAGTTAGATATTAAATAGGAATAATTGTTTTACGCATCATTATAGTTATATAATGGAAATTATGTGACCTATTATCACAATTAATTATTACTCCTAATGATTGTCTTAATATTTTGAAATGAGGATTGCATTCCAATGGAATTATAGACGATCAAATATTTTAAAAGTTTCACATTAAATATTGGCATTGATACATTGATCTATTTACGTTACATTAAAATTTTCTGAATTTGTTTTGTGAGTATTTTAATTCACGGATTCCCAACCCTAAAAAAGTTCCACTGTGATTTATAAGTAAATGCAAAAACTCGGTCCAATATAAATCACCCTATTCGAACACAAGCACGAAGTGATATCTTTTTTTCTCAATTTTCTCCCACGGTCCTAGTCCTGAAATAAATGCGTCATCGGAATTCGTCCCCATAAAGTGAAAAAAAAACTGTAGGGTGTACTGGAATTATGTACGAAATTTAGCAAGAGGAAAAAAGGAATGAAGAATGAAGGAAGATTAGAGCTCCACGAAACTTTCCTGAGATGTACTCATTTTCTGGAAATGTTTCTTCGCCTCGTATTTGGCATCTGGCCTAAACTTTTTCTTCGAAGTAAGTTTCTACGAATTGCAAACGAATACTGTATTAACTTATTTTTAATGATGATAATGTACCCGCGGAACTACACTTTTAATTAGAGAAATTTGTATTTAATAATACCGGGCTATAGACTTTACATTAATGAACGATTTAATATCGTTGATCCGGTCTTAATTAAAACTATCCGTTTCTGACATTAATTAACATTTAAATTATAAAAATAATTAGCTTTTGAATGAGCCGCCTTGAATACACGAAGTCCGTGTTTAGTTTCCGCGCGTTGAGAAATCCTCCTCGATTCAGGCAGCTCGCCGGTAATTCTATTATCACTCGGAGATTGTCTCTACCACGCGGCGTTCTATCGGTGAACTTCATTGTCTCAGCAGTCGGTTGTTATCTGGGGGAGCGCTCCGTCGCTGCTCGAGGAGCAGCAGCAGCAGCAGCAGCAGCCGCAGCCGCCGCCTTCGCCGCCGCGGCGTCGCTTCAAAGCCCACAGTCAGGTTATTAGCCGACCACGATAGAGGCGCAGGCGCGTGCGGTCGTGACGCGCGGAAGGTCCCGGCGGTCGCGACCGGCCTCTCGTCCGAGGCAGTCGGCTTACAGGCCGTGCGGACCGCGAAGTTTGCGCTCCCTGCGTTGGAGCAGCCATCGCGTGTACTGATAAGGAAGGATGTTGCCGTCGGGATTTAGAGGTGGGGGGGGGGTATGTCTCGTAAAAGGTATATGATAGCTGAATAATATGAAAGAGGTAGTTGTCAAGAAGTGGGGGTTGCTTCGTACGAATGTTGTTGGGTTACTTTTGGTTTGCGGTGCTGTGCGTTTAATACGATTCGTAGTTGATTTGTGCCCAGTTACACAGAAAGGGACCGAAGTCGGATTTTTTTGGTTATGATTTTTTGTGGTAGTAAAACTGCCAAAACAAAAATGCAATTATTATATCCCCTACACGTTACTTTCATTTGATGTAAAATTCCCTTACTTCGCCATTGGTAATTCTTCGTATCTCATAGAAATATATATTTTTAAACAAGTTTATATATGATCTAATGCCATATTAAACGAGCAGTGAATATTTGTACAGCCAACGAATTGCAAAATTTTCTGTATACATTTACTATTTAATTTGTTTTATGAACTGTATAGCATCCTGATCAAAGCCCGCAGGAATGCCCCACAAGGGACGCGCGCGGGTGGGGTCGGTTGAACCCCCTGTATGATCTTGACGGTCGCGAGCAGCCGCTTCAGAGGGGCGAGTGCCACTACTCACGCTTAGAACCGCTACTGCGGACGCCCCGCCACTGACGGTACTGTCTGAAAACCCGAAATAGAAATTGCGTAGTAGGTTTATGTCTGTTTTTTTTCTTCCTCCAATGAAATAGTTATTTGTCAAGTAGTATGTAACTCATGTTTAATTTTTTTTACTTCGCTTTGCCTTTGCCAAACAAATGAGAAACCGGACATGACTAAGGATCTAAACGTCACACATTTACTGTTGTCAGTTCGGATGAACTCGCGGGTAATGCTCACTGAACTAGAAACAGACGCAGACTGAATCACGAAGGCATGAGGTGCTGGGACAATGCGACGAAGGAAGTAGAAAACTAGAGCATTCGAAAAGGGAAGTTTGACTGTACAATGTTATATAAGCGTCTTATCCGAATGTGATTACATCTATTAATGCTACAGGTTACTTTTTAACTTGACACTTGTGCGACAACCTATGTTACTACGGCAATCGTTATTCTGCCGCTAACCTGGGCACCAAAACCAGTGTGCCATTTTTCCTTCCGCCGTCATTTTGCGCCAGACCTTGACTTATTCACTTCAGCGAACAAAATGTAATTTTGAATCAATTTTACAATCAATTTTGAAGTTTGTGAACATATTTCATATTACATCTTTTATGAGATATTCACAATATTGAATTATAAGGAAACATTTAAAGTAAAAATCAGCTAATTAAAAAACAATTTTTCTGATGGTTCCTAATACTCTCTTAAGATATTATAAGTATCCTGTAAATATTAGTAATTCATCACGCCATTGGTATATTCCCACTTGTATTACGTACGCGGAGGTTTTTGGCATTGCATTTGCCTTCGCAACCAAAGAACCTACAAGTGTATTAATGTCTAGCTTTTTTCTTCAGTTTGGTTAGTTCGAGATATTCAGAAAAACGTTTGTATTCCTTTTGTTATAGAGCCTTTTAATTCAAGAATTAGGTAATATATTGAAATTATAAACATTTTCAAAGTTAAGATTAAATTCTAAAATTATTAAATGTCGATGAAGTTGAATTTGTGAAAGTTGGCGCAAAATAATGGCGGACTTTTCAAGTGATAATGATCATCTTTCATTATCACCATCAAATTTTGTATGTCGAATGTGTGTATTATATAATGTTACTGATTATATGACCATCTCGAATTCACTTCGAACGAAAAATATATAGATATTGGTCTAACGAACTAACAATCAAACACGAATATAGTTTTGCTGTTATATTTTTCGTTTTGAATATTGTACAGCGCTCTACAGCGATATTCTATTTTGTAGAACAGAGCCATTGGGCAATTTGTTTCGGATGCACGCTTTTTTATTATTTGGATTTCGCGTATTGTTTTGATTTTCCTTTGCTACTGGCTCGCGTTTTGGTCACGCGAGAGGTCTGGTTCGCAACATTCAACGAGGAATTATTGGCTATTGAAAATTGCGACATGGAAAATAGAAAACACAATACCTTGTGCATCTCGGAAGATCGAAATGACAATAAAATCATGATGCATATAAATTGATACGGTAGTTAAATTTCCAGCGTCTGTTTGTGTTTTGAATTTACATCTGAAGGAACTTATTCAACCGATGCATTCAGTAAGTCTGATTATAATTTACGACGCGAGATTTGTGATGATTGTAAACAGAAAAGTCTGTCTGAGGCATTTTACTATGAAAAGCTACACCTATTGTTAAGAGGTTAACAAGTTAGATTCGGCATTAGCTTAGCTTGTTTCTAGAAAACTAAAAATCACTTACGAGTTAGTAATCATTGGCCTACCTACAAAGCATTTCTCATTACCTCATTACGTGTCCCAGTCGTCACATTTATGGCATAAAACTGTATACAGTAAATAGAGTAACAGAATTAGTCTTAATATGTTTGGTGAAACAGAGCCAATGTGGTTTAAACAGACTGTTTTGTATATCTAAAAGCCTCTGAGTTTCTTCCACCAACGATGCAGCGGAAAAAAGTATATACGAAGGGCTTGGAGCAGAAAGAAGAAAAGCCACACCACTCAAAGAAAGCTTCCTGTTAATAGTGAATGTTAATATCTCGATTTTGGTCAAAGTGTGTCTCAGTGTATTATTAACCCAAAGTGCATCATGAATATGAAGAAAGCATAGCATATAGAAGCAAGATAATCCACACTCCCAGCAACATCCAGATATTAACATTTACAAATAGTGGTAGGCTCGAGGTGGCTTATCTTGTTTCTACCCCCAACCCTTCTTGTGTTTCGTGAAAAAGTGAACTATTTTTACGTTTTTAAGTGTCATTGATGAGCAGTCGCTGCATCAACGATGGAAATGTGAATGGCGCGTCCGTGCCGGGTCGAGTTGATCGGGTCGAATCAGGTCAAAGAGGCAGAAGTAGGAGCGGCGGCAGCAATGGCGGCCGTGACAGTCGTGAGAGGTTCGGCTGTCGGGCGGCTCGCGAAGCCTTGGGAGCTTCCCACCGTCGTTCTCGGCCCGGTTTTCCTGGATGTTTCGTTCCGTTGTTTTATTACGGACCGCCTCCAAATTGAAGAGGAGCGCTGTAAAGATGCAAGAATTTTCTCATCGCGGGTGCTTTTCTCTGAAGTGTAATCGTCGCTAAGCTGCGTCGGTGATGTGCGTTCGGGAAGAAACCACGAACCGTTTCATGTGGAGAGCATGTTTGATAAACTAGTATGCTAGACCTACTCAAAATAGTGGCTCCAGCGTCTCCGGCCAGGGCAGCCGCAGTCTCAGGGATTGACAGCGGGGCCACGCGCAATACGTCAAGCTCAGTTTTGGAAAGACAAGGTTAGTAGAGAGGTGCACGGGGGGCCCGTCCACAGAGAGAGGAAAGGGACGAGGGGAATGGGAGGAGGGGGGAGGAGGAAACTGACCTAGCGTGACCGTGGGCCTTTTCCGGGCTTGGGTACCCAGAATCCAGCTCATTGGGCAGGCCTGTGGTAAACCCTGCCATGTCTATCTTCTGTTTCTTCATCTTGTGAACTCGTGATACACTGAGTGCAAATATCTAAGGCACGAAACTTATTGAGAAAGAGTCTTTAGTAGTTAATGTCATACATTAGTGGTTCTGTCTGGTGTTGGAGACAGATGCGTAAGAACTATGTCTTAGGCTGAAACCGGTGTAAAATATTATTTCAGTCATGTAGGTATCTTGGAAAAGGAATGACCCACTCTTTATACATGACACGTAATTGACGGCTCTATGAACGATTAACTTAAAATCCACTCTTAGAAATATATATATGGAATTAAAATTAATTATAACTAAAAATAATTTTCAACACATCACATTTTTACATCTAAAATCCTATTCCAACATCAACATTAATCTGAATTTCCGTGGAAGGTTACATATAAGCGTTACAATCCAGTACA